>CAMZMU010000076.1:36857922-37316771 GCA_947311845.1 Poa pratensis | reverse complement strand
TACGTCAGGAACCACAGGAGAAGCCGAAAGGTCGGCACCCCCCCGGCAACCCGCTGCTTATCCCGGTGTCAGCCGCAAACGCCGCCGTCCGTGCAACAGAAATTGAGACCGCCAGGGCCGAGCTCCTGTACGAGGTTCGGAGGATGGAAGAAGAGCGTCATAGACTCGACCAGGTGAACCAAGGAATCCAACAGGAACGACAAAGAAGCCGCGCTGCCGCGACTCAAAGACAAGTTGACTCACAGGACAGGTGCGGGCGACTCAACCAATGGTAGAATTCCCACCCACTCCAGCTGCTGGAGCGGAGTCCAACCAGTCGCAAGAAGATTGGGACCAACCACTGACCAAGAAGCCCAGCAACTGCCATCGCAACAACCGAGGAGGTTTCATACTCCGCAGGCCACTACCAAAGCCCCGTCGATAATATGTATGTGCGGCTAATATCTTGACACAGATGGCAAACGGCAACGACCCGGTCAACACCAAGCACGCGCGATACAATGTTGAGCACTGATGTCTTACAACAGGCCAACAGAGCGGAGGCCGAAGGGCAGCTACCCACCGTACCGGCCAACCGCAGGATTGCAGCAGAAAGAAGCAGGCCACCAGAGAATATATCAAGAGTCGCGCAAAGGCAGCAGAACAAGCCGAGAAGCACAGGCTATCATGCCAACGATGCAGACGCGGCCCGCGGAAGTTAACAACCCCATGGCACATCCACAACCCTGTCCTCGCGACTCAAGGGTCCGGCGTGTTTCACTGAAAAGATCAGATCGGAACCTTTCCCTGAAGATTTCAAAGGACCACGCAAGGTGGCAAACTACAACGCCAGCATGGATCCTACCACCTGGCTAAACAATTACGAGATGGGGATGAGTATTTTAAACGCCTCAGAAGAGATATGCGCAAGGTACCTCAACATGATGTTGGAGGGCGCGGCTCACATATGGCTACAAAATCTGCCCCCCAATTCAAAATACCTGGGAAGAACTGAAAGATGCTTTCGTCAAAACTTCCAAGGAACCTGCAAGCGACTCTGCAATATAGAAGATCTCGAGTTGCGTTCAGAGGAAGGCGAGTCAAGCCGCCACTGGATGAGAAGGGTGGCGGAAATAATACACTCCTCAGATAATATACCACCAAGCTCAGCCGTCCTGGTCATGGAGAAAAACTGCAAGTTCGAGCCGCTGATCCATAAACTGGGCCGCATGAAGGATAAAGTCAAGAGTCTCAGCGAGGTAATGGCTGCGGCTAACAAATACGCCGGCTCGGACAAGACCAGAGATGCGTCAGATGGAGAAGAGGAGAAGGTCGCTGTCAAGGAAAGAAAAATATCGCAAGCCCAACAGCAACAAACCAGCCACAACGCGAGTCAAAACAAGCGCAAGAGTGAAGAAGGAAACTCTGGGCTTGTCGCCAACACACGTGGAGGATTCAAGGGCCAACGAGGAAGGGGCCGAGGAAGCGGCTCTCGTCCAATTAATATGGAAGAAGTTTTCAGTCGGCCGTGCGATCTTCCACAGGAGTGATGGGCGGCCAGCAGACCATACCAAGGCGCAATGCAACTATTACAAGAAGTGGAAAGAGGAAAGCCAACACAACAGGGGAAACCACCGAAGGAAACCCTGGTGCGGCTCATGGTTCAGGCGCCGGGCAGCACAATGCGAGTAATCCCAAGCAAGTAGGGCAGTACCACACAATAGTTATCAACACCTCCAAGAGGGAGAAAATAAGCCGCAGAAGCCAGCAAGTGAACGCTGTAATACCAGCAACCCCCAATTGGCTAAAGTGGTCAGAGCATGCAGTAACGTGGAGCCGCGACGATCACCCGCCGCAAGTGCGAGAACCAGGGAAGCTGGCGCTAGTTGTGGCACCCTACGTAGCAGGATACAAGCTAACCAAAGTGCTTATGGACGGAGGAAGCAGCATAAACATCATGTACTACGACACGTTCAAGCGTTGGGGCTCATGGATTCCAGCCTGCAACACACGACGACCGTATTTCATGGCATCGTCCCAGGGAAATCAGCACAGCCAGTGGGAAAGATAACCCTGGGAGTAACCTTCGGGACAGAAAAAACTTCAGAAGCGAGTTCATATGCTTCGAAGTGGTAAAATTCCAAAGCCCGTATCACGCTCTGTTCGGACGAACAGCCTTCGCCAAGTTTATGGCCAGGCCCTGCTACGTTTACCTACAGTTGAAGATACCAGGACCAAGAGGGGTCATCACGGTGCACGGCGATAGAGAAAAAGCAATAGAGTGCGAGGAAGGAGATGCAGCCTTCGCAGAATCAGCCTGTGCCGCTGAAGAGCTAAAGAGCTATAAGTCACAGGTGGACCCTAACGATATGAGCGTAGTCACCACGCCATCCACCGAACCACCAATGAAATTCAAAGCGGCCCAAGACACCAAGCAGATAGATCTTGTTCCTGCGACTCATCCAAGCAGGCAAGCATCGGAGCACATATGGAAAAGAACAGGAACGGCCCTCATCGCTTTCCTTCAGGAAAATAAGGACATCTTCGCATGGAAACCATCAGATATGCCAGGGGTACCAAGAAATTGGCAGAGCATAGCCTCAACGTGAACCCTGTGGCCAAGCCAGTAAAGCAGCCATTGCGGCGTTTCCACGACGACAGGAGAAAAGCGATAGGGGAAGAAATAGCTCGCCTATGGCCGCAGGATTCATCACAGAAGTATATCACCCGGAGTGGGTGGCAAACCCAGTCCTGGTTATGAAAAAGAACGGCACATGGCGAATGTGCATTGATTACACCAGTCTCAACAAAGCCTGCCGAAGGATCCATTTGCCTTGCCAAGGATTGACCAAGTGATTGATCAACGGCCGGATGCGAGTTGTTATGCTTTCTAGACGCCTATTCAGGCTACCATCAAATCAAGATGAAGAAGGAGATCAGGAAAGACATCCTTCATTACACCCTTTGGGGCCTTTTGCTACGTCAGCATGCCCTTTGGATTGAAGAACGCAGGCGCGACTTACCAGAGGTGCATTCAAAATTGCTTGCATGAGCAGATAGGTCGCAACGTTCACGCCTACGTGGACGACATTGTGATTAAATCGCAAGTGGCCAGGATCTCATCAGCGACCTGGAAGAGACATTCACAAATCTCAGAAGATACAACATGAAGCTCAACCCGACGAAGTGCGTCTTTGGAGTACCAGCGGGGAAGCTATTGGGTTTAGTGTCAGAAAGAGGCATCGAAGCCAACCCTGACAAGATAAAGGCTGTAATGGACCTCCAAAAACCAGAAAAGATCAAGGATGTACAGCGACTTACCGGTTGCGTCGCGGCATTGAGTCGCTTTATATCAAGACTAGGAGAAAAAGCCCTGCCTTGTATAGATTGCTGAAAAAGTCAGATACCTTCGTTTGGGATGCAGAAGCCGACGAAGCTTTAACAGCCCTGAAAAGTCAGTTGACAAATGCTCCAGTTTGGCGGCTCCAAAGGATAAAGAGCCCATGCTGTGTATAGCTGCAAACTCTCGTGCTAAGCGCCGTGATGGTCGTAGAAAGACAAGAGCCAGGAAAGGAGTACCCAGTCCAAAGGCCAGTATATACGTAAGTGAAGTACTCACGGCCTCAAAGCAGCGTTACCCTCAATGGCAGAAGCTAGTGTTTGGAGTGTTCATGGCGAGTCGCAAGCTGAAGCACTACTTCCAGGAACACCCAATAACTGTGGTCAGCTCAGCACCGCTGGCAGACATCATCCGCAATCGCGAGGCCACAGGAGAGTAGCCAAGTGGGCGATTGAGTTGGGACCACATCATATAAGTTATGAGCCGCGCACATCAATTAAGTCGCAAGCCTCGCAGATTTCATCAACGATTGGACAGAAATCCAGTCGCTCCCAGCATGGCGGAAACAAAATACTGGACCATGCACTTCGATGGGTCAAGACAGCTACAAGGCTCGGGGCTGGAGTTGTACTAACTCCCCCAAGGGAGACAAGCTAAGATACGTGCTTCAAATACACTTCAACTGCACAAACAATGTGGCGAGTATGAGGCATTGCTTCATGGACTCCGTATAGCAAAGGAGATGAAGTTAGTCGCATACGCTGTTTTGGAGACTCAGATTTGGTAGCTCAACAGTCCTGGAACGTGGGACAGTAAGGACACAAACATGGCTGCATACAGAGAGGTGGACAGAATTGCTGGACACTTCACTGGATACCAAGTCGAGCATATTGATCGTAGACAAAATGAAGCGAGATGCCTTGTCTCGGCTTGGATCCAATAGACAGCAGTCCCGCCCAATGTTTTCTTGGATGAGTTGCACAACCCATCAGTTAAACCTCCAGCAGAGATTGACATCGCAGAGCCAGAAGATGATTCAACTTTAGTCGCAGCCCTGCATGAACAGCCAGGATGGACAGAGCCTATATGGCATATTTAAGTCGCGGAGTGCTACCAGATGATGAGGTAGAGGCCGCAAAATAACACGGCGATCCAAGGCCTACACAATAATCAACAATGAGCTATACAAGCGCAGCGTTTCAGGGACATTCCAAAGATGCGTATCACCAGAAGAAGGACGAAAAATCTTGCACGAAATTCATGCAGGCGATTGTGGCCATCATGCTTCGTCAAGATCTTTGGTGGCAAAGGCGTTCAGACATGGTTTCTTCTGGTTAACGGCGCTAGCAGACGCCGAGCAGATTGTCAGAGTGTGCGATGGATGCCAAAGATATGCCAGGCAAGATCATATGCCAGCTCAAGCACTTCGCACAATACCCATCACATGGCCTTTTGCCGTATGGGGTTTTGACATGGTAGGGCCCTTCAGACGGTCCCCAACGGGAAAAACTCACCTCCTGGTCGTGGTGGACAAATTCACAAAGTGGATAGAAGCAGAACCCGTGGGAGATTGCGAAGCTGAAACAGCAGTCAAGTTCTTGAAGAAGGTCATATTCCGCTTTGGTATCCCCATAGTATCATCACAGATAACGGAGCAACACCTCTGAAGGAGCTACACAAATATTTTGTGCAAACAATGGGATAAGGCTGGACCTCACGTCAGTATCACATCCACAGAGCAATGGACAAGCTGAGCGAGCTAACCAGGAAATCCTCCATGGAATTAAGCCGCGCCTTATTGAAAAGGTTGAAGCATCTCCAGGATGTTGGGTGGAGGAATTGCCAGCCGTGCTATGGAGCTTAAGAACAACCCCTAACAGATCCACAGGATTTACACCATATTTCATGGTCTACGGGGCAGAAGCGGTTATGCCCAGCGATATCATACATGATTCACCAAGAGTTGCGGCCTATGTCGAAGCAGATAATGAAGCAGCTCGGCAAGATTCGGTGGACACACTAGAAGAGGTCAGAGACTTGGCAGCATCAAGGTCAGCGGTATATCAGCAAGACTTGCGACGCTATCATGCCAGACGCATCAAAACCCGCACCTTTCAAGAAGGAGACCTAGTGCTGCGACTCAAGCAAGACCACAAGGGAATGCATAAACTATCCTCTCCATGGGAAGGACCCTATATCATCAGCAAGAACCTAAACAATGGGTCATACTATCTGCTGGATGTGAGGGAAGAAAGCAGTGATCGCCATGATTTCGAGGATCGTCTAGAGGCGCCTCGACCTTGGAACGTCGCGCAACTGCGACCGTACTACACATAAAAAAAAGCTAATCAGAGTTAAGCATCATCTTTTCCAGCTGCCTATAGCTGAGTATCATCACAGCCACTAAGGGCTCCAGCTTCAAAATTGGTCGCCACTTAGGCGCGACCTGAAACACCTGTATCAAAAATCGGCCGCCACCTAGGCGCGGCCGTACCTTATGTATCAAAAATCGGCCGCCACCTAGGCGCGGCCGTATGTCTCAAAAAGGGATCGCCACCTAGGCGCGATCCAACCCTATGTATCACATCTGGTCGCCACCTACGCGACCTTGTGTATCATTATCATCAAAGCTGCTTATAGCTATACATCATCATTGTTTCTTGGGGGCTTTGTTACCCTGAAACAGCCAACTTACTGGCATTTATCAAACTTACCTTAAGTTGGATTGCAACTTGCATTATGCGGCCAAAGTACTGGGGTGTGGCGTCAATCGAGCTTGATTGCCTATCATGGCCGCTCTCGACCCGAACACACATGTTCCTAGAAAATACTGAGTCGCGCAAGTGCCCACTTAAAGGATTCAGAAAGACCTAACTAGAGGTTGATCAATGTACTGCTTATAGTATGGAAACACCAATTGCAATTGCTTATATCTTAACAATTGTTTTATCTATGATATCATGTTACATGTGACGATCTTCAAAACCTTCTGAGAAGAATTGAGATGATTATCAAGTCACATCAGCTCAATCCTTGGGGCTACAACATGTTATCATCAAAAATTGAAGATTGATCATCATCAAGTGCTGAAGCTATCAAGCTACCTTGACAAAGTAAGAAGCTCACGAAGTCAGATGCATGTTCCAGGTCGCCTCAAAAGTGTGAATAAAAGCCAATCCAACGTGATCATGAGTCGCAAAGCAAGGAAGTGCAAGCCAGGAAGAGAAAAGTGCAGCCTAAACGTTCAAGGAACCCTTCAAGATCAGGAAAACATATCAAGATATCCCATGAAGTTCAGGCTACACTTGGGGGCTAATGTCGGGGGAATAATCATCCCGCGACTTATTCAAAGCCAAAACAGCGACTTCATCTTCATGATTACGCTATTATTGGGCCACGTAAAGATGGGCCGACCAAGATCACGGCCTATCAAAAGAAGGCTCCAGAAGGTCGGCGTTAACTTGCCTTGGAAGATAAGAAGACAATCGGCTTCGTGTAGAACTCTTGTAACCTGACGAGCCTCTGTGTATATAAAGAGGACTCGCAGGGCTTAGAGGGGATCAAGCCCTAAAACCCTAGTTCATACGGCGAGTACCGAGATCGGATCGCCTCCATTGTAACACCTCATATATCATATCAATACCAATCTAGGGTAGGCAGGAAGTAGGTCTTTACCTCACATTGAGGGGCCAAAACTGGGTAAATCTGTGTTGATCTTTGTTCCCACGATCCCAAGCTCGGAGATGATTGACTCACGCAATCCCACACCTACGAAGTCATCCATGACATCTGACGTGACAAACCCATTGCTAACATTTTGCAGGAATATGTGGACGTTTTTCCACAAGAGTTGCCGCCGGAGCTGCCACCAATTTGAGGAATAGAACATCAAATTGATTTGATTCCAGGAGCTTTACTTCCTAATCGTGCAGCCTACCGTACCAATCTAGAGGAGACTAAAGAGATTGAATGACAAGTTCAGGAACTACTTGATAAAGGTTATATTCCTGAGTCTCTTAGTCCTTGTGCTGTTCCGATTTTATTGGTACCTAAGAAAGATGGTTCATCACGCATGTGTACTGATTGTAGGGCTATAAATCACATTACAATTCGTTATAGACACCCTATACCACGTTTAGATGATATGCTTGATGAGTTGAGTGGTTCTACCATATTTTCTAAGGTTGATTTGCGTAGTGGTTACCACCAAATTCATATGAAATTGGGAGATAAATGGAAAACAACATTTAAAACTAAATTTGGCCTCTATGAGTGGTTAGTTATGCCTTTTGGGTTAACCAATGCTCCTAGTACTTTCATGAGATTGATGCATGAAGTTTTACGTGCTTTCATTGGACGTTTTGTGGTGGTATACTTTGATGATATCTTGATATACAGCAAGTCTTTAGAGGATCATCTCACTCATTTGTGTGCTGTTTTTGATGCTTTGCGTGCGGCACATTTGTTTGGTAATCTTGAGAAGTGCACCTTTTGCACCGATCGAGTTGCGTTTCTTGGCTATGTTGTTACAGCGCAGGGCATTGAAGTGGATCCCGCAAAAATTGAAGCAATTTCGAGTTGGCCTTCACCTTTGACGTTAACCCAATTGAGGAGCTTTCTTGGCCTTGCTGGGTTCTACCGGCGCTTTGTCAAGGATTTTGGGTCTATTGCAGCGCCGCTGAATGAGCTTACCAAGAAGGATGTGCCCTTTGTTTGGGGTGAGGCACAACAGATGCGTTCATGACATTGAAAGATAAGTTAACACATGCTCCATTACTCCAACTTCCTGATTTTAATAAGACTTTTGAGCTTGAATGTGATGCTAGTGGAATTGGGTTGGGAGGTGTGTTATTACAAGAGGGCAAACCTGTTGCATATTTTGGTGAAAAATTGAGTGGGGCTAGTCTGAACTATTCTACTTATGATAAGGAATTATATGCTCTTGTTCGGACTTTAGAAACTTGGCAACATTATTTATGGGCGAAAGAATTTGTTATTCATTCTGATCATGAATCTTTGAAGCATATTCGTAGTCAAGCAAAACTGAATCGTAGACACGCTAAGTGGGTGGAGTTTATTGAGTCTTTTCCTTATGTTATTAAATACAAAAAGGGTAAAGATAATGTCATTGCTGATGCGTTGTCACGTCGTTATACCATGTTATCTCAACTTGACTTTAAAAAAATTGGGTTGGAAACCATCAAAGAACAATATGTGCATGATGCTGATTTTAAAGATGTATTGCAGAATTGTAAAGAAGGTAGAACATGGAACAAATTTGTCCTCAATGATGGATTTGTGTTCCGTGCTAACAAGCTATGCATCCCAGATAGTTCCGTTCGTCTTTTGTTGTTGCAGGAGGCTCACGGAGGCGGATTGATGGGACACTTTGGAGTCAAGAAGACGAAGGACGTGCTTGCTGCACACTTCTTTTGGCCACGCTTGCGTCGAGACGTTGAGAGGTTCATTGCTCGTTGCACTACATGTCAAAAAGCTAAGTCTCGCCTTAATCCACATGGTTTATATATGCCTCTACCCGTTCCTAGTGTTCCTTGGGAGGATATTTCTATGGACTTTGTTTTGGGATTGCCTCGCACTCAGAAGGGGAGGGATAGCATTTTTGTTGTTGTGGATAGATTTTCTAAGATGGCACACTTTATTCCTTGTCACAAGACTGATGATGCTACACATGTTGCTGATTTGTTCTTTCGCGAAATTGTTCGTTTGCATGGTGTGCCAAATACTATTGTTTCTGATCGTGATACTAAGTTTCTTAGCCATTTTTGGAGATGTTTATGGGCTAAGTTGGGGACGAAATTATTGTTTAGTACTACATGTCATCCCCAAACTGATGGACAAACTGAAGTAGTAAATCGAACTTTATCTACTATGCTTAGGGTTGTGTTAAAACAGAATTTAAAAAAGTGGGAAGAATGCTTGCCTCATGTTGAATTTGCTTATAATCGCTCGCTGTGTTCTACTACTAAATTGTGCCCATTTGAGATTGTGTATAGTTTTGTTCCTCGTGCACCTATTGATTTATTGCCTCTTCCTACTACGGTGCAAAATAATTTTGATGCTACTCAACGCGCTGAAATGATTGTTAAGTTACATGAATCTACTAAGGAAAACATTGAGCGTATGAATGCTAAGTATAAAATGTATGGGGATAAGGGAAGAAAGCATATTGTGTTTGCACCAGGAGATCTTGTTTGGTTGCATTTGCGCAAGGATCGTTTTCCTGATTTGCGCAAGTCTAAACTAATTCCACGAGCTGATGGTCCATTTAAAGTGTTGGAGAAAATAAATGATAATGCATATAAACTTGAGCTGCCTGCAGAGTTTGGGGTTAGTCCCGCATTTAACATTGCAGATTTGAAGCCATACTTGGGAGAAAATGATGAGATGGCGTCGAGGACGACTTCAATTCAAGAAGGGGAGCATGATGAGGACATCCCTACCATTGACGCAACCACAACTACTGCACCACCTCAATTATAAGGACCGTTGACTAGGGCTCGTGCACGTCAACTACAACAGCAGGTACTTTCGTTTCTACAAGCTACTCCTAATGTATATGAGAATATGATGCTGCCTAAAGTAGATGTGTTTGTTTCTCTTAGGAATGATGGACCAAGCATGGACGAGAGGGACAAGCTATGGAGCATGTACGTGGATGGAGATAGCCGCAGGAGTGGAAACAAGGGAGAGGATGATGCCACCGATGGAGACTGCCGCAACTTGAAGCCACCATGATGACATTTGAAGACTTGGACGAATTCCTCAAGACTACACTTCATAATTTCGTCCATAGTCACGTATGGTGCTGCGTCATCTTTTATTTGTGGGCTAGGGCCCATGTAATTTTGGATCAGAAGTTTTAGTGCGTTTTTAGAGTCCGTATTAGGGAAGGAAAGTCCGGCTAGGGTAGGATTCGGCCAACCCCCAAGGCTGGCCGAAAACCCCCTCCTTTCCTCCTTATATACCTCGTTTAGGGTTACGTTTAGACTCAGATTTTGTTTAGTTAAAAGAACTCAGCTATTTGCTAGTCTTCGCCATAGGCACGAGTGTCGGATAGACCTCATGTACTACGCACTTGCAAGATCCCACCTTCATCAATAAAGTTCATCTTTCATCCGCAATTCGTGATTGCATTATTGGTTCTTACTTGTTTCTCGATCGCAGGTAGAACTAGACCTTTTGGTCAGGACGATCGCACTTCCGCAGGATCAGTAACCTCGGGAGATTGGTTTAGCGATTGCATTGGCGCTGCGTACGTGTGCGTAGTAGTCGGATCGCCAAGGTCAAACTCTACCAGAATCGACGTATCTTCATCTCATCGAAAGATCGGACACCTTTGCCCTATCAGAGGGTCGCCCGACATTGTATACTGGGCCACTATGCCAGTCTCCTGTAAGAACCTCGCAAAGGGTTCAGGGACTTGGCCATATGGAGTGTGCCGACCGTAGTACTCCCCTCCACGGTCAGATCTGACTATCTTTATTCTTTTATCATGTTGATTTTCTACTTCAGCTTTGAATATCTTAAATTTATCCAACGCTTCAGAATTTTCTTTGATTGGATAAATATAACCATATCGGGAGTGATAATCTGTGAATGTTATAAACGAGTCATAGACATCCACACTTTTCACAGGAAATGGTCCACAAATGTCAGCGTGAATGATTTCTAGTGTTCCTGTGCTTCGGTTTGCACCCTTTTTGATTTGTTTTACGTACTTTCCTTTAATGCAATTTATGCATTGTTCTAAGTCCGAGAACTCTAATGGAGGAAGAATTTCATTTTTAACTAGACTTTCCATTCTCCCCCTCGAAATATGGCCCAAGCGACAGTGCCATAATTTCGATAAGTCATGAGTTCTCTTTCTTTTCTTTTTTTCTTTATCCGGCGCGGAAACATGCTTATTCGCATTACACACAGAATACACTTTTTTAGGGATAATAAATAAAGCTCATTGTGAAGTAAAGCAACACCCACATAAGTATTATTAAACCATATGGCACACTTGCCATGTCTAAAATAACATTCATAACAATCTTTGTCCAAACATGAAACACTAATCAAGTTTCTGTGTAATGAAGGAACATATAAAACATCTCTGAGCAGAATCGTGAATCCATCAGCTAACTCCAGGGAGATGTCGCCGACAGCTTCAACGTCTGTTGAACTCCATTTACAACTTCAATGCATCTTTCGCCTCTTTGCGTAGTCCGCGTCGAATGGAATCCCTGTAATGAATTTGCAACATGAACAGTTGCACCTGAGTCAATCCACCAAGTAGATTTCGAAAACTGTGTATACAAGGATTCATTTACAAAGGAAACAATGTTGTTACCTCTCTTTGCCATTATGGACTTTAGCCAAACAGGGCAATCTTTCTTGTAATGCCCAGTCTTCTTGTAGTGGAGACATGTATCTTTGTCCACTGGAAGAAACTTTTACTGATGCTGATAATGCGTGGGAGCTTTTCCATGTGGCTTTGAAGGGGAACCGTTGCTACTTTGATTGTAGTTCTTTTTCTTATTATCCTTCACATAGTTCAGAGAACCACCATGTGAGGCTTTAAGTCTTTCCTCTTCTTGCACACACATGGCTATTGTCTTTTCAATGTCCATTTTTCAGGCGACATGTTGTAGTTGACAACAAAAGTGTCAAACTCTTTTGGCAGTGAAGCCATAACCAGGTGAACAAGGAGTGCAGGTTGAGCTCCAAATCATCGTCCATGGGCTTAAACTTCGCTGCCATGTTGCTCATCCGGAGGATGTGCTCTCTTATGCCATGTCCACCTCCTGTGTACTTTTCTGTCACCAGCTGTTTTAGCAGCTGGGTAGCATATATCTTTGAAGAACCAGTGAACTTGCTCTTTATCTTTTCAAGAAACTCCCTTACGGAAGCACACTCTGCAATTGAGCCCACAATAGCGTGCTCAATTGTGTTCTTTATGAAAGCCATGCACTTTTTATTGGCTGTGAGCCACCTTTTGTTATCGAGGGTATATGACATCTCCAATGGAGCATAATCCCTTTTTTTTCTCCCAAGCATTATCATCATCTTTTGCATCTCTGACTGGCTCTGTAGGTTTGACCGGTTGTGGATTGTCCACAACCCAGTCTACCACAGCACAAACAAAAGCCAAGTCGACCTTCTTTCTCTATTCAGTGTAGTTGTCACCTCTGAGGGTAGGAACATCCTTGATGCAGCTCATCAAGTAGTATCCTCCTGAAAACCACAATGAAGTGAGTCATAACAACAATTGCATGTAATAATCCAACGTTGGTCAAAATTAAAACATACAACCGTTTGTGCAATTAAAACTATATCACCGTTGGGCAGAAAATAGAAATAAATGCACATATAAACAACAATAAATCATGATTATGTTATTAACAACATTGGTCATAAAATAACAGAATCATAATTGTTTCAATAATCACTTTAACATGCTCTTTAAAATTTAATTCTTACTTTAGTTCTTTTTACTTTTGAAAAAAATAGCACTTTAATTTCTTTGCAGCGGAAAACATGAATAAAAAATTCATGAACTTTATACTTTTGAGAAGCATTTATTTTACTTTTCTATTTTCTAAACAAACATTTCGTTGGATCGGTTTGAATAGAAAAACAAACTAAGAAAAATTCTCTAAAACTGTACTTAATTCAATTAAAGAAAAAACATGCTTCTGGGAAAAAGACAGAAAACTGTTCTGTGCGGCCCAATGTTTATCTGCCACCCGAGCGACGCGGAAAACGGCCCACAGCCCGTTCGCTCGCGCGCCCGCTGCTGCGGCCTCCTACACTTTCGGCCCAAAAGCCCGGGGCGAGCTAGGGTTTTAATCCTGGCCGTCCGTTTGATCGGATGGTCGACCGCGCGTTTCGGTTGAACAAAACCAGGGAGTTGCCCCCCCGACCGAAACCCTAGCCCCCATTTTCTTTTCCTCCTCAGCCCCCCGCGTTCCTTGTTCGTTGCGGCGGAGAAGGCTACGCCGGCCGCCGGCCGGCGTTGAACACCACCGAGCCGCCGCGAGCCCCTTCCCTTTCCTCTTTCTTTCCTACTTTCCATCCTCCACCGCGTCGCTCGCTCCCGGGAGAGACGGCGCCAAGGCGACCGCGCTGCTCCGGTGACCGGCGACCCGCACACGGCGCGCTGCGCTCTGCTCGCCGGAGGAGCGTGCTGGGGACTTGGTCAGCGCGCTGCTCCGTCGAGCGTGGCATGTGCGCCGCCATCCGTGGCGGTTGTGCGAGGTCGAGATGCGCGCCGGCAAGCCGGCGACCATTTCGGGCAACGACGGCGACGACCGGCGGGCGGCCGACGACGTCTACGTCCCTTTCTTTTCTTTTCTCCTTTTCCGGCGAGCCCAAGGCTACTCCTGGTGAGATTTCTTTGCCCTCCTTTTTTTGTGATTAGGGTTAGGGGTCGGCTAGAGGTGAACTTTCTGTGATTTCTTTGTCTACCGAAAAGATCTAGGAACCCTAGAACATGTGCTCTGATACCATTGTTGAAACCCTAGGAACAACTAGGCTAGATCCAATCGGTAGCAGCATGTGTCTACGAGTCTGTCTTGACAATTGGAATAGAGAGATCAGAGAGATGGAAGGGGAAAAAGGTGTACCTTCACCTTGGCTCGATGATCCCGTCGAGTTGTCCATGGTGGAGGACGGCGGTGATGGCAGAAGGTGGTCGAGGCGGTGGCGGCGGTGCTTCCCGTCACTACTGCGCTGACCTAGATCGGTAGGTGTGTCGGTGGGGTGTACGGCTCGCGACGAACCTCGTAGTGCGTGCCGCCGGCCCCCACCTCTCTATATAGCGCAGGTGACAGGGGCCCGTCAGCCATAGTGGGCTGGGCGCCCCCGATCAGGGCGCAGGTCAAAGGGGCCTGGTGGGCCGTTGGGCCCACATGGTGGAGATCAATCTAACACATATTGCTCACTGGCTTAAAACCCATGAAGCGCGGCCCATTTTAGAACCGAACTCCAAATGATGTGTTTTTTAGATTAACTCCAAATGATGTTGATCTCCGCGCGACACATGGACAGATGTTGTCATGTCGATGATCTTCTTCGGCCACGTTGCAGAAAATGCATTTCTCGTTGTAGGGTAGTACTCGTTTTGCTAACTGGTTGGCCATCCAAATTCTTTCCCGAATGAACAACCCACACGGCGAACTTGCATTGTAGAGGCGCCCAAGCACTCCAGATTTGTTTGGCTAGGTCACATAGTGTCCAGGTCTTGTAATGCGCGCGCCATGTAACCCGATTTAGATGTAAAAAAACCTTTGGCGTCCCATGTCCAAGTCCATACATCCTCTGAAATCTGAATGCTGATTTAAGTGAACATCATTTAGCAGATGGCAACGACTTGAAGAGAATCTTGGATATTGATTAATGTCATCAATCCATTTTGACCGCTTCGGGCATAGTTCTTCTTGCCTTAATAAGAGGATTTATCATCTGATATATGTCAGGAGCTTTGTCTTAACTTGTTTCCCTGTTTAGCCAGTTGTCAGTCTAGAAGAAACATCGTTGGACATGCGGATCTTATCAGCCTTCAAAACCCGAGGGGGTGGTGGGTCCAAGGACATCAAATGAAAGATAACCATGGCGCTTAGTACTGATTGTACCAGTATTAGCCTCCCGCGTTCAGTTAGCATGTGGGTTTTCCACATCGCTTGTTTCTGATCTTGTCTAACAATGCTTGGAAATCTTCTTTTCCCACCTTTGTGAAATGGAGAGGGGGCCTAGATAAGTAATCGGCATGTTATTGACCTTACAGTTCAGAGTTCACTGATTTGATTAATCTGATCTTGATCACAATAAATTGGTGAGACTGAACTTTTCCCTAGATTGCACTTTCAAGTTCTTTTACTGCCAATCCGTCCTGCCGGCTGCCGACAAAACAGAGCGAGCGAGGGATAGGAGAAAATTGGAAAGCTTACCTACACACCTATTAGTTTCCATGTACAGACATGGCGAGTCCGTGTAGGATTGTGACCTGTGAGTCGTACAGCTCGATTGCCACGGCTATACATGCACAGGCAAGCTCGAAGTAAATTTGTACAGATGACAACCCAACCCAATCCAGCGCCGATCATACCGATCGACATGGAGAGATCGCTCGACGCCTCCGTCCATCCCCGGACCGCCGTGGATCCTGCCGCCACAGGTCATTACCCGTCCTGGTTTCTCCTCGACAAGTACGCCCACTTCGCCGACTGCGACAACGACACCACCGCCCAAGTGTTAGTGACCTCTCCTACTACGGCCACTGGGCTGGGCTTGGACTGCCGCTACTGGGCTTGGGCTGCTGGGAAGACATGAGCCAGCGACTACGTATACATACACGGCAAAGGAGATACGGGGAACTTGGCTTGGAACGGATGGCTTCGGCCTCCTCTGCTTTTGGTTTCCTCCTTCCTCCTCTCAATTGCTCTTCGTCTTCCTCTGTAATTGCTGGAACTCCATGAATCTATAGCTTGTAAGTCCAATTGATGAGCAATAGAATCCTGTGAGGAGTGGGTTGTTAACATTTGGTATTCAGAGCCATAGATCCTCCACCTTTTTCTCCACCAATTTTTTCCCCACCCATCTCAATCTGAGCCACAAATTCCCCACCACCATCGGAAAAATTTCTCCGATTTGTTCATTATGGCGGATGCAGAGCGTGTGCGGTTGGTCCAGGATCCGTTTTGGCGAAACGAGAAGCTACGGCGTCGCCTCCAGCTCGCGGAAGACATGGCGAGGCGTGACCCTGTGTGGGCGGAGAAGATGGCAAGGCGTCATGCTGAGTTCAACGCGAAGCGCGCCGCCCTTGCAGCAGTGCCGTCGCTTTCATCAGCGGCGGCCGAGGTGTCGGCGGCCGTCGCAGCAGCGCTACAGGCTGCGCGCGCGGAGCACCACGAGGGCTTCAACCTTGCACCGACAACCACGTCGATCCCAACGGCATCTGTGGCGGACGACCACGACCTCAACTTGGCGCCGGCGACTACGTCTACCACCACAAGGTCGCCTGGCACGGCGATGGCGACCTCGCCTTCTACTGCGCCTGCATCCATCCTCACTGCGTGTGCTATAAGCGATGGCATCCTCGGCGCTCGGACGCCCACGACCTGTTCGACGAATTGCCAAAGCCGCATCGTCGCCTCATCGGTGTCGTCTGCTGCATCGTCGCCTCATCCTATGGCGGACTGTGCAATGACCATGGCTGCTCCAAGCGCGGATACCACGCTCAGTCCTAGAGTGCTGACTCCAGTGACGACCAAACCAGCGTCATCAGCGGCACTCGAGTCCGGCCTCATCATAGCGCCGCCGACTACTAGCTCTGTGGTGTGCCTTGACCCTATCCCTGTTGCGCCCACGGTCATGGTCACTCAGGCCACGCTTGATTTCATGGACTCCAGTGGCTCTGCTGCGTTGGTGACCATGTCGGCGCAACTTGACACACCTGAGGGTGCTGACACGTCTGCGATGGTACCCACTCTGGCCACACTCCGTGTCGACGACGACGACCGCATCGCCAACAAGCACGAGGTCCTTCTGACGCTCAAGCTGATGGATATGGCACTATTCAAGACCAAGGAGCTGAGCATGTCAGCACTACTACCACGGTTGGCTTTATCTACATTCTCATGGGACACATCTATGCATCAGCTTCAGGCAACATTCAGCTATTCTTCAGGAAGCTGTGATAATTACCAAAAACCATGCATTCCCTGGGTTGGTACGCGTGACACTGGCCTCAGCACCGAGGTTTCCTTCATGGTCTGCAGCAGTGTCTCTGTGGAGCATCCTTCACACACTCAATCTGTTCAGCCAGCTAATGCAATTCTTTATGTATCTTCCTGGCCGTGTGTTGCAAGCAAGCATGCCGACATGCAGTTCCAGTTATCCAATCCTCTAATTCCAGTCGACTGCGATCTTGCAAGGGCGCATTTTCTGTTATCTGGAACAGCTCAAATTAATGTGAGATCTCCTTGTGAAGCATCACTGAATTTGGTTGGGTACTGTGGATACTCTTCTCTGAATATTGCCCATACACATTCTTGGATGTTGATAATTGTTGAACATCTTTTGCAATATGGTCTGGAGGCTAATGCTCTTTTGTTGCTAATCTCTTGGCTGCCGGTGCCCTGTCTACAATTTTGTGTTCTACAAGGGAACCCCAGCTGGTCCAGCTCCAATGGATTCGTTGCCGTCCTCAATGGAGAAGTAGTAGTACAACAGAGTTATACCAGTACGAGATTCCTAACTGTCATTATTGGTACAGGAGGGATTTATCATCATATTCCACGAGGTAATACTCACTATTCTGAGCAGATGCAATGGTCATTCAGGCATTCACTATTACAGTTTCGGTTTTGCACTCCTGGACATATCCTCTTATTTTGTTCTGCATTGGTGCAATCGGAAAATTCCGGGACCATTAATCTTGTACCACTGAAGTCTTGGTTCCAGTGTTGGCGTGCTTACAGTTGCGAGAATTTTCAGTGGACAATTGCATGGTCTCTTAGTTATCCTTTCTTCCTATCAATTTCATGGTCATTCAGCTGTCCACTATGGGAAGATTGGTTACTGCATTGTTCGACTCGAACGGTGTTCCTTGCTAGCTCTGAAAAGTGCAAATTGGAAATTGCAGGATTACTTAACTTGGCATCAACTCAATGGAAAAGACAGACTTCTGGGGTATACTTTTGGACAGTTTATCTTAGTTCTTATGCTTGTGGTCCTGATGTACTTCCATTTGGGTGGCTTCAGTTTGCGAACAAGAGCAGTTTTGGTTTCCGAGATGAGCTCCTTTGTAGCATTACGATTCAGCTTCAGCCTTGGCCTTCCTGGGTGTTGTTCCCATGCATTACTGCTGTGACTAGCTGCTTGCGTGGTGTTTCCCAAATTTTGGCCAGCTCGGTGTTAATTTTGGAGGGTGTCTATTCCATATCTAGTCACTACCTTGAGGTACACATCTGGGATACAATTTCTGTAAAGTTGAGTACATCAACAATTATGCATGCTGGGAAGTTCTGTTTGGTACTGGGAGTATACTCCAGCTGCGAGCAGTTCGTAACTGGAAGTGCAACACATCTTAGCTCTCAGATTTTTGAATTGCAAATTCCATGGTACATTTCCTGGTTACTCGTGAAACCATTTGGTGCTCATCCGAACTTTGGAAATAATATAGGACTCCAGCCAACAAAAGTTCTCTGCTGTAGCCTGCTTATTCAGTGGCCTGACGTCCTTATAAGTGCATGGGCTAGCTTCTACGCAACATTGCAGAATGTGGAGTTGAATGGATTCGGTGAGCTGAAGAAATACTGGGACCCAGTGGTATAGACCTGCGGTTGTCGGAGAAGGCGTTTGTTATCTGGCTTGCCATGCCGTGGGACCCCGGCGGTTTACGTGGTGTCGGCTTGAGGTCAAGCCGAATTTTAAGGAGGGGGGAATGTTAGTGACCTCTCCTACTACGGCTACTGGACTGGGCTTGGACTGCCGCTACTGGGCTTGGGCTGCTGGGAAGACATGGAGCCAGCGACTACGTATACATACACGGCAAAGGAGATACGGGGAACTTGGCTTGGAACGGATGGCTTCGGCCTCCTCTGCTTTTGGTTTCCTCCTTCCTCCTCTCAGTTGCTCTTCGTCTTCCTCTGTAATTGCTGGAACTCCATGAATCTATAGCTTGTAAGTCCAATTGATGAGCAATAGAATCCTGTGAGGAGTGGGTTGTTAACACCAAGCCATGACGAGCACCGGCCGCACCATCAAGTTCACCTTCTGCCTCTACCCCCGCCGGCCGTCTCCCACGTGTGCGTCCACGAGACTGAAACCCAACACGCAGTGCAAGCCGATGTCGTCTCCTTGGCCAAGGATCTCGTCCTCCTCCGCCGAAACATCGATGTAAAATACTAAATTCCCATGACGGCGACGGCGAGTACTTCGTCTACCATGCCACTGCAGCAGGTCGCGGAAGAAGCAAGCCGTCGATCACGCCGATCCCGGGTATGCTAACTACTCTATCGCCGTGCGCCACTATCTTGCCCTTCGACGACGAGCAATTCCTACTCGCCGATCTCACCGTGAATTTCGGAGCGCTCGAGTACCATCTCCACGTCTTCTCGTCCAAGTCGTGTGTGTGGAGCACCAGGACACTGCCGCTGCGAATAAGTCGTGACGACAAGATCAACGAACCCGAGAAGGTGATCGCGCTCGGAGGAAGCGTTCTAGGCTGGGTGATACCCATGGGAGGCATCGTCGTCTGCGACGTGCTCGTCCAGGACCCCATCGGCACCCTCTTCATCCCGTTACCCAGGCCGAATTCGGACCCCGGGGAATGGCGCAATGGTTCCGGGGGGCTGCGATACCGGGATGTCGCCTACTGCGGCTTCATCAAGTTCGTCGACATAGATCTCCGGTTCCACCACATTACTGTTGACGGTGGAGATGGGTTGAGAGGCGTGATCAAGGTGGCCCAGGATCTCGACCAAGCGGATACCATCCTCGACTCGGAGCTCCTCATTCCCGAATCCCGATGACGTTTATTGGGCAGATATTTTCTGTGCCCCCGATGGCTGGAAGATCCGGACGTGTTACAGGCATATTTCTTGGGACTACTGGACCAAGGGCCACGTTGTCGACGTTGACGACATCCCGGTTTTTACCCCCGGGCATGATGCGACGGAGATGCTGCCTGATTTGTGGGATGAGGATGTTGGAAGATGGACCCTGAGGAAATTGGGAGTATATCAGCCCACCCTGAGTATCCATGGCGATAATATGGTGTACCTAAAGATAATGTCAATGGAGAGACGTCATGATAAAGAGATCTGGATGGTTGGGGTTGACCTTGGGAAGAAAACAGTGGAGATGTTCGAGCTTGATCATATCAGTCGTAGTCATGTCCAACCTTTTATGCTCTCCCAATATCTGAATACACCTCCAAGGCAAGTGTTTCTTTTTCTTAAATAGTTTTGTTCTCTCAACGTTTGTACACAATGATACTGAATTCACTTATCAAACTGTTCAAATTTGTTTTCCAGGTTGCCTACTCCAATCCAAGAAGACCAATGGGAGCTAAAGCCACAAAAGAGAAGAAAAAGAAAGGAGGAGATGATGACCTAAAGAAAGCTATGGAGAAAATGGTGAAAGCAAGAAAGGAAGCGGCCGAAGAGAGGAAGTTGGCAAGGAACAAGGCCGAGGAGACCAAGGCTAGGAAGGTGGCGGCCGAGGAGAGGAGGATAGCGTTGGAGGAGAAGAAACTCGAAATGGAGGAGCAAGCTAGGATCATGGAATATGAGAATCACCTCTTCTTCATGGACACATCGAACTTCGATGATAGGCAAAAGGAGTACCTCAACCTATGCCGTGATCAACTGTTGATAAAAAAGAAAATGATGGGCATGGGAAGCATGGGAGGAGTTGGTGCTACCATGGGAGGCATGGGAGGCTTTGGAGGCATGATGGGAGGCATGAGAGGAGTTGGTGCTTACATGGGAGGCATGGGAGGCATGGGAGGAGTTGGTGCTTCCATGGGAGGCATGGGAAGCATGGGAGGAGTTGGTGCTACCATGGGAGGCATTGGTGCTACCATGGTAGGCATTGGTGCTACCATGGGAGGCATGGTAGGCATTGGTGCTACCATGGGAGGCATGGGCGCCATGAGTTATGGGACCCTCTTGGGAGGCGTTGGTGGCATGGGAGCATATGGAGGCATGGGAGGCATGTGAGGGATGAGTGCACCTCCGGTTGGCATGGGAGCATATGGAGGCATGGGAGGCATGGGAGGGATGAGTGCACCTCCGGTTGGCATGGGAGCATATGGAGGCATGGGAGGGATGAGTGTACCTCCGGGTGACATGAGAGCATATGGGGCCATGGGAGGGATGAGTACATCCAGTGGCGTATCCAGGGAAAAATTGGTGGGTGGGCACACCGCAACCAAAATGTCGCACCGCGGATTTTTTTGCCAAATAAACAGTATAAATAGCGAGGGGGCAGGTCGACGAGGGGTGGTCCGCGAGCGTGAGGGGGTCGGCAGAGATTGGCAACAGCTAGGTCGCCATGGGGGCGTGAGCAAGCGAGCAAGGTCGAGACATGACCAGAAGACGCGTGGCGCGAGGGGATTGTCAGGGGATGGTGGCTAAGCCTGGGTGTTCGGTCTGTTCTTATTATCTTTGGTCTTTTCGGTTTCCTTGTACTCCCTCCGTCCATAAAAAGATGTCACAACTTTGTCCAAACATGGATGTATCTAGACATATTTTAGTGTGTAGATACATGCATGTTTGAAAAAAGTTGAGACATCCTTTTATGGACGGAGGGAGTACTTGGTTTTCAGTCATGACGATATAGACAAAATAGAGAAAAATGGCTGCACGAGTATATACAAAATGGCAGCACAAATCGATTATGATTTCAGACATTTTACATTATGATTTGAAGCACAAAAACTAGACAAACACTTCACTTGTTATTCCCTGTATATTGGCAGCACAAGTATATAAAAAATGCCAGCACATCAGTATTAAATTAATCACTATCGGTCAAGAAATCTAGTACTAGTACTAGTAGAGCAGAGGAGAGCAAGTAGGAGGCAGGGCCCAGGGAAAGATATGACCAATTTGATCGATCAGGAGATGGTGCAGCGAGGCAGCGAGCGAAGGGTTCCTTCGTTCGGCCGCCACTCTTTTCCAAAAGCCCTATAGCAACAGAAAAAAAAAGGCCACAACAAATGATGGCCCATCGTATGCCCCCCCCCCCCCCCCCCCCCCCCGGCCCACCCGCTGGATACGCCAGTGAGTACATCTCCAGGTGCCATCATGCCTCCCATCATGGGTGGAGGCAATGCTTCCGTTGTGCCTCCCGTGCCTTCGGATGGTGCATTTGGAGATAGTACGAACACCGTCCGAGTTGAGGAGGAGGATGGGGCGCTTGAAGAGGATGAGGACGATGAAGATGAAGATGAAGATGAAGATGAAGAGAAGGAGGAACAAAATGAAGAGCAAATTGATGGGGCATGATTGTTGATGTTTCATTTATTTGTGTGAACTATGTTGTCATGAACTTGTTTGTGATTTGGTGAATTTGAACTATGCCATAAATTTGAACTATGCTATGTTGCTCAAGTCATGATTTTGTTTATTTTGTGTTTCAAATCATTATTTGTTTCATACTGGTGCTTTGGTGAATTTGAACTATGCACATTTGCCTACCGTCGGCTGCTCGCGCGCGCTGCATTCTACAGCGCCTTGTGAAGCACGACAGCGGCGCGCCAAATTATAGTGCGGCTGCTAAAGCGAAACATGCGCCCAGCACGCGAAACGACTATTTTGGCGCTGCAAAAAAATTATACCTCGCCGGCGCGTTGGGCGTCTGTTGGAGAAGCTCTAAGGTGTGCGATAAATGATCGTGTGAAGCACCTTCATGAGGTACTTGAGCAGGTAAGTACCATTTATGGTCTGTTTGTTTTTGGACGCGAAGTAGTCCAGTACTGGTGCTGATAGGACAGTTCTGTTTAGATTGCTTATGGCCTTCAGATTTTCCTAGGACGATTAATACTAATTATTCATGTATTGTTTCTGACAGAGTCTAAAGATGGGGCATTCTCTTTATGAAAAAGATTCCAAAATAGACGAGTTGCCTAGGCAAGAACGTGATTTTTTTTAATCATGATTATGTTTTCAATGCATAATAACATTCCAAATGTTTTTACCTTCAGGTATTTCACCATACAACTTGGTCGGATATGTGATGACACAGGGGTCAAATTTTTTGATGTATG
Organism: Poa pratensis; assembly: GCA_947311845.1. Lineage (NCBI taxonomy): Eukaryota > Viridiplantae > Streptophyta > Magnoliopsida > Poales > Poaceae > Poa > Poa pratensis. Next base: position 37,293,669 of record CAMZMU010000076.1, on the reverse strand, counting down.
TCAGTGTATTTTAACTTGTTTTATGAACCATTCATTTAGGGGTATTCAAAAACTTTATTCCACCTTTTTGTTATAGTACTTCTATATTTCTTCTTTTTTATTGCCGCAGAAAGTAAATCATCCACTGTATCTGGATGTTTATGAGTACTGTTCAGATGAACAGAGACATAAACTTCAACCTCACAGAGAGGTAGAACTCTTCTGTCACACATGCTAGTTAAGCATTCCCATTTCTTTTAGTTGTTCAATCCAATCACCATGACTTGTGTGTCTCATTTCAGGTCTTAGAATCTGCTGCCCTGGGATCATCTTCCATGGACATCGATCAAGGCAATTAATCTATCTTTGTACCTTTTTTCACGAAATTCGCAAAAAATATTGTGTTTCGATGAATTGATAGAAAGAGAGGTTTATGTACAAGTCAGCGACCGGACCAACACCACACGTCCACACCATATACCAAGGTTTTCGAGTTGACGAGTCACTCTAGGTAGCGACTCATAGACTAATTATCGACATGAGTAAGCAACAGGTACTGTAAAATACCATAGTATATACTTAGTTTGTCTACGAAGAAGAGTTGAGGGAGGATCCTGATAGCAGCAGCAACGTACCAGCAGCGGCAGCTGGCGGAGGGAGAAGTAGACCAGCAGCCGCAGCAACCATGGGAGGAGCCTCCGAGCAGCAGCAGCCGATGGAGGAGCAGATTAGGAGCCAGGAACACGCGGCGGTGCCATGGGCTTGCGACAGCTAAGGGAGAGCCCTCAGTCGCGGGAGTCAGTATACCTTTTGTGTCACTGGGGCTCGATCTAGGTTTCATGGGGGAAACTGTGCAAGTAATATAATATGACATGCGGGTAGCTGGGAGACTAGTCGTGACAACAACCGATGGTTAAGACAATGAGTCGACCTCGGAGTTGCGAGACTAGTCGTTCGGCTCTGAAAACCTTGCACCATAGAACTCAACCAGAGCAAGCTAGCCTAGGGGAGCAGCTGGCGAAGGCCTATAGAGGGAGGGGGAGGAGGAGAGGTAATGGTGATAGCAGGGAAGGTGGTCGCTAGAGCCGGAGTGGCTCACAGCGAGGGAGGAAGAGAGAGGAAGGGATAGCCAAATATTCTGTCTGTGTACTTATTACTCACCTAATCCTGCAAATAACTTTCTGCTGTCCATGTTCAAATACATATTGATTAAAAGATTACTCTTCGGATTTATTACTATGTTTCTTTCTGAATAGATTATTTCTACCTGACTGGCTATAAACTAATATGCACCCATGCTGGTTTTGTGCTTCTGTGCAGTCGGTCCTATTGTACCCAAGACGCAATTAACGGGCATGTATAAATTGGTAGCAGTTGTGACGCACAAGGGCCCGACACCATATGTTGGACATTATGTTGCATGGGTTAAGCAAGAAAATGGTCAGGCAAACTAGTCTTGGAAGTTTTGAAAATTAAAATCCGTTGTTTCCCTACCACCAGAAATGCTAACATTCCATGTTACAATTCAGGTGTATGGATTCAGTTTTCTGACACAGAGACTAGCACACATGAAGATGAAGAGATTCTGCAACTAACCGGTGGGGCTGGTGAGTGATTATTACGTAACTAAAATACAACACTACGGCATATGAATTGTCTTAAACAACATACTGTTTCGCTTGACAGAGGACCAGCACGTGCCATACATCTATCTTTACAAGGCGGAGCTTAGCTGATTCCAAGCTTCGAAAGGTTTGTTGGTCAAACCTGTTCTTGGTTATCTCTACTAAAAATGCTTATTGCAATCTTCTTCTGATTTTTACTAAACTTTTCTTTCGTGCAGGTCGTTCACATGTTGGTGTCAAACTGTCACCGCCTCTGATGATTTATTCAACATGGCGCTCATGGGAAGTTTGGAGGCTTTGTCAGTGCATTTGGGAGTGCTCCAGGGAATATTTCATCTCCTCTAGATGAGGTCCTTTGTTAACCTAGGTTTGTAGGGTCGCAACTATTCCTTTCTTTTCTTGGTAACTTCTTCCTAAGTTCCTAGTAGAACGTACCCAGTCTGGGCTGCGGCGGAGCGTTTTGGCGTGCGATAGCTGGCTACGGCCATCGCCTCTCTTGACATCCCAGATTTCCAGTTTGCTCCATCTGTCGCGAGAACTAGGAGAAAATCTGGGAGGAAGCGTCCGAGTCTTACCTGACACATATTAGGCGAGTCCGTATGCGAGTTGCATACACATATTTACATGTACAGACAGGCTCGCAGTGGATCTGTAAGGGCACGTACCATGGGAGGCGCTTAGGCCGACGCTAGGATGGAAATCGCAGCGGTTACGTTCGATTCACGTACCATGGGAGGCGCTTAGGCCGACGCTAGGATGGAAATCGCAGCGGTTACGTTCGATTCCCGTACGAGGTTGGGATTTTGGTTTGCGTCGACGCAAGTCCTGGCGTCGGGCGCTTCGACGCTATTTTCTCGGTCGATCTGATTTGACGAGCGACGGGCGCTAGCGGTCAGGCGCTAGGAAACCTTTTTTTAATCGTATACAGCCATACCAGAATTAACGGATCCAGCAAATCTGGTGGAAACTTTCCACAACTTACATAGTACAAACAGATTCAGCCCTACATAGACATGTGTTAGTTTCCATGTACAGACAGGGCGAGTCCGTGCAGGATTGTGAGTAAGTACAGCTCGACTGCCTATACATGCACAGGCAAGCTCAGAGTAGATTTGTAAGACGACGAGTTCAGATATAACTACTACAAAAGAAGAAAAAAGACAAGGAAAACGTCACAACCCAGCGCCGACAACAGACCGTGGACATGGAGAGATCGTTCAACGCCTCGTTCAACGCCTCCTTCCCTCCCCGGCCCGCCGCTGCCCTCGATGCTGCCGCCGCAAGTCAGTACCCGTCCTGGTTTGTCCTCGACAAGAAGGCCTGCCATGCCAGCTGCGGCATTGAAGAAGACACCAGCGCCGAAACAATGACGAGCACCGGCCGCACCATCAGGTTCACCTTCTGGCTTGAGCCCCCGCCGGCCGTCTCCCACGTGTTGGTCCACGAGACCGTAACCCACTGCGCAGTAGAAGCCGAGGTCGTCTCCTCGGCTAAGGGTCTCGTCCTCCTCCGACGAAACATCTATGAAAAGCCCCATGACGGCGAGTACTTCGTCTACCAGGCCGCCGCAGCAGCAGGTCACGGAAGAAGCAAGCCGTCTCTCACGCCGATACCGTGCCTCCCGGATATGCTAACTACTCTATCGCGGTGCGCCACCATCTTGCCCTTCGACGACAGCCAGTTCCTCCTCGCCGATCTCACCGTGGATTCCATAGTTTCTGATCAAGGTGGCAACGGGGACGGGTATGACCGGGGATGGCTCCACCGTCCCCGCCCCGATCCCCACCAGTCCCCGTACCCGCGATCCCCATGAAGCTTCGCGGGGGCAAAAACGGCCCCATCCCCGCCATTGGCGGGTACCCGGCCCCCGTCGGGGACTCCATGGGGAGCTCTACACGATGGCGTCTACTCCTTGCCCGACGACACGACGGCTCCTGCTTGCCTTGGCGCGGTGAAATCTCGCCGCCACAGCTCGCCTCGCTGCTGCTCTCCATCGAGATCGAGGTCGAGCAGACGCAACGGATGGAGATTGGGAAGAATGGAGACTGCGGCGCCATAGCGTGGTCGCATGGAGTAGCAGCGGTGCTGACGTGTGGCAGCTTGGAGTGGACGAAGACGATGGCGCCGACGCTGGCGCGTACTTGGCTGATCCGCCGCGGCGAGTTGGGAGTTTGGGACCTGGAAGCAAGGAGCAGTTGCTTTGTGCGCTCGTGGGATGTGTGGTCGTGGCGGCTGGATGGATAGAATAAGTGGTGGGGGTGGACTGGTGGAGATGGATTAGGTTTTTGTACGTGTGTATATAGGTTAGTTACACTGACATGTGGGGTCCCGGGTACCCATGGATACTCCACGGGGCAAATTTGCTCTCCATGCCCGCCCCGTTATCCCCACGGGGCAAATTTGCCCCCCATCCCCGCTTCTTACCGGGTATATGCCCGCGGGTACCCGCCCCCACGGGGAAAACTGCCAACTTGAGTTTCTGAGTACCGCCTCCACGTCTTCTCGTCCAAGACGGCGGTGTGGAGCACCACGATGCCGCTACGAGCACGTCGTAGTGACGGGATCGTCGAAGAACCCGAGAAGGTGATCGCGCTGGGAGGGAGCGTGCTAGGCTGGGTGGTCTCCAAGGGAGGCATCATCGTCTGCGACGTGCTCGGCCAGGGGGCCATCAACGACGCCCGCTGGATCCCGCTACCCAAGCCGCACTCGGAATGCGAAGGCTCCGCGCTGCACTTCCGGGATGTCGCCTGCTGCGGTAACGGTTTCATCAAGTTCGTCGACATGGATCTCCGGTTCCGCCAGGTTACCGTTGGTAGTAGGGAAAACTCGAGGTGGGTGGCCAAGATAACCAAGGATCTCGACCACACGGATACCATCTTCGACTCGGAGCTCCTCCTTCCCGAGGGTTCTTGAGCTTATGCACAGAACGTTTCTGCCCCTGATGGCTGGAAGATCCGGACATGCTACAGGCATATTTCCTGGAACTACTGGCGCAAGGGGCACGTTGTCGATGTTGACGACATCACGGTTTATAACCCGAGGCATTGCACGATGCTGCCTGAGTTGTGGGATGAGGATGTTGGAAGATGGACACTGAGAAAACTGCGAGCAAATCAGCCCACCTTAAGTATCCATGGCGACAATATGGTGTACCTCAGGATGGTGTCTAAGGAGGAACGACATGATAAGCAGGACTGGATAGTTGGTGTTGATCTCGGGAAGAAGACGGTGGAGATGCTCGAGCCGGATCACATCAGTCGCAGTCACGGCCAACCTCTATACATTCTCCCAATATCTGAATACACCTCCAAGGCAAGTTTTTCTTTTCTTTTTATTTACTAGTTTTATTATCTCAACCTTCGGTCTTTGGCACACAATGGTACAAACTATTCACGTTTGTTTTCAAGTTCTGCACTAATTATTTTACGTTTGACATTTAGTGTCGAAGAAATCATCCATGCTGCAAATCGGGCTCAGAATGATCATCTTTCATCGGGATCTGTTACTCAACACAATCTGGTATGTCATAGTTATATTTACCTACACGTTTATTAATTCCCCCATCTCCAAGCAGTGATGTTTATTTAAATTTTACAAAAAACACTGATGTTTAACTATGCTTTTGCAGCCACTCCAGCAAAACATGTTGAATGCGGATGGATACTACAACGCGAGTTCATATGGATACGCTGATAACGCACATCCAGGTTACGGCTACGGAAACAATAACCAGTATCCAACCCCATGGTCGGCTAATTTAGCACAAGCTCTCCATCACAATATGAACTCGCTAGGACCAGGTAATAACCCTGACAAAGCTTGATATATAGTGACAGTCCTTTAATTACCTCGCCGCCACTAGATGTATTTCGCAATAATTATTTGTATAGTTCACTAAACTTTAAAATCTGTGAAGTCATGCTTAAAACAAATATAGAAACCATATACTCATCAATATGTATAGTTATCTTTTTACATATAGTTATGTGGCTCTTACTATTGTTGCTTTTGCTGAAGGTTCTGTCTATCCGATGAACACCCAATTGAAGTACCCAGTCCCAGTGCCAATAGTGAACACAGCCCCCATTGGCCAACAATTCTACCCTCATCACCCTTCGCCCCACCTTGGAGACCGGGGCAGATGGCTTTTAGGCGGTGAACAAAAAAGATGTTTAACTAGTTTGGGCCTTCTGTGGTAAATTATGATCATGAGTGATCACGACTTTTGTTCATTGTCACTAGACCCAATTTTTGTTAGCCCAAACTTCAAGAATTATAACAAGATATCTCCTAGCAAAGCCTTCGCGTGGCGGCGCGCCTGCGAGTTTGAGGGGGCGTAGGATACCGACCGCGGTTTCCTAGTCCGTTGGACTGATTGAAGCCGGCAGTATCGGTGGTTGCTGATTGATCGGAAGTTTGTGGATGCGATGTGGAAGTGAAGTACAAAAAGTACAAGCAAAGCTTGCAAAAGCCAATTATATAATTCCGAAAGAGCTAGAAGAGAATAAAAGGAAGGAAAAGGAGAACGGGAGTACATAAAAGGAAGTTAGGAAGAATGACGGGGCACGAACAAAAGAAATTGTGGGTGTGAGGATTACCATGAGTAAAGTGCTTTTTTGGAAAATGGGAGTGACATTGTTATTGGGTGTACATGCATCCCAAGGTGTGAAGACAAGAATGAAAAAAACTAGATCCAAATGATTTATGATTTGGAATATTAGGGTTTTGGGGAGCTCTCACATTTAGTTGAGCCTTTCCAAAAAATGTGGTTAATTTGCATGATCATCCCCCAAACAACTTGGAGACAAGTTCTCTACAAGTATGGAAAGAGTTGGTAGAACGTTGAGATACTAAATTACATATGACCCATAGAGAAATAGTCCAAGTGAAAGAGTGAATCAGTGTCTGGTGTCCAGGAGATATACTTGAGGTGTGCAGTTCATGACACTTCTACTAGGTGGCACTCTTGGATTCCTTTTAACATAATTTCCGTACAACACTAATTCACACACTACTCTAGGGTGTTATCCTTAGAAGGCACTTTCATGTCGTGGTCCTAAATATGTTAATTTTCCTAATGTGCTTGCTTTTAACAATTCTGATGTTCATCAAATGGTTGATTATTAGGGATAAAGCACTCAAATTTCATTTGCTCAAAGCTCAAGCAAAGATGCAACCATATGCTCATGTAAATAAAAGTGCTACTCCCTCCATTCCAAATTATAACATGTTTTGACCATTTCAGTGTGGACTAAGTACGACTGAAATGAGCGAATCAACATACTAAAATACGTCTAGATACGTACGAATAAAGAAAAAAAGTAAAAGGCTTATATTTGGAAACGGAGGGAGTAGGTCATTTGGCTGCAACCTTATGCTCAACACTCAATATCAACTGACCTTGTATCAAGTTGGCATACAAACTGTATGTGCCTTTCGATAAACTCCAAATTCCTGATACATTTGTGATTCACCTAGTGTTTCATGTTTCTCAACTCAAGGAACATGTACCTGGTCAGATTGATGTTTTCCAACCTTTCATCATTGGTGAATCTTTCTTCGATAAAATTATTCCTGAAACCATTCTAAGGATAAGTTGGTCAAAAAAACAAGCTCAGTCGTAGGTTCTGATACAATGGTCTAAACTACCACCGGCCTCGGTTGAGACTATGACACTTGAATGCAATGTTTTCAGATGCACCAATGTGGGGCATGGTGGAACTCAAGGGGCGGTCTTGTGAGCATCTCGTCCTACATCATGAGGCGGGGCAAAGCATAAGGACGGCGCGGAGTAGAAAGGCTTCATCGGCATAGGAGTTAAGAAAGTGTGTTATCGAATGGCCTGGGCCAGGCCATGTGATGAGGAGCTATCAAGGCCAGTGTAACAGAATGATACTCCCTCCGTCAAAAAATAAGTATCTCAAGTTTGCTCAAAAGTGGATGTATCTAGACATATTTCATGTATAGATACGTCCATTTTTTGACAAACTTGAGACACTTATTTTTGGACGGAGGGAGTATATACATTGTCGTCTGCATATTTCTAAGCAGCAATGAAATGGAAATTGAATTTTAGGTTCTTCCTTGACCCATCTCTGCACATCGCAGTCTACATTCTACCCTACAATTTGTGATCCCCTGTGACCCAGGTTGTGGCACCTTCAACCAACCCCGGCCGTCCATGCCTGCTGCAATGTCTGCTAATGCTTTTCTCTTTTTTTGAAACCGTGCTAATACTTTTCACAGCCCCCCAAAACATCCGCCAAATCTCCATACGGCTTAATTGACGTGCTGAAGTAACATATAACCATACTGAACCCCCTTCGCAGCAAGAAAAAAACATACTGAACCCAAAGAGTCGATTGTGCAGAAGTACAAGATGCCCATTCTTGCTGTGATATATGTTACTACTAGGCAACATCATACGTCGTTTGGCAAGCAGTTTGTTTTCCCATATGAATCGTTTCGTTATCTAAACAGACCAGCGTATGAGGCGCCAGGACGTCAAATATATTACACATTTTGTTGCCAACTTGACCAAACCAAAGAAGCCTAGGCTATATTTGCTAAGCTGTTCTCTGTTGTGAACAAGCAAACGGAGGCAGCGGTAGCAGTTCTTCTTCAGGCCTTGATACAGCACTGGAAATAGCTCAGGAACCTCTTCCTCCCCTGCATCAACAGTTCCTTCTAGGTCAGTACATGTAGGCATCAATCAGGTTTATACAACAAAATGTATGTCAGAGCTGAAGTTGAAAGGCATTGTGTACGAATTTTTGTGTGAACTATCAGGCTGAAATTTCATATCTGACGCACTAAGTGTGTGCAACAGCGACGGCCCGACAGGATCCCAATTCTGAATATTATTTTGCCAAACTATGTTAATGTAGGAATTGTCTGACCTATAGACATAATTTTGGTGCCAATCAACTTCATTGTCGTATGCAATGGCTTAAGAAAATAAAACTGTACCAAATGCCACCAACTGTCCAACTTCTAACTAATTCTCAAGTTCTTTAAACCCTTTTTTGCCACTTCCCACCATACATGCAGCCTTTAGGCTGATTATGCTCTCATTATTAGTTCCTTCTGAACTTCTAATCATCTCTTGTCAGCTAGGATTCCTAACATGAATAATTGGATGTCCACGGACAATGACACTGCATTTTATCACGTATCACTTTATCAGTACAGCCTTTCATAGGCATAGAGACATGGAGTATATTATGATTAAGAAAATAAGATGATTTCCTTGCCAATCAGCTGTCTGTTGTGACAAAACACTACATGCAAAAGGTTGGCATGGCCGGTGTTATATGGCTTGATATCTGCTGACCAACCTATAGCTGTTGAACCGACTACACACTGTTGTTGCGGGTAGGCAGACCGCAGACAGGCCATAATCTTGTATTAGGGCCCATCATAATCATCTAAGCTTGTTTGATCATATACTACTCGACTGTCACAAAAGCGGTTCTACTTTTCATGGCTCATACTTCTTTTCTCCACTTCATCACAGCAAGTTCTTCACTTAGAAGGGTCATCAGGCAAAATGCAGGTACAGAATGTCTAACAGCACTGCAATACACAGTCAATTTCACTCATTTGTTCTTTCTTTTCCTAGCACTTTGTTGGCACAAGAAAGCATGTGTGTAATTAAGACATCAACTAAATAACAATTACTTGTGGATTCAAACACTCTGTTCTAGAGTCCACAGTCAAATTATCGGTGCCTTGGAAAACGAGTTTGACCCAGCAAAACCCCATGATTTACTGAAGTGCTTAACGTATCAAGTCCAAATTTAGTACTAGTACTTTACTGTAGTCACTGGTCAGACTAATCGAAATGGAGAAAAAGTTGTGGATATGGGAATCCTGGGCGGCAGCAAACTGCTGACTTCTCAAACTACCAAGACGAGCGAGCTTACCGTCGGGGATTCGTCGCGGCCGTGGAGGGGCTGGCGGCGGTGGTCGTTGGCCGGACCGCCGAGCTTGGTCGGGGCCTTGGCGGGTTTCTGCTGCTGCTGGTTGTGGTTGTTGTGGGCGAGCAGGTCGTCGTCGCCGCCGAGGCTGGCGCGGGAGAGCTCCTTCTTGTTCTGCTTCCGCATCTCGCGGATCTTGGAGAAGTCCATGGAGTAGTCCGGCATGGCGCCGTTCTTCATGTCCCAGTCCCCGAACGCCGGCACCGTCATCCACGCGTTCGCCCCCTGCCCCTACACACAGTCAGAGACGCATCGCAATCTCTAAGCTTTCGCTGAAACAGATCGCAAGATCGATCTCTCCAGTCCACACGAAAGCATGGGGGTGGGAAGGATTCTATCGGGAGATGGAAATTGGTCTCACCTCCTTCTCCTTGTGGTTCTCCATGGACAATCTCTCTCTCTCGCACACACACAAGTGTCAGATATCTTCTCGAGCCCCTGCTTGGAGTACTGAAGATCGAGCTGTGGAGCAGATTCAGGAGCAAGCTAGCCACGAGAGCACAGTGCCGGACTTGTCTAGCTTCGTGAGGTAGTACAAAACTACAAATGTGCGTGGACAGTGACTGGACAGAAGAAGCAGATCGATGGAGCTGTACTTTATATAGGTCGATGCCGACGAAACAGGGGAAAAAAGCGAGTTAATTTCCAGTCCACTCCACACCCAGCCGGTGGAGTAATAATTTAGCTAACGGCGGGCGCCCACCCTTGCCAAATCCCAGGGGTTTCCTGCTAATCAAATCCAAATCTGCCTATGATTTGGGTTTTGATTCGGCAAATTATGGCTGTGGTGGCCGAGACGCTGTGGTACCGTTGCTGTGCACGCGTCTTTGAAGGAGGCGGGGGCAACAGCTGGTTGGCGTTAACGTGTGTCGTTCTGTGTGCGCTTCTCTGGTCCCACCAGCCAGTGGCCCGCCGCCCAGTCACGTCCAACCGTCCGTGATCCGTCCACTGGCTGAACTTCACAGTTCACACGGCTTTGGGCGGATAAGCTTTCCTTTCTGGCCGGAGAGCGAAAAAGGCGGCGAGAAAGACCAGCGACTCCGTGTGTCCGGCTCACCGGAGATTGCAGCTTTCTTTGGCCCAACGCACAGGAGGCTGCAGCTTGCAGAGAGAGAGAGAGATGTGTAGTCCCACGTCGGCTAGGGTTTAATGAGCTGGCATGTTCGATCTTTATTGGAAGTCTTGAAATTCCTAGATACTATGATTAACGAACACTTCTATAGTAATCATGCAAAAGGTTGCTCACACCTACTAGGTGTGATTGAGGTCGCTATGAATATGAAGACTTCACGGGTAAGGGATATTGGGGTGCGAAGGTACGGCGGCTTTGTTGGCTGGCAACAGAAGATGTTTAGAGGTTCTGATTTTGATTTCAGAAGTAGAATACTTGAGCAGTTGAGCTTTTTCCTCGCCTCTACATTCAGCAAGTGTAACCCCAATATAGGTTTTGTGAATAACTTTTGCAATGATTGTTCTGGAGAAGATTGTCTCGTGTCCGAACTGGACTTCAAAAACTGTTCAGGATTAGAATTGTGTGGCTGGAGGATTCCAATATACGAATCATATCCTAATGGGGACAGATTCAACTGCTCCGATCTCCGGATGGATAGATACGATCTTAATACCAGTTCAACCAACAAAATTAGTTCCCAGTAAGGTTTAGAATAAGCAGGCAGACTACATCCATCTGTACACTAGAGGGATGAGTTGGCAACAAAAATATTTGTTCTAATTGATTTGGTTGGGGTGCGCCAGGCCCATGCAATAGTGCAACGCAAGGGCAACACGTGAGGACCCCAGTGGCAAGCCACTGTGATGGGCCCTCCCCCACAAAAAATTAATTTAATATCGTGTGGACACGAGGATCCACATATCAGATATTAAACTGATAAGAACAGATACTACACTTGATCTTAGCCAAAAGGCCGAGAAAGGTATGCTTCTTCCGTCCGCCCGGGGTCTGTTTATATAGCGTGCCTTCGCTGCCGCCCAGTCTACGCTGCTACGCAGCCGAGGTGGCGAGCGCAGGGCGCCGCAGCACCCGAGTCAGTCAGTTCGTTATTTTTGAGAGCTCTGCCTGCTGTGTTTGGGCTATGAGTATTGAAGGAGGCCCGAGATGCATGGGCTGCTGACCCCGTAATGGGCCCGACGGTGCAGCTAGTAGGCGTCAAACGATCCTGAATTCCTGATGCATCACCGATTCCTGGTTGCTTCCTTCCTTTCGGTACAAAATAAAAATAATTCACCCAGCCATCTGAAATTACGTAGGGATTTACTGTACTGGAGTACGTTTTCTTCGTACCTCACTGTACTGGAGTCGGGGTATACATGCACCGGAGTCTCCGGGGCATACAGCATTTACAGTGTCTCGCTTCATTATTCAACCTACGAGTCAGTCAGGGTGCGCCATGACGGCTGATCACTGTCTGTTTCTCAACAAATATCAACCTATCATTCATCCGTTTATTTTAATCAACTCATTGCATGCTAGATCAAACACTAACCTTTCGTTAACTCTTACCCTGAATTTGTTGTCTGTATGTAGTAGTATCCGTTAAGCTTTTCCTTTGCCTTTCGCTAGTTGCCGCAGCGCCTGAAACGCACTGGGTCAGAGAGGTGCATCCGCACTAGTGCGCTACAGGGGAGTTGACACTGAGGATGCTTACTTTAGCTACCGTATCAGTTTTGGGCAGCAGAAACAGAGCGTTCGCCACTTGGCGTTGCCCCGGGTAATGCACTCCTAAAGTTTCGAGAAAGGCAGGTGTGATTGAGCGGTTTGTAAAGAGTATTTGGAAATTATGTTACCGGTTCGCTGTATGATTTGCACGCAGATAGGAACCATGCTGGGTTTGGCATATCCCTGGTGGTCGTCTTCAGTGTTTGTTCGCCCCCAGTTTTATGAGCCATATGGTAGGATGCCGCATTTGGAATTTATCAGGTATAAGATGCCGACCCATATGCCAGGATACCTCAGCTACTCGATGAATGTAATTGCCATCTTGAATCGATAAGGAAATGTTAGCAACACGAGAATGTATCGAGAGACTTGGTGGAGATTTTAACACATGTAGCAACATAGTTAGAATAGTTAGCAACGATTTTAAAACTAAATAAAAGAAGTAGAATTCAAAAGTAAAGTGGGAGTGTGAAAATTCAATAACAGAAATGACAAGATTGTAATTTCATTTCAAGACGAAGGTAAAAAAGGATAAATTATACTTGAATTGTTTGTATTTTTATTCTCAATTTCTATAGCCAATTTAATATTTAAACTATTTTATTTTATTAAAATTATGGAATTTTGAATAATATATTTTTTATCAACGATATTGGTTTTCTCCCAATATTTCGTAAGTACCTATACTTATACTTTTTTAGTTTTCCTAATAGTTTAGAACAATTAATTTTTCTACGGTTTCGCTTAGTATTAAACCTCCTAGCTTTTTCTCATTTTCTCACAGAATTCAACAACTATTCTTAGTGTTTGTTTAGTGTTTCGCTTTGATCTTTTCAGCAACTACTATTCAATGAATGTTGTTTCTCAATAGTCTCACTTGCGAAAACAGAATAGGTGAAATAGTTTAGGGTTAAGATTCTAGATTTTAAAGTTGAATGATGTATAAAATCTGCATATAGTTGGTCGACAAATAGAAACCGTCTTGAAATAAATAAAAACAATGATGACGTACCAAGGATGAACATAGCATGGTAATAGATACTACTAGCACAAATGTTTTGGACAAAATATGTAATATAAAATATCAGGCAATAGTGTTCTAACCGCGGAGTTCAAGAAATAGAGTAGAACTTACGCCAAAAACTGATGGGATTGGACTATGAGGTGATCCTAGAGAACATCCCCCAAAATTTGATAGATTATAGTTGAGAATCGATGTCATGGAGGGTGAACTTCTTTATCCTCCAACGGTGTGGCGCCTTTCAATAGGCGAAAGGACAAGGGGCCTCTTTTTGGAGGTGGAGGCAGATGAATGTGATCAAAATGCGGCCTTTCGGCATGTGTGGTGGTGCCTCCCCTAAGACCTCGGCATCCTTGTTGGTGTTGGCCGCGGGGTGAATGATGACCTCAGTGTCTCGGGGTGAATGATGACCTCAGTGTTTCAAGTTGTGTCTTTTTTTCCTTATATTTGTGTGTGTTGCCTAAGCATGTTGTATATGATGTTGTAACTTTATTTATGTAAAGCTACGCTAGGCTAATGCCTTTGATCTAAAAATGTAACGCATTATCAATTGTTTAAGCCATACAAAAAGAATGTATGATTTTGGAATCCTACTCACATGGCCGCAAGTTGCAAATTCAATAGAACCGAACCTCCCTATTTAAACGTGGTGCCATCCTCTTCTCCCTCCAAGAATCTCACGCTCACATAGCCACTTGGCCTTCCTTTGATCAATTCACAAAGCTGGCTCGCAGCAAGGGAGATGCCAGAGGCGGCGACGCCGGCTTATCATGCCATGGCAGCAGCGGCGTCAAAGCCGTTGTCAGCAGCAAGGCGGTGGTGGAGGAGCTCTACTGCGCGGTGGAGCGCGGCGACGTGGACACCGTGCGGCGGCTGCTGAACCCGGACGTGGACTGGTGGTTCCACGGCCCGCGCGCGCACCAGCACCTGGTGCTCATGCGCCTCCTCACCGGCGGCGCCGGAGCCGCGCCGGGCATCCCGTTCAGAGTCCGGACGGTCGACGCCTTCGGGTCGACTGTCCTGGCCGAGGGCACCGACGCGACGGGTTTGCTGTACTGGGTGCACGCTTGGACCGTGGGTCCCGGCGGGCGCGTAACGGAGGTGCGTGAGTACTGCAACACGGTGCTCCTCGTGACGAGGGTTGGCCGTGCCGTCGCGGAGGAGACGACGGCGTACTCGCAGCCGCAGTCGCAGCATGTTTGGCAGAGCCGGCTGCCGGACTACGCTCGCAGGAAACTCCCTGCCCTCGTGCTCGCAATCTGATTCTGTTCTGATGGCTCCTCCCTGCCCTTGTGCTCGCCATCTGATTCTGTTCTGATCGTCTTCATGCCTACGATCTTATGCAAATTTTGTCCACCATAGAAGCACGAACTGAAAAGAGAAGAATTAGATTTGGGATAAAAAGTGAACTGACACCATGTCATGTTGCATCCTGCTCGAGTGCTCGAACTGAAAAGAGAAGAATAAGCAGTAAAAAAAAGTTTTGGTTGAACCACTGAAAAGAATAACATAAGAAGCTGAAACACTCAAGTTTAAACAGCCCGAGTGGAACTCGGAACTCCCTTCTGCTGACGAGAGATTCAGGCTAGGATATGAGCCCAAGAAACGAGAATACCATTTTAATTTTCTGGGAGCTAAAGCACTCAAGTTTTCACCATAATGAAACTAAAAGCATAGAGCTTGTTTTGCTTGGTTTCATTGTTGATCAGCATATTTGGGAACTCGTTTATGACAACCCTGGTGTTAGCGTTAAACATGATTTTGAAGCTGTGGGTGGGTCATTGGTGGCTCGGCTCGAAGAAACTTTTTAGAAAAACAGGAGATCCCTCCCGGTTCCATTAAAGAAACCCGCGAACAGGAGGCTCGAAGAAACTTGATGCTCATAATATGATTACTGCTGCTACAGCGTGGTCCTTATGGAAAGATGCCACCTGCCTTCCACTTCACGTATCCGCCTCAGTTTCTTCTTCGGACGGTCGACGCGAGAGCCATGTCCTATGTAAAGACAACGGCGTCTCGCGCAGCATGGAGTTCCCCACCACCCTGGTCCTTTCCGCGGTGAACAGCTTCACGAAGGTGGCGTTGGGCAGGCTCGAACACACACATGTACCAGCTGATTAAGAATCGGTCCAAAGATGGGATACGTTTGACTCAATTGTCAAAGCTAGCTCAAAAGCAACTTCACCTTACGCGAGAATCAACCAGTTTCATGCATGTGGGGCTAGCTTGCACACCAAGCCTCCCACATATTTTCCTTTTAGCTAACATTGAACGGGCTCAAGCGAGGTGGATTGGGACTTCCAAATTACAGTTTCTCTTGATTTGATACAGAATCTGGTGTCCAATTTTTTTTTATTTTTTTTGAGAGAGATTGTGAGACATGGAAGACATAATTTGGGGTAGAAGAGGACCTGTCCAGGAGCGATGCAAAGAAACAAAACAATGATCGCCATGCGT
Organism: Poa pratensis; assembly: GCA_947311845.1. Taxonomy (NCBI): domain Eukaryota; kingdom Viridiplantae; phylum Streptophyta; class Magnoliopsida; order Poales; family Poaceae; genus Poa; species Poa pratensis. Next base: position 37,277,931 of record CAMZMU010000076.1, on the reverse strand, counting down.
GATAAGGCGTGACAAAAAAGTCACGATACGCTCGCGGAGTCCTCCCGATCACGGTGTGTGTGACACACACGAGAAAAGAAGAATAGGAGTCCCGATGGAACCTGACCGATGGATCGATACGGAAGAACCGCACGCCGCCTAGCGGATCCGTCCAACAGGAAAAAAAAAAGGGCACCGTAGCCTGGTCCATCAGATCGACATGTAGGTGATAATGGTTGAGACGGTGCCGCCGTTCAAGGTCATGCTCCAGATTGAGTATATTTGTCTACTGTAATTGGTAGACGTGCGTTGCACGTACATTCCAACTAGTAACATAAGAAGCTGAAACACTCAAGTTTAAACAGCCCGAGTGGAACTCGGAACTCCCTTCTGCTGACGAGAGATTCGGGCTAGGATATGAGCCCAAGAAACGAGAATACCATTTTAATTTTCTGGGAGCTAAAGCACTCAAGTTTTCACCATAATGAAACTAAAAGCATAGAGCTTGTTTTGCTTGGTTTCATTGTTGATCAGCATATTTGGGAACTCGTTTATGACAACCCTGGTGTTAGCGTTAAACATGATTTTGAAGCTGTGGGTGGGTCATTGGTGGCTCGGCTCGAAGAAACTTTTTAGAAAAACAGGAGATCCCTCCCGGTTCCATTAAAGAAACCCGCGAACAGGAGGCTCGAAGAAACTTGATGCTCATAATATGATTACTGCTGCTACAGCGTGGTCCTTATGGAAAGATGCCAGTACGCAGATGGGAAAACATGCCACTGGTTCACAAGTATAGTACTGATCCTTGCAGCAACCAATGCTACATTCCCCAGCATCAGCTACTAATGAACTAATCATAACTCATGTTGTGCAGAGTTGTGCAGACATTATGTCGAACAGGTTGTATGCGGTGGGGGTTGTACGTGTACACACGCGAGCACGGTGAGTTGGGAGAGAGGGGGAGATGCCCTGCGGCTCCACGACGTGTGTAGTCGTACCGGGAAGGAAGGAGCCAGCGCTGGTGCAGCTCGAAACTGAAGCAGAAGCAGGTTGTGGCAAGGCATGAAGGCAGTGTGCGGCGGATTGGCAGGCCGCAGGGTCGAGAACACGAGCAGGCTGCGGAAAGTACTTTTTTGTACCAAATACAATCAGATGCAATGGTTCTAATCTGCCGACGAGCGATGAGGCGCACACTGAAGTGCTAGCTGCGGCGATACTGAACCTGCTGCTCGATAAGAAAAATAGGTTGGGCGATTTGGAGTAGAAGATAGCAAAGATCTGACCATTGTCTGAATCTATTCTGAGAAGAGCGACCCAAATAATAGGGTGACCCAAAATATCTAAGTCATTTTTTTAGTTATGATTAAGCTACAGAGAACAGTTGCCTCCGAATATAATTTTTCATTTGATTTGGTTGGGGTGCGCCAGGCCCAGGCAGTAGTGCAACGCCTGGGCGACACATAAAGGCCCCAGTAGCAAGCTACTGTGGTGGACCCTTCTCCATAAAAAATAAATTTAATATCGGTGTGGGCACTTGACCCACATATCAGATATTAAACTGATAAGAACAGATACTACACTTGATCTTAGCCAAAAGGCCGAGAAAGGTATGCTTCCTCAGCGCGCCCGGGGTCTGCTTATATAGCGCGTCTACTCCTCCGCTCCCTGTGGCTACGCGAGGTGGGACTAAACGAACTTGATCTTAGCCAAAAGGCCGAGAAAGGTATGCTTCCTCAGCGCGCCCGGGGTCTGCTTATATAGCGCGTCTACTCCTCCGCTCCCTGTGGCTACGCGAGGTGGGACTAAACGAGAGCGCTGCACGCGGAATAGCACAGCACCACGGTCACACGGTCGGTTCTTCGAGCCTCTGCTCAGTTTACATGGGCTGTAGTTTAGAGCAACCTAGGCGTTGATGGGCCGGTGATTCCCACACTGCAAGAAGACGTCAAGCCTCGTCCAGACATCTTTTCTATTTTTAGAAATTCATTCAGGCATCTATTTCCTGCAGCCCCTACAGAACATCCAAGTCGACTAGGAGTCAAGTTTAAAAAGTTCTGCAGACACAGTGCAGAATTTTAGAATATACTACATTTTGATAGTCATATTTTGATTACCAAAATTTGAAAGTTATGCAGGCACAGTGCACAATTTTCTCTAGGAAACGGTAGGCGCGATTGCATGATCTGATGCCAGACAAAGCTAGCTCAAATAGCTGGAGTCGGGTGCAAAGGATCTTCTTACTTACCTAGATGTACGTAGTGCTATCTTTGATTTGTCTCGCTAGCTAGGCACCAGTGGTACTGGGTTTACAATACTCGGTATGTCGTTGTCGTGTGGTCGGCAACGCGATGGTTCGATCGTTGCACCGAAATGGTCAAGGACGAGGTGTTCAGCTCGTTGGATTGGAAGTCATCGTGTTCAGACTTCAGACGGTACGTGCATATTATGACGCGGCTTCCGAGCAAGCCAACCAGTGTTGACATTGTCTTGCCGGATCCAGTGAAAGAGACAAGCGTGTTGGGTGATTGTGTCATTCTGAGAACACAATGTTCAGAAGGACGTGCGATGCGACGAGATTCAGTGATCAAGCGAGTTTATAATTCACTATCTTTCATACCCAGCAGTATTGCCGTAACTTGTTACAGATGATTTGATTCAGTATGCACATTAGCATCGGGGAAAGAGGAGGAAGAAAAATGAAAGAATTTAAAGAGAAAAAAAGACGCTGATCAAGAAATCAGCAGACGCGCGGATCAGAATCGATCAGGCGTCCTGCGAGTAGAAGTCGATGATCTCCTTGAGGTCGAGCTGGAGGAGGGAGACGGCGGAGCGGTCGTGGCAGCGGGCCGCGAGCCACAGTATGTGCTCGAAGAGGATGGCGTCCACGTCCACGAACAGGGCCTTGCCCCGCCGCTCCTCCTTCCTCGCCGCCGTCTCCAGGAGCACCCGGAACGGGTAGGTGTCCAGCACCAGCTGGTCCACGGCGAACACCTGCCGCTCCTTCCCGACGACCACCCTCACCGTCGCCGGGGACGGACCCGCGGCCTCGGCGTCGTCGAGGGTGTGGTAGCCCAGGCGGGAGTGGGAAGCGGTGGACGGCCACCGGAGGAAGACGCAGCAGCCGGCCATGGCGGACAGGTCTGATGGCGGAGTCGCCGGAGAGAGATACCTGTACTCGCTGGCTCGGTGCTCTGTTTCTTGAACTCCTCTGCTTCTTTGGACGTGTTGGGTGGGCTTCCCTGGAGAGGGGCGGCGAACCTGTTTATACGAGACGGGATCGTGGGCGCGTTGAGCCGTTGGAGCTATTTTGCAAACGAGGCCTGCAGCTCTTTCAAATTATTCGACACTGCCTTTTGTGAGAGAGACCTGGGGTTTTATTCCACAAGTCATTCATGTGTTGCTTAGAGCAGAACGCTCTTTTAGCAACACTTTATGCCATCTCCTTAGTTTACCAAGCATACCTTGTAAGATTTTTTGCTAGGTTTTGAGATGTAAAGCATGGGCAAATGTGCACATTTCAGGAAAGAGTGACCAAGTATTCATCTTCAATTCATGATTCTAAGTAGCTGTTAGACAAACCAAAAAAATATTATAGCTTGAAAATGAAAAAAAGACAATTTTATTGAAGTTTTTCTTGGTACTATTTCAACATTTAAGACCCTAGGCTCGAGAGGAGCCCGGCTTTAAATTAATGAAGCCAACATCCATCACAATGTTCGTACACGCCGACAAGCGACAACAGGGCGCGCAGGCCCGAAATAAAAGCGCAACACAAGGGCGCAGGGTAGCAGACGGAGAGACACATCGCTACCAGCCATCAGGAGGAGGGAGGCCCCCCGAGGCACCCACACACTCCAACGAGGAAAAAGGGGGTACGAGCAGGATGAGCAGCACTCAGGTATCTGGGGTCACCCGAGTCTGTGTGTAGAGCAGACGAATCCTGCTAATCGTCAGCTCCATCGCCTGGCGGTCCTGTCTCCTAGCCACTGGTTTCCACACCTGTAGAAACATAGATAATTTGTATAGTCCGTCAGCAGGTTGGGAGGGAACACACCCTCAATCGTAAACTTGTTCCTAGTCGTCCAAAGCGTCCAAACTAACGCCGCGCAGCACGTCCAGAGGACTCGTTTCGACTGGCCCACGTGACCCCCAAGTTCACGGTACAGGTCTGCGAAGCAGGTCGGGTTCCAGTTACACTGGAGAAGCTCCCGAACAGCACTCCACATGAATTTGGCAAGGGGGCAAATGAAGAAGATGTGATTAGTATCCTCCCATTCGCCACAGAGGGCACAGTGCCCATTGGAAGGGCCGCGTCTGTGACGGATGTTGTCACTAGACGGTAGCCGCTTCCTAATCAGTTGCCATAGGAACACTTTAATTTTTGGGGGGACCGCGATCCTCCAAATCTCGCAGAAATGTCTACGGGGTGTTCCCTCACAAAGTTTGTGGTAAAGCGATCTCACCGAGAACCTCCCCGAGGGTTCCAGTGTCCAAGTGATCCGGTCCGGAACGTTAGAGGTCCGTGCGTCCGCCAGGACCCTCATGAGGTTGGTCCACTGGATCTGTTCCGCTGGCCCGAATACTCTCCTACAGGGGATGACCCAATCGCCCCCCTGCAGGGTCTCCGCCACCGTGGCCTCCGGCTCAAGGCATATGGAGAAAATCTCCGGGAAACTCTCACGGAGAGTGCCCGGGCCAATCCACCAATCCAGCCAGAATCTGGTGGAAAGTCCGTTCCCCAGGATGTGTTTCGCCCCCAAGCGAAATACATCCTTGACCTTCTGGAGGGCTCTCCAGAATTGGGAACCGGAAGTGTGAGTGTCCGCCAAGAGGTCTTTGTCGCGGAGGTACTTGCCTCGCAGAATGTCGGCCCACAGACCTTGTTCCCCGGCATATAGTTTCCAGATCCATTTTGCCATAAGGCATTTGTTCATGATTTTCGTGTTCATGATCCCCAGACCCCCCAAGGCCTTGGGTAGGCACACATCAGGCCAACGTACCCAATGGTATTTCCGTTTGGTACCAGAATTCCCCCAGAAGAACCTGGCACGGTGCTTATCCATAGCCCCGTGAACCCCGTCACCCAGCATACATACACCCATGGCGTGGAGAGGAAGACTAGATAAGCAGGCGTTGACAAGAGTGAGTCTAGCCGCTGCCGACATCATGCCCCCCATCCAAGGGTCGGCCCTCTTGCCCACTTTTGCCGGAAGGGGACCCCAATCCCCGGCCGACAGCGCCCTGTCACTGATAGGAATACCTAAGTACGTGAAAGGGAACGACCCCAACTTGCAGTTAAGCATGTTGGCAATTGTCTGGTGTTCGAGGTCCGGGCTCCCCAAAACCAGGACCTCGCTCTTGTGGAAGTTAATCCGCAACCCAGACAAACTCTCAAAGCAGAGGAGAATGAATTTCAAATTGGCAATAGCTAACTCATCCGGTTGGATCATAATGATCGTATCATCCGCATACTGCAGATGTGATACCCCCCCAGGTATCAGGTGTGGAACCACCCCTCGGATGTGCCCTTTGTCTCTCGCAGCGTCCAAAATCGCTGCGAGGGCCTCCACCACATAGTCGAAGAGTAGTGGGGAGAGGGGGTCGCCTTGGCGCACCCCCCTACCATTGCGGAAGAAGTTGCCCACTTCCCCGTTAATGGTGATGGCAGTTTGGCCCCCCGAGACCAACCCCATAGCGCGGTGTACCCAACCCGGGTCAAAACCCTTGCGAAGTAGGACCTCCCGGAGGAAGGGCCACTTCACACGGTCATACGCTTTCTCAAAGTCCAATTTCAAGAAAACTCCCCCAAGTTTCTTGGACTTGATCTCATGCACGATCTCCTGAAGGGAGAGAGCACCTTCATGTAGGGTACGACCCTTGATGAAGGCGGATTGGGTCCTACTGATCGTGCGATGGGCGACAGGGGATAGCCGAAGTGCATACGCTTTAGCGACAAATTTGAAGATGACGTTTATAAGCGCAATAGGGCGGAACTGTCGGATATCCTCTGCCCCGGGGACTTTGGGAATAAGGGTGAGCACCCCATAGTTTAGCCTCGAGAGGTTCACTCTCCCAAGAGCAAACCCGTTTGTGATCGCCATCACCAATGGTTTCACCTGATGCCAAAACTTCTTGAAGAAAACCACGGGTAAACCATCCGGTCCCGGCGCCGTGTCTACCTTCATGCTTTTGAGGACCAAGTCCAACTCTTCACTGGTGAAGGAGAGCATGAGGTTGTGATTTTCCTCCTCCGAGACGCGATGCTGGGCGTCCCAAAGGGTGGGGGAAAGGGAGAACGCCGACGGCTCCCCTCCATCACCAAGGAGCAAACGATAAAAATCGTAGATGTGCTCCTGAATACCCCTAGGGTCCGTGATGGGTCCCATTGGCGAAGAAAGCCGGGAGATGGCACATTTTCTCCTCCTGCCATTGGCAATGGCATGGAAGAAGGCCGTATTTGCATCCCCCTTAAGGAGCCAATTCACCCGGCTTCTTTGACGCCAATATTCCTCCTCCACCTTAGCCAGGTGAGTAAGCTGGTCTTCCAGATGATATCGAAGGCCCCAGCCTTCCTCATCCAGACCAGAGGAGTCAGCCTGTAAGTCCAGGCTCCGGATCTGAGCAAGGATGTCCTCCTTCAAGACCCGATCCTCTCTCCCTATGTTGGCCCCCCAGCCCTTCAGGAATTGGCGCAAACCCGCCGAGATCTTATTCCAAGCAGTGATGGGGTCGTCCGAGGGTCCCACTAGGCGCTCGAGAGATGCCCACTTCTCCTTGACCAGGTCCCCAAACTCCGGTCTCTCAAGCCACGCCTTCTCAAAGAAAAAGCGTGCGCTTCTCCTCCTAAACTCCTCGCCGGAGGAGAGGAGTAGTGCCGAGTGGTCAGAACCAATGATGGTCTGGCCGTCCAGCGAGCACAGAGGGAAGAGCATCTCCCAATCCGGGGTCATCAAGACCCGGTCAAGAACCGAGCGAACAGGGTTCAACTGTCTATTTGTCCAGGTGTATCTAACCCCACCTCTGCGGACCTCCCGGAGTGCAAGGTTAGCGATGAAGTCGTTAAATTTATGCACCCGGGGCCAGTTGATGTTGTCGTTGTTCTTGTCCTCTGATCCTCTAATCAGGTTAAAGTCTCCTCCCATAACCAGTGGGAAGGGGCACGCCGTAATCGCCGTTGCGAGCTCCGCCAGGAATTCATCCGTGCGCCTATGGTCAGCCGGGCCATATACCACGAAGCACGACCAGTGCTTGGATGAATCCAACTGGAGGACGTCGGCGCGAATATAAAAGGTACCCGAGCTCCAACTCTGCACCTCGAAGGCATCTTCGTTAACTCCCAGGAGCATCCCTCCGGAATGCCCAGCCGCTGGGGTGGAGTGCCAAATAAAATGCCCCGCAGGGTCAATGCTCCGCAGCTCTGCGGGAGTGAAGTCGGCTTTTATGGTCTCTTGGAGACCCACAAAGTCGAGACGTTCTCGGGATATGAAATCTCTAATCTGGGTTCGGCGACCCGGGCGCCCGAAACCCCTGATATTGTAGAATCCCGCGCGCATTAAGCACCCGCGGTCTTCCTCCGTCCACGACGGGTTGCCACCTTCCTCACAGCCTTACCCCTCCCAGTGGCTTTGGGGCTGGCTGGGTCCGCTGTCCGGGGGGCGTCCCCAGGACTCGGAGCACTGGCAGTAGTGGCCCCAACCACACTGTCCGACTCGCCAGACGCAGCGGTGGCTGCCTCAGCCATCGCCGCATCTCGGCGGGAGACCGCTTCCGCGATCGCAGCTTGCGCTGCCTCCCTCGCCCGGATGAGCGAGAGGACTTCCGACTCCCGACCCGTTTCTACCGCAAAAGCTAAGCCCACATCGTGAACTACGGAAACTAGATGAGAATCAGGAAGGTTCTGAAGCACAGCAAAGGAGGAACGGGACGGACCTGGCTCCTCGAGGTTCCTGATCGCCGTGCGCCACTGGGCGCGCTCCACCGAGGGCATGGCCGCCTCCGGACCCTGGAGCCGCGCGCTCTTGCGCGGGGGGCCAGAAGCGGGCGCCTTGCCTCGGGCGCGGAGAGTAGCCACACCCTCCGCCTCGGCCACAGCCGCCGCCGGAGGGGGGGCCGCCTGCGACACCTCGTCCAGGTCCGCGGCGGCCGCCGCCCCCTGAGAGCCCTCCGAGTCCAGAGACCCGAGAGAGTCATCCGCGTCGACGAAGGGGACCGGTGAGGGGGGGAGCTCCTCAAGAGGCGCCAACGCCTTGTCGGCCCCCGTCGACCCCAGCCGCCTGCTAGGGGATGGGGCCGCCTCGGCGCGCACGGGCTCGGTCGCCCTCAGCCGCTCGAGAGCCGAGAGGGGAAGGGGCCACGAACCGGAGCCCCTGAGGAGAGACCCATACTGATCCGGGATCAGTGGGTCAGGGGCCACAGCGTCGTTTGCCGTCGCACCCGGGGTCGAGGAGGGGGCCGACGGCGCCGCGGGCGCGCCACCAGCCGCCTGAGTACCCGCGGGCGGCTGAGCCCCCACACCGTACCTGGCACGGTCCCTCTCGCTCGCCACACGCCACTCCTCGTCGGAGTCCTCCCCCGAGCCGTCGTTGGCCGGAGGTGGCGGAGGAGGAGCGTTAGGTAGCACTCCCGGCTGGTCCACACGGATCCCCACGTTGAAGCCCTCGCTCTTGTGGAAGATCTGCGCGTACCCGTTGAGGCGGGAGGTATCGCGACACTCGATGCGCATGCGCACCGGCCCACGGCTGGCCAGTGAGCTCTCGTCCACCTCCAGAGGACGGCCCAGCATGCGTAGCCCCGCCATCAGCCTCCGCTTCCTGCGGAAGCGCTTGGGGAGGCCAGTGATGGAGACCCACGCCTGCTGAAGAAGGACCGCCGGCGCCGGGTCAGACTCAGCCAAGCGGATGGAGGCCTCGGTGTCGTGGAGAGGCAGGAAGAGCTTCCCGCACCTCGTACTCATCGTGAGCAGGTCCCGGGACGGGAACGTCACCGAGAACTGAAGGGGATCGATCTGCCGCACCCTCCAGTCCCACGCCTCGACCAGGTGACGAAGCTCCGCTTCGAGGTCCTGGATCGATAGCCCCACCCCCGTAAAGGAGATGATGGCCTCGTTGGAGTCCACCTCCATGTCGGACTCGCTATCCTCGAAGTCCAAGTAGAAGAAACCCTCTCCGGGGATCGCTTGGCCCATGAGGTGAAGGGACACATCCTCGGGTGCGGAGGCGGTGCACTTGGATTGGAAGTGACCGGTCTCGCCGCATTTGAAGCAAAACGCCGGGGAAGTCCTCGGGTTGCTCTCCGCCGACGCGGGTCCCGGGGGCCGGGGCGGGGCCGGGGGGCGCGGCTGCATCGGGGCACGCGCCGGGGCAGGGGCCCGAGCTGGGGCCACCTGCGCGCCACCAACCAGCCCAGCCGCGGCCGCGGCCTGCTCGGCGGCCAGCGCCGCCAGCCGCTTCGCCTCGCGCTTGCGTTCGCGGGCAAGGAAGCCCCTCTGGTGCGCGGGCATGTCGGCCTCCGCGAGCTGGGACGGCGCCGCGGCCGGCGCAGCGGGGATGGCCGGCGCAGCCGGGGCGGTCGGGGCGGCCGCACGGGGCCCTGCCGGGCGGCGAGGACCGCGACCATTGCCATGGCGACGGCGGCCAGCACCGGCGTCCTGGGCAGGCGGGGCAGGCGCGGCAGCGCAGGGGCGGGTGCGCGAGGGGGATTCATGGCCAGCGCCTGCGCGAAGGACACGAGCAGGGGCGGAGGGGGAGGGCGGATGCGGATGGATCGAGCCTGGGAACCGCGCCGCCGCACGTCTTCAGCCGAGGCAGGAGAAGAATGGGCTAGGTCACGCGTCCCACGGGGTATCCAGAGCCAGTTATCCGCCTGGGGTGGGCCAGAAGAGGGCCGCGCAGCCGACCCAGGAAATGGGCCGACGCTGGGCCTTGGCGTCCACGAGCCCACCAGGGGGTGGGCCTCCCTCCGCGAGGGGAACCAGGCCGGCCCACAGGAGGGCACGGCCCAAATCACAGGGGCCACTAGGGTTTCGCCCTGGGCATCGCCCGCCTGAGGAGGCGGCGGCGAGTTCACCGGCGGCGGGGGAACCGCGACCGTCGGGGAGGGGTCGCCGGAGACCACCGACGTCCCTGATGTAGCCGCTAGGGCCTCCGGAGCAACGCCGGGACGGTGTGAGAATGGAGCACGAACCTGAAACCGCGAAGGAGAGCTCGCCGGCGGGGAGGACGACATCGGCGAGGGGAAAAGCGACCCGCGGCCGCCAAGCGCTCGCGCCAGCCGCCTCCTAGCCCGCGGCGACGGTCGGTGGTGAGCGACGGCCAGGAAGTCCCCCAGCGTCGCCGGACCGCTCGGGGTCGGGGTCGGGGCCCCCGCCTCATCCTCCTCGTCGCTGGAAGAGCAGGCCTCCGCCTCCGGCCAAGACGCCGCCACCCAGAAGCGGCCGTGCAGGCCCCCGCCGTTGAGGGAGGGGCGCGAGCACAGCCCTGCCGGAGAGGCGCGGGCGGAAGGCGTCGGCGGCGGGGGGGCGCCCCGCGCGTCGCCACTCATGCTTCCTGGTAGCTCTTTTTTGTTGCGATTGTACTTGGTATCGGATATTCAAAAAATATCGAGGGTGTGTTCCCAAAATAGTACACACTTTGTGTATTTACTAGCTTACTACCTAATAGAGAGGCTAACTTGGACTTGTGTCTTCCATGTCTTATCCAAAGAGTTATGCCGGAGTAACTCTCTAATAATGAATAGTCTCATGTAAAAGGATGTGAAGAGTGTAAAATTAACTATAAAACACGGGATGAAGTGATGACATCTCATGAATTGGAAAAACTTCAATTTTCCTTCAAGTGAAAAAATCATCCATTTGTCGAGAGAAGATCATCTTCTCCATCTTTTGAGAAACCAAGTGTTGCTTGGTGGATGGGGGTGAACCAACACGAAACTATGACCACGGTTCAATTATCATTATGTGAGAAGAAATTTATTGGATGTTACGAAATGATAGTTAACCTTTTTTTTGTGAAAAAATCCACCGATCTATTAATAATCATCCACGGTGGTACAAAAGACCCAAAATTAATAAAAAATACAAAAAGGTCCTTGGACCACCTAGCGACGTACACTGGGCGAGCCGAAAGTGCGTCGCTGTTCTCGCCCCTCCTTCACCGAAGTCGGGCAAAACTTGTTGTAGGAGAACTTGTTGTAGTAGACAGACAGGAAGTCGTCGTGCGAAAACCCCAAAGGGCAGCGCACCAGAGGATCAAACATCGACAAAGATGGGAACCAAAGATCGGAAACACCTGACCTGCAACCACACTGACGAACACGAAACCCGAGCAGATCCCAAAAGATCCGCCAGACACACAACTCCACGCGTCCTCCGCTAGCGCTAGACACACCACCGGAACGGTGATAAGGCGGTGAGTACCTTATTCTGACACCGGGATGTCGTCGTGGCCTCATCACATGGACGAAAACACAAACTAGTTAAGATAGCAAACTGGAATCCTCCCGACGGCGAGAGGCTGGGATCCGCCGCTCCTCCAAGGCCTAAAAGACCATCGGAGGCGGGGCGAACCGGCGACGTCGTCGGCTGCTGGGACGGAAAGCTAATCGCCTTTACGATCGCCCCTTTGCTATGCTGAAATATTTCGTTGGTTGAGAAAAATAAATTTTATCCACCACAGGTGATTAAAAAAATGATTCGTAACTTTTCGGTCTTCAAAACACTATCATTGTGTGCTAGTGCCTACTAGATTAAGTTGTTATCTTTTGTGTCTTATTAGGCAATAGCCTAGGGTCATGGTGGCGCTCACCGGGGCTAGAATCATGTCATACAAGTATTTCTGATATCTCACATTAAAATTGCCATGGGTTCCTTCCTGTCGGACTAGTTTCTTATAAAAAACAAATAGAATGAGGATGAGGTAAAACAAATATCATCAAGTTTGGAGGAAACTGGGGTGCCTAATTGCAAAATAGCCTTTAGCTAGCTGCATCTCGGTGTAGCCGTTGGACCTGGCCAGGCCCACGCACGGACAGGACATGGTGGAAAGGGACAGGGCCGCGTCCTTGGAGTTGGACCCGCTCTCTCTGCCTGCCACTACGCTTTCGTCTTTCCTTCCTTTTTTTTCACTTGTCTATTATTGATTTCGTCTCTGACTTGGGCTCCAGAGCTCACCGTGATAACCGATCAAGTCACGGAGCAGACGCGTAGAGTGTAGAGAGACACGCGGTACAGCTTGCTACCTAAAACACCGGGACACACAGGGCGCAACAGCTCGAAACGCGGGTGCACGACATCGCCATCGCGCGCGCACAACGAGCACCCACGCCACGATGGTAGGCTGTGCCCTCCACCTCCGACGCGGCCACACGTTCGCTCCACTCCCACTCGACGCGCGAGGTACCACCACTGCACGGCGGAACGGGCTCCTCTAACATGAAGGAGAAAAGTCAGTTAAGCTACAGTACAAGTTAGTGTAAAATGAAGAAGAAAAGTCAGGGTACTGTAGCAAGTACTGTGTGTATTATCCTGTAGCATGTACTGTACACCGTTACTGTTGATACAAATAAATCTAAATTTAATTTTATTGCACCATAATTTTGTGTATATGTAATTATTGTAAATGTATACACTAAATTTTTAATTAGCAAATTAATTCAAGTAATTTTAGGCTTAATAATATGGCTGTGAAGAAGGAAAGTCAGGCTACTGTAGCTTACCTGACATTACCACTCAATGTTAGAGGATCTGGTTCCTGCACGGCCGGCCGTCGTTCGGCTGCTGTTGGGCAGCGACCCAGGACGTGAGCGCGTGTCGTCCATATGTTTAGTTGTTCAGCAAACATTACTTCCCCGTTTCCCATCCGTAAGGCCCGCGTATTTTTCGAGATTTACATTTGATCGAAAGTTACTACTCACTCTGATCCTATAAAAAAAGTGTCGGGAGCTGTACTACTAACTTGTACCCTATCAGTTCATTGGACACATAGCAACTCTCTTGTACAAAATAATCAACAAATTATTGTTCAGTTTTTCCTGACAATCTTGTCTTGAAAAAAATGTGCGCGACTGATAGATGGGAACGGAGTTGCAATAAAGCCCTCTCGTATGGCGTATTGGCGTAAACCACACCTTCTCCGCTAACCTATCTCGTAGTATCTTTATTGTGCAAATTATGTTTAGACCTTAAACACGTACCATCGGTCCAAATTAAACTTTGAGCTTCCAATCTTGAGATGGGCGTATTGTGCTTACTCGTCCTGGTTGACCTCGATCGTGCACCGGTTTGGACTAGTTTGCAGCCCCGTGAAAAGGAGGATCCTATCTCGGATGACTCCCTACTCTCGTTTGTCCCACACATAACATCACCTTCTGTCTATCTATTTGCTCCCCTATTTTCTTATTATGAGGTGTATTAGTTTCTTAAAAAGTTAAACTTGACTATGTTTGACCATAATTTTAGAAAAAACTATCATCATTTGGAATACTACCAAAACAACATATCAAAATATATTTCATGATGAATAAGTGATACTTATTTGATATTGTAAATGCTAATAATGTTTTCTAAGCATTTGGTCCAATTTCATGTCATTTGACTTCTTAAAAAAACTAAGGAACAAAGGGAGTACATAAAGATGAAATATACAATAAATTCGTGAATCATGCACAAAGCGCTACCGGATTCAGCCACGCTGTTGAATGCCACAAGTACGCGATGAAGGGCCTCGGGAAATAGTTTCTCGACATCTAGGTGTTTCTTGAGTGTCACATGGCGGGCACTCAAAAACAGTTTTGACACTTGGCAAAAAGGTTCGCTCGACAAAAAAAAGCGACCAAACAACCGTTGACGGACGAGCGACAAAAGGGCACGCTAGATGGACATGTTTTGTCAAGTGTAAACACTTGGCAAAACCGACAAACAAAAAAAGAAAGGAGATGGAACCGATGATGCACCCACACGGTGCCCACCACGCACCTCCGAGCAACTATTGGGTTGCGCAACAGAAATTTAAAATTTTCGTTCAACATGCTACACAACGCTCCAAGATCTATACTATGAAGATACATGCGAATACGAAAATCCGAAGATCTAGATAGAATACGTTACCAACACCGAAGTTGCGGAAGAAGTGTTGATGACGTAGTCGATGTAGCCCGTCGCCGATGTCGATGTCGATGACGTAGTCTAAGTAGCATGTCGCCGATTCTCTCAACCAAGCCTGGTAGAGAGATCTCGCCGTCTTCTCCTTGCTTGATCTCCTTGGTCCAGCACAGTGAGGGTCAGACGTCTTGATACGTCCAAAACGTATCTACTTTTTCGAACACTTTTGCTATTGTTTTTCCTCTAATTTGTGTGATTTGAATGCAACTAACACGGACTGACGCTGTTTTCAGCAGGATTGGCTTGGTGTCTCGTTTTTATGCAGAAAGTCAAAGTTTCAGAAAAATTCCAGAAAAAGTTCCATAAATCCTATTTTTCCAGAAGACCCACGGAGCCAGGAGATGAAGAAAAGAGGGGGCACAGGGTGCCCACACGCACCTAGGGCGCGGTTGGCCCTTGGCCGCGCCCAGGGGTGGTGTGGCCCCCCTGTGTGGCACCCAGCGCTCCCCTTTGGACTACATAAGGCCTTTGACCTAAAAACTTCGGGGGAATCGACGCTTTTTCCAGAAACCTTCCAGAGCTCCGCCGCCATCGAAAACCCTATTTCGGGGATCAGAAACTCAGTTCTGGCACCCTGCCGGGACGGGGAATTGGAGGAGATCATCGCCATCATCATCACCGCCACCTCTCCATCGACCATCCATGACTCCCCCATCCATGTGTGAGTAATTCCCCGCTGTAGGCTGAGGGGATGGTAGGGATTGGATGAGATCATTCATGTAATAGTTGTGAGATTTGTTAGGGCTTGGTGCCTAGTATCCATCGGTAGTACTTTATGTCATTGTTGCAACTTATTATGCTTAATGCTTGTCACTTAGGGCCCGAGTGCCATGATCTCAGATCTGAACATGTTATTGAATCATGAGAATAATTATTGTTTTGGATCATATCTATAAGTTGTATACACACGTCACTGTCCGGAACCCGAGGCCCCAAAGTGACAGAAATTGGGATAACCGGAGGGGATGGTTGCGACGTGAGGATCACATGTTTTCACGGAGTGTTAATGCTTTGCTCCGGTGCTTTATTAAAAGGAGCACCTTAATTACCAGTAGTTTCCCTTGAGGCCCCGCTGCAAACGAGCTGGTAGGACAAAAGATGTTGTGCAAGTTTCTCATTGCGAGCACGTACGACTAAATACGGAACACATGCTTATGATTGATTACTACTTGGATACCTTATTATTATTTATCTGCAATTGCCCTATGTATGACTACTTCATGAATTATCTCATCCATGCAGCGCCTGTTCATCCATCCCTATGCCTACAGTATTTTTAATCCTGCTGTCTACTGCAATTATTACTGCTGTCTTTATTTTACTGCTGCTATTATTTCACTACTGCTACTGTCATAAAACTGTTGCCACTGATAAACTGTGTCGAGCAAGTCTACTTCCAGGTGCAGCTGAACTGACAAATCATCTGTCAAGGCTTATAAATATTCTTTGGCTCCCCTTGTGTCGAATCAATAAATTTGGGTTTTACTTCCCTCGAAGACTGTTGCGATCCCCTATACTTGTGGGTCATCACGTCTCACCCCTCCGAGAGCTCGCACGCGTACGTCGGGAAAGGTTCAGCAGGGCTTCGCCATCCAAGCTTGAAGCACTACTGGCGTGTATGAAGGTGGAGTTCTCAACACATGAGAAGGAGAAAGAGAGAGACTAGATCTAGTCTAATCGGAGAGATTGCCTCTAATTAGAGGTTCCTTCTAAACCAACTAGAAAAGATCTAAACTTGAGAGTCTATTGTATCTTGTGTGTCTCCAAATAGGAATGGTTGGAGTTTATATAGATGGCCAAGGGGTGGAGGGACTTGGGCAAGGGGAAAGACCCCTAGCCCAATTCGGTTTGGGAGGGGGAGTTGGCGTCCAACTCCAACTTGCCTCCCCCCCTCCTTCCTTGCACCGCACCGACCCGGGTAGGGCCCACCGCTGCACTGACCCCAGGTGGGGCCCTGCCGCCGCGCCGACCTCCGGGTGGGACCCGCCCAGTCGCACCGACCCCGAGTGGGGTCCGTCGTGCCGCCTGGCCCACATGGCCGCCGTCGCCGTCGTCGCCTCCCCCATGGGTCGTTCGGCCCACTAGGGTTTGGCCATGGGGGAACTCCCCCCCCCCCCCGCTCGGCTTCGGCCCACCACTAGTGGTGGTGCGGCTGCCATGTGGGCCCTAGGGCCCATGTGCCAGCCAGCTTTTATTGGCCTTAATATTTTTCCAATAATTATTTATCAATTAAATTAATTAATATTTAACTAAATAATATTTTGTCTAATTAATTCTTATTTGAATATTTCCTTTTACAGAATATTCCCCGAATTAATTACTTATCATATAAAACACTTTTACATGATCCGGGACACTTAGTGTCCGCAGACAAAATACTCTGTATAAATATTACCACTTATATAAACACCCTTGGAATAAATCCGATAATGATAATAACTTCTATCATTCTGAGACATCCAATGTCTGCCTTTAATATCTCTCTGATATATATAAATATATCTATCACACAGATCCAATCCGATGATACTTTCTCACTATGTTCTAGACCAACCAATATACACAACTAACCAATCCTAGTTTAAGCGTGTCCACCCTGCAGGTTCGATAACGTGTAGCTATAATTAGATGTGCTCATCTAATCACCGGCCACGATCAGATCCGAGGACGACTTGAATAACTACTACCGTTATGTGAAGACACTCTGTTGAACCTGTTGATTACTAATACATCATTCCCATTACTCACGATACCAGAACTTTACCCGAGATATACATATCCGTTGATGTTGCCATGAATCTTTCCTGATTCACTACAACTTTGTATATCTCGTTAACCGGCAAGTTCTCTTTACTCGTTCCCATATTACGATATCCCACACGGTGTAACTTCACCATGCATTGTCTGCAGAACATAATGGATACCTCTCATACCAAGTGGGCCCAGGGCATATCTCTCTTTTGACAGAGGAGTAATCTTCCATCTCAGAACATTATGATCATGTATACCTTCGTAACCACCCAGTAACTGTCGTTATGATCACCCAGTTACGGCCGTGATGGTTGACAGCACCAAAACAATTACTCTAGTATACACAACCCTAATAACCTCATGGTTCAAGGACATGTTGCATAATAACCTTTCTGAGATAAGCGAAGGACAAAACAAAGGGAATCTCTTAGCATACCAAAACTTGGGTCTACCCAGCCATATTGTTCTCCCACAATATGCCACTTGTTGATGCTGACATATACAATGTCCATGACCATGAAAGCTTGATCATCAAGCATTCAACAAATTATCTGTAAATAAGACTAGGGTATCTTTTGCTGTTCATGTTTTCTACACGTGCGTATGAGCTTTCTCCTGAATCACGTATTCAGAAATCACAACAGTTATAGCATAGTAAATACGAAACATAATTAATGAATCAGATGTATAAATACATTGCGTTTTGGGCATACATCCAACAGTCTCCCACTTGCACAACTGGCAATATCTAGTTTGCATAAGTTTAACATCTGAGGAGATGTTCGGTGTTTTTCTCATGCTCACTCTTGTGGTTCGACTCTTGTCTTTAGTCCTAATTTGGACAGCGTGAACTTTTATTATTTCTATGCAGGAAATAAACCTTTTTCTTGCATAGACTTTATTGGTCATATGATCACTTGTAGCTCTGGTTATACAAGGTGTAACCTTGGTTCTTTAACTAAGAAAACAATTCCATGTTTGCACAACTTGTTGTTTCTTTTGCAAAGATCCACACCTAGTTCATTCAATGAACCGATAATTGGAAGTTTCTAGTACTCCCACTCACTTTGCTACTTGCTGTAGTTTTCGTAATGTAACCCTATGTTTTTAAACATATCTTGATATACGGATTTCCAAGAAAACTCCGATATCACACCTTGGCTTATCTTTATACTTATATCTCATAAGATTTTCCAATGTAACTCTTACATTTTGAGTTGTTCTCCCTTTTGAAGTAACTTCTTCAAAATACACCTTATGGAGAATACTCAATTTTAATTGGAGTCAATTGAACTTTTGTTACAAAATTCAACTTGTCAACAATTAATTTTCTCAAAATTGCACTAGCCAAGAAATTCTCTTTATGATCAATTGATCATGCTCACCATCGTTTTTCAACAGCCATGGATCTTGCACATGAATTTCTCTATCTTCATGAGAACATAAATTCTCTCATGTGTTGAACCAAGTTCAAAACATCCTAGTGAAATTTTCGCAACATAATATTATACCACTATCAGGATACCTCCTAATACGGCTAATAATATGTTTCATATGTATATGTCATCAAAATCTTTTAATGTCATACTACACAATCAAACAGAACAATTATTTATGATGTCACTCAATATTTGAACAACACTTTTAAGCTCCCACTGATCTCTTTGAAACTATGACCTGTTATCCTTTATGAAACTTTTAAACAAAGTTTATTTCGTTTCATCCTTTATTATCCAATCTTTTAATATCATCCTTCTTTATTTGTCATAGACAAATAATTTGATTACTAGTTCTATATTCAATTAATAAGACCCTCGAGCTGTACTTAGTACACTTCCTCGATCAAAGTTTTTCCTATGAAGGAATATGTCTTATCAATATCTTATATAGATCAAACTAGTAATTCATTTTAGATCATCAAAACTATGCCACGGATCCTTAGATCTTTTGTAGTCAACTCTTAATTTTGTCAGAATACAATTCATGACTAAACAAGTTTTGAGATCTTCCTTAAGTCCAACAAAAGGAACCAATTTATCAAGTTTCCAATAACTTAATAATGATGATATTCTACTTTATGACTATCTTGTCAAAATCGGATACAACCTTCTAGCACATATTTATTACTTTATCTTAGCATTCATGTTTCTTAGAAAATGACATGCTCCTTGGTTAACTGATTTTTCTTGACAAGAAGTCATACACAAAGTAATGACTCTCGGTATTAGTCTAAAAGAAATGTCAATTTGGAATTGCTTCCGCTTGCACAACTTCTGATAACTATTTTGAAGATTCAAATAATCTTTTCAAGAATCACCATCCTCCCACTGAATTCTTTAGAGGTCCAAAACCCTCAAGAATCACATCTATCTTAGCAACAAAACATTGTCACTTATGTGGTGGTTTATAAGAGGACTTCCAATTAAAATATTGGAACAACCTACAAAGTAATTTATTTATCTTCTAATTTTTTAGGGCCGAATTTCATCTTTCAGAATATTCAAGTCCTAAAACTTTGTGTCCCATAATCGTTTATCTTTCAAAACTATGACACAAACGAAAGATAAATTATTCTTTCTAAGTCCCTTTTAATCTCTAGAACCAAATTCATCTTTCAGAATTATAAGGTATCCAAGATCTTTCACGACCCTTTATAGTCTTTCTTTCAAGACAATGTCACAAAATTCAAAGACATATAATTGTGCTAAAACTAATCAAGCAATTAACAATCTAATATGGGTTTCTTTGGAGTACAAACTTGCATATGAAGATTCTTAGTAATGACTTATTTAAAAGTCCATGAATAGAATTCTATTTCAATTCATCACATCACTAAGACGATATTTCCAAAATACTTTTGTGAAGTTTCAAGATATCAAAATTGACTATCTTTCAACTTTTCCTTTATTGACTTCACTATGTGCCTTTACACCTAATGAATTCAAACTTCAAAGAAGAAGTAATTCATCAAGTCTTTCACTTGTTTTACACAACAATATCTCAAATTTCCTTCCATCATGCATATGATGCATTTGAGATGATAGTGCCACACGAAGGTGGTGTCAACATAATCACAAAACATTTCAGAACAAAATGATATCTCAATAATTCAAAAGATTTGTAACTTGATCATCCATGAAGGGATCAATCCAAAATATTCTCACGATAAACGTGATGAACTTATCCCACAAATCCACAAGAGTATTACATCGCCAAGATTGCGACCTTATTACAAAACCGGGCCAAGGCCCACAAATCTTTTAAACTAAAACTTGAAAAGTGAATTGGAGATGCCTTCATCTTGTGGATGAAACTTTATGCGCCGAGCTTGACACACATATCCATCTTTTACTCCTCTGTCTCCTTACTTGCCGTTTCTCCTATATCGAGTGCACAAAATAATTTAGCAATCGATACTCCAGAGTCACTGGTAAGAATGACAAATATCATTTCAAAGTATAACTCTTATACCTTTCTTGACTTTAGCAGGCTTCTTCTTCTGCAACAGGAACTTCTTGCGGTTCCTCTTCCAGTGTCCTTTCTTCTTGCAAAAGAAACACTCAGAATCCGTTTGAGCTAAGATCTCAGCCTTGTTAAGTGCCTTAGCACCTTTAGACTTCTTGACTTTCTTCTTCTTGAACTCTGTATTCTGGGTAACCATCAAAACTTGATTGTTTTCCCTTCTTACACTAGCTTCAGTAGTTTTCAGCATTGCCAGAAGCTCATTTGGTGTTTTTTCCAACCCATTCATGTTGTAATTCATGATAAAACCGTTGTAAGACGGGGGGAGGGATGCCAACACCACATCTATACTTAGCTCAGCTGGAATTGGAAATCCCAGAGCCTGAAGCCTCGTACCATAACCAAACATCTTGATTACATGCTCGCTCACAGAGCTTCCTTCTGCCATGTGACATGACCAAAGTGCCTTTGTTATTTCATAACGCTCAGTCTTAGCCTGAGTCTGGTACATGGCCGTGAGTGCGACAATCATGTCGTAAGCAGAAGTTTGATCAAACTTTTTTTGCAACTCAGGTTCCATACATGTCAACATGAGACATTGAACGGAGATAGCCGTATCACTCAACAAGGTGTACGCATCTCTCTCAGCTTCCGTTGCCTCGTCACCTGGCTCCTCATGAAGAGGACCATCGAGGACGTACTCACTCTTTGCGTTCCTAAGAACAATCCTTAGCGAACGCACCCAATCAGAGTAGTTGCTTCCATTTGCAGTCAGGGGTTTCTTCTCAATCAGGGGTCCAAGGTTAAAGGTGGGCACTATGTTACGAGCCATTGATCTACAACAATTAAAGTTCACTTAGACATGTTCATAATTATTTCTAGCACTATCAAAGCGAATCTAAATAAAGTGCTCCCACTAAAATTAATATTCCTCATGATCAAATTAGTGTATACGAAATCCACGCCCAACATACGATCAAAGGATGGATGCAACTCAATGATCATAGTTTACGACGGGTAGGCTACCTTGCCAATCACTTCCTTCCGTGATTTCCGTTTCATCTTTCGATGGATGTGCTCTGAGCTCATGACTAGTCATGCCCGAACGTCAAGACAACCAACCGTTTTTGCTGCATGTATGTTCCATGCACGCCTCCCGAATCCTTGTCAAACTCAGCCCATGGATACACGGAGCCCAAAGACAAGCACCCGGTTTGACGCTGCTACGACTTGGAAGAGCACGAACTCCTTGATATTTTTAATTTTAGCTCAAGTAATTAAACTCTGCAACTACTGAGGAATCTCCCTAATAATCACGTCTACTGCGCAATCAAGGGAAAAGTAAGAAAACAAATATAAAACATGCACAAGTAAATAACACTTCGTGATGTAGTATAGTCTTCTTCCTTCATCTTCCGGTGGCGCCTCCACCGGTGCGGCCATGTCGAGGTTCACGACACTTGCATACCTTCTCCTATCCTCCACTATCACCATAGCTCGACGAACAAGGATCAACGGCACGCCGGCCAACAAAACAAAGGTTAGTCGACACAATGTAATTTCGAGACTATACCACATCACATGTCCTGCAAAACAGAGTTAGACGCCTCTAACTCTAACGTTTGTTTGCATATTTTAGCGTGGTTGTAGGATCAACGGGACAACTGGAAATACTACGGTCCTCACCAAGCATGATTATTCATGTTGCTAGATTGACATTGCGGGGTGATTGACATCCAACATTACGAAAACGTTGCGGGTCCCAATCTAAACGATCACTGGTGCGCGTGACCCCCGTGTGGACCTAGTCCACATGCCCTTTCCACCATCGAGTCAACGAGACCAACTATAGAAAGACCCGGAGCTACTGAAGCACTTCGTTGGCGCCGACGGGCATACTAGGAGCAGCCGGAAGGTCCGCGGATTGCCAGAAGTCCGTAAAATCAAACTATGCCGTTGGAAACAATCCTCAATAGTTTATTGGGAAGCAAACATAAATAAACTGAATGTTAGAGAAAGACTTCAATAACATACCCACACAAACTTATGCGGTGCCCACACACCATGTGCTCTAGATCAAATCATGTATCTGATACCACTATTGGGTTGCGCAACGGAAATTTAAAATTTTCGTTCAACATGCTACGCAACGCTCCAAGATCTATACTATGAAGATACATGCGAATACGAAGATCCGAAGATTAGATAGAATACGTTACCAACACCGAAGTTGCGAAAGAAGTGTTGATGACGTAGTCGATGTAGCCTGTCGCCGATGTCGATGTCGATGACGTAGTCGAAGTACCCTGTCGCCGATTCTCTCAACCAAGCCTGGTAGAGAGATCTCGTCGTCTTCTCCTTGCTTGATCTCCTTGATCCAGCAGAGTGAGGGTCAGACATCTCACCCCTCCGAGAGCTCGCACGCGTACGCCGGGAAAGTTTCAGCAGGGCTTCGCCGTCCAAGCTTGAAGCACTACTGACGTATATGAGGGTGGAGTTCTCAACACATGAGAAGGAGAAAGAGAGAGACTAGATCTAGTCTAATCGGAGATGTTGACTCTAATTAGAGGTTCCCTCTAAACCAACTAGAAGAGATCTAAACTTAAGAGTCTATTGTATCTTGTGTGTCTCCAAATAGAAGGGGGTGGAGTTTATATAGATGGCCAAGGGGTGGAGGGACTTGGGCAAAGGGAAATACCCCTAGCCCAATTCGGTTTGGGAGGGGGAGTTGGAGTCCAACTCCAAATCGCCTCCTCCCTCCTTCCTTGCACCGCACCGACCCGAGTGGGCCCGCCGCTGGACCGACCCCAGGTGGGGCCCTGCCGCCGCGCCAACCTCCGGGTAGGGCCCGCCCAGCCGCACCGACCCCGAGTGGGCCCCCCGTGCCACCTGGCCCACCTGGCCACCGTCGCCGTCGTCACCTCCCCCATGGGCCGTTCGGCCCACTAGGGTTTGGCCATGGGGGGACTTCGCCCCCCCCCGCTTGGCTTAGGCCCACCACCAAGTGGTGGTGCGGCTGCCTTTTATTGGCCTTAATATTTTTCCAAAAATTATTTATCAATTAAATAAATTAATATTTAACTAAAAAATATTTTGTCTAATTAATTCTTATTTGAATATTTCCTTTTACAGAATATTCCCCGAATTAATTACTTATCATATAAAACACTTTTACATGATCCGGGACACTTAGTGTCCGCAGACAAAATACTCTGGATAAGTATTACCACTTATATAAATACCCTTGGAATAAATCCGATAATAATAATAACTTCTATCATTCCGAGACATCCAATGTCTGCCTTTAATATCTCTCTGATATATATAAATATATCTATCACGCAGATCCAATCCGATGATACCTTCTCACTATGTTCCAGACCAACCAATATACACAACTAACCAATCCTAGTTTAAGCGTGTCCACCCTACAGGTTCGATAACGTGTAGCTATAATTAGATGTGCTCATCTAATCACCGGCCAGGGTCAGATCCGAGGACGACCTGAATAACTGCTACCGTTATGCGAAGACACTTTGTTGAACCTGTTGATTACTAATACATCATTCCCATTACTCACAATACTAGAACTTTACCCGAATTATACATATCCGTTGATGTTGCCATGAATCTTTCCTGATTCACTACATCTTTGTCTATCTCGTTAACCGGCAAGTTTCGTTTGCTCGTTCCTGTATTACGATATCCCACACGGTGTAACTTCACCATGCATTGTATGCAGAACATAATGGATACCTCTCATACCGAGTGGGCCCAGGGCGTATCTCTCTTTTGACAGAGGAGTAAACTTCCATCTCAGAACATTATGATCATGTATACCTTCGTAACCACCCAGTAACTGCCGTTATGATCACCAAGTTACGGCCGTGATGGTTGACAACACCAAAACAATTACTCTAGTATACACAACCCTAATAACCTCATGGTTCAAGGACATGTTGCATAATAACCTTTCTGAGATAAGCTAAGGACAAAACAAACGGAATCTCTTAGCATACCAAAACTTGGGTCTACCCAGCCATATTGTTCTCCCACAATATGCCACTTGTTGATGCTGACATATACAATGTCCATGACCATGAAAGCTTGATCATCAAGCATTCAACAAATTAGTCTGTAAATAAGACTAGGGTATCTTTTACTGTTCATGTTTTCTACACGTGCGTATGAGCTTTCTCCTGAATCACGTATTCAGAAAACACAGCAGTTATAGCATAGTAAACACGAAACATAATTAATGAATCAGATGTATAAATACATTGCCTTTTGGGCATACATCCAACAACAACACCCTAAAAAATCCCAACCCCGATTCGACATGGCACACTGCCCTGAAGAGACCCGCCACGGCTCCCACTACGTGTCTTCCTCGTCAATCAAGAGCGACCACCTGGTCTACCCTTCATCCAGATGGTTGCGGTCATTTTTCCACCACAGGGAGGCACCGGATCCACAACCCCTTGCCCGCACGGCCGCGCGACCGCCTCACCACCCACCTCTACCTTGCCCCGATGCTAGGAGAGCAGGTGCAACGACGGGAGCTACCGAGACCGCCAGTTGGTGTCGGCCCCTCCATCGTAGAGGGAGAGGGATGAGGAGAGAAGTGAGAGAGCGATGGCCGATGGGGATAGAAGGGAGGGACAAAAGGTTATAAGGGGGATCGGGTACGAGGGTGGTAGGGAGAGTGGAGAGCAGGCATGACGGCTAGCTCGTTGGCTGATGTGTCGTTGTCATTCAATCTGCGAGCGGGTGCCGTTGGCTCTAATGTTTGTGGTCGAGAGGGAGAGATGGATAGAAGAGACAGGGGATGATTGAAAGAGATTGGATTTGGAATAACATTTCAATGTGGACTATATACGAATTGAAAAGAATAAACATACACACTAAAACACGTCTAGTACATGCGAATCTGAAAAGGCTAAAACATCTTATATTTAGAAATGGAGTGAGTATGAGAAATCCATAGATTTCTCATTTTAATTTTTTATATCTTATCAAGAATGCGAATCCTACTATATATAAAAGAACGTCCGATTCACGCCCCATTTCGCCGTCCACGTCGCCCGAACAACGATCGACGCGTCCGACGGTCCGGATGACGCCAAAAATCGTGCGATCTACAGTAACACTGTAGCTGGGGAGTTTCTACCAATCGCGCGAAGACACGTACCCTCCAGCGCGCCATTTTGCAAAAAACCACCCGCAAAGGACTAAAACGCGATTTGCAGAAACGTCAGGGATCTCCGTGTAAAAAAGCCAACGCAGCACGCTCCTCCTCTTTCCTCTCTCGCGACGCCGAGGCCGTCACCGACGCGCGTCCCCGTTGCATCGCTGCTCCCCGGACAAATCGCGGCCTATCACGAGCTCCACCGCCGCCTCCTCTCCATCTCCGCTCAGCCACGCGTCCGGACGAACTCGAAATCGAGCGCATCGAGCGCGCCTTCCCCAACTCCGGTCGAGCCCGCTGCCGCCCGATTCGCCGCCGTCCGGCCGCCCCAGCCCTCCCCGACCAGCTCCTTGTGCTCCTGGTGAGTTTGCCGACCTCCCGGCCCTCTTCCCCATCTTCTTCACGGGCGACGGCCGGTCGCCCGGTCGCCCCAAGCTCCAGAGGATGCGGGGCGACCTCCTCCGGCTCTGCGCCGACGCGGAAGCTCGCCTCGAGGCGCGCTGCTCCGACGCGCTCACCGCGCTCGACGACCCACTCCGCCACGTGAGGCTCTTCCCGTTCTACGACAGCTACGCCTGCCTGTGCGACCTGGAGCACAGGCTCCTCTCCGCCCACGCGCCGGACCGCCTCGCCGGCGCTGCGCCCGCCCGTGCCGCGTTCCTCGGTTCGGGCTCCCTGCCGCTCAGCTCGCTCCTGCTCGCCGCGCGCCACATGCCGGACGCCGTTGTCGACAACTTCGACCGCTCGCCACAAATGCTCAAGAAACCGTCCCATCCTTCAGCAGCCATGATTGCCCAGTTATTGAAGAAGAAACTGCTAGGCTGAAGTGATCAGACACCACCTCCATCTTTAAAAAGCTCAGTCCCTTCCAATGGCTTTCCACCGCGGCCGTCTCCTAGCGTTCATCTCAGGAACCGTGCCCCACTCTGGTAGATGTCTGCCCTACATTCTCCTCCCCTCTTTTCTTTTTTTACACCCTCACTCATGTTTGTGAATCTGTTAGGTTGCTGTCGGCTGGAGAACTGCTCGACAGTTTGCCTGCTCCGATTTGGTTGGATTTTCATTGGATTATGTGTGTTGCTCGCTCAAGCCCCCAATGAATTTATTCAACTACGATTGTATTCCAACTGCTGGTTGCTCAAGGAAGAAGGAGACCACGGTAGACAACCAGCTTACATTGGTACACAAGCTATCATCTCTTACAAATGATTTTACTTTACATTGCATCAGTACATACATCTTCTACTTTCTTACTGTTCGCATATGTTTGTTCCCCTCAAGTGCCCCCTGAAATTTAATTGTTACATTCGAATTTGCACCCCTGGAATCTTGCATCGAATGCAGAGTTGAAACGTGAGTGTTTCCAGTTTTCTGTTTGCTTACATAAGGGTAAAACGGCTACTTAACATCCTTTTTTGTTTTCTGTTTACTTGCTGGGTTCACTGTAAGGGTAGCAGCCTCTTCGCTCCATGTTATAGATGTACCACAACATATGACCAGCCCTTTTTTAGTTTTTTGTTTGCTTCAAGCATTTTATCACCTGCTGACATTTTTAATGTAAGAATCTCAACTGGAAGCATGATTCTGAACAGCTCGAGAAGTGATGTTTTTCCTTTTAAAAGAAGTTCTCTATACTAAAATTAATCTGGAGAAAGTTGTGTAAGAATGCATTGCTGTACAGTTCTGTGTGCTCCCTCGAACAAATTCAAATTATGAAAAGTAGATGCTCTGATAGGTACAGGCCGAAGGAAATGAGCTGCAGAAAAAACATATTGCTCTGTGCTACCAAATTCTAATTAGGATTGCAAGGTAGTGTCGTTACATTTGTATATTAAATTTATACAGATCCAAACAAAAATGAAGGATGTTGTGCACTCCGTATTTTTTAATGCAGACTAACAAGTTTATTATAAGTCAGTATACACCTTACAAAATAATAAAAGTAAGACATATGCATCTACTGGGTTCACTACTTTAGTTTGCTATAACCGACACTAAATTTGGATAGGAAGAACAAGCATCATATTTGTATGCAATTTGTCTATTGTTACAGGATGTCAGATAGTCCACGCCATTTACGCCAGTTGAGAAAACATGAGTATACTGTACTGTTTTTCCTAGCTTTGTTGCATTTGCATTTCAGTCACGGTAAACCTGCAATTGTAGCTCTATTGCATTTTGTTCACTATGTAACATGAACATCATGGTTAATTTCAGCTAAAACAATGGGACTCGAGGAAAATCTTCGTTTGAACATGTGTAAATTCCAGTCTGACGATGTTTTAATCTTCTTTTCAAGCTGAAATGTCAGTTTTTAGTATCTGAGTTTATCAGCTTAGACATGCAAGATCCATTCTGTTGTTTCACTTCGTATTTGTAGAATCTATTGAGATGGACCTGGAGTGAGTATATGCATATCTGAACATCAATGTTTTAAATCTAACTTGCTTCATGTCCTATGATACCTTGATGAATCAGCTGGCGTCGTTATTTCCCCCTGACAGTAGATCAGATCTACCTAATTGGTTGATTTATGGGTTGCTGATTGTGAACGAAATTGTAGACTGAATATAGCTACTTGTGGATTTTTGCATTGTGGTATTCGTGGATGTTCGCACTAGCGGCCAGTGCTAATGGATTCCAAGAAAAGTAGTATTTGCAACAAACAATTACCAAAATGGATTTGTTCTCTTTTGGAGGAAAGGAAATAAAGGGCACACATAGTAGAAAGGAAACGAAGTAAAACTTGTTTGTTCTCTCTTTTGCTTGCTTTCGTTTTCTTTATCTACAAGTATGTTTTGTTATTCTCATTGACCAACGAAATGTGCCTTCAAAAGCTGTTACAAAAGCAGAGGTTAGCGTATAGACTGTTAAGAATTGCTGATCACAGGTTCTCCCTAATTGGAAGCAACAAAAGGGGAAAAGATATACAAAGACAAAGGGTATGGGGTAAGATAAGAGAAACTTAACAGAAATGGTTCCAGCTAATGGCTTGGCTATTGTTTAAGCTGCTTCTTAGTGCAAGTTGTTCTTTAATTTTCTCCAGGATTGTTATATCTTTCTTTGTTATTTGAATTGCAGTGACGTGGAGGAGCACAATCTGCCTGGAAGCCCCTTCGCATCTCCATCAAAGGCCATTTCTGGTGGTGCTGTTGTTTCTGCAGAAGCATGTCATGCTCGCTTGCACCTTGCAGGATGTTGGTGCTCCGCCAGCGGCTGGCCAGGTTGGTTCTCCTCCTTCTATGTGTCGAGGGCTGGGTAGTTCTTTGTGCTGTGGTCGCGGCCACTCCGGCCGCTCTACGGCCTATGATTTACTGTCCCCGCCGGTAATACATTCTGAAGTCCCTGGTTCTTCAGATTGCTCTGCTTCTGTTGCGCCTTCCGGTGTATCCGTCGCGGCTTCGTCGGTTGGTTATTCGGCTGCAGCTTTGCCTTCCATTCTTAAACTCCCTGATCGCGTGACAGTTTCATCTCGATTACCATATGTTGCTATGCTTGGTTTACAATTCTGGTCATTGGGTACTTGCTATGTACTGCATTTTTTACTTGCATTGAGTAGTATTCAGATGTGTGTGGTTGCTGTAGTAAACCATCAGAATGTTCATATGAGATTCATTAACGTTCTTGCTTGATTTCTTGCAGTAGTATAAAGTTTAGATGCATTAGATGGTCATTTGATGAAATATCAGTACTAGAAATGCTATCTGATGAAAAAGTGAAATATTTAATGATGCGAGAGGTTCTTACACTCCTGCAGTATTTACTGGTACTGCCTGCTTGCAATGTACTGCATTTTTTACTTGCTTGGAGTAGTATTCAGATTGCAGATTTAGCAACAATTAAGTTACTGCTTTCTTAATTAAATTTACATTAAATTACTGCTTGCTTCTGCGCTCTGTAGATATTCTATGCAGCTACCAGAGATTTCCTGTAGCAAATGCTTGCTGTACTAACATTGCTACTGTAACTTCTTGGAGTAATTTGACTGAAAAAAATGGTTTGTTTGCTTACACATATGTACTCCGAATAGATTTTGCTTGCCTATTCCACTACTCCTATTTGTTTCTTGCTTTAAAAATAAGTAAATAAGTAAATCACAATAGTAGTCTTCCCTTTGTAAGTTTATTATTCATAAAATGTGAAGCAATTCCTTTTTTTACCTCATGTAGGCTGATGCAATCATTGTCAACAACACTGTCAGTTTAGCCGTTGTCATTATACAAGCAATGGGCTCATGTGCTTGCCGCTTGCTGCTTGCTAGCTACTTGGTACTACAGGTAAAACTGAAGCTTGCCACTTGGTACTACAGGTAAAACTGAGGTTTCCTATCTGTAATCTTAATATGTTTGCTTTCCAGCTCAGAGGGAACAAAAGTTAGGGAGAGGCTTCGTTTTTAGTCTGTAATCATCAATGAGTTCCTGAAAACCTGCTGCCTACAGTTGGATCATGTGAATTTTTACACTTAAACTCTTCTTACTTCATTGTCTTGATAGACACAGGAGTAACATATTTTTCTTGCAACAATGAGACTTCATTCCTCCCCTGCAGAACATAGCTCAAGCCTTTAAATGGACATGAGAAATTTGAATACAGATTAGAACAATGCTCAACATTTTTTTAAGGAAGAACAGTTCTAAACATTGTATCAAGATTTTCCAAAAAAAAACATTGTATCAAGTTAGCAACAACACTTTACCTTTTAATGTCATGAACAAACAACTATTATACCAATTTGTCCAATGGCATTCCTACCTTCATAACTTGAACATTACATCAACCATTCTTTTCTATAAATGCTCATAAAATGTATTTCCTCCGATTATAGAGTTAAATTAGTTCCAAAAAATACAATAAATTCCAACAGATTTCATCGTTACACAAACTTCTTTTAATTTCACTACTTTTCAAACCTACACAATTTTTAAATATACACGTTACCAAATTTAGATTTCATTTACTCCACATGCGCGGCATTGCCGCGCTCATTTCCCTAGTATGGATAAATGAGAGAAAACAAGGACAAAACCGTAAACACACACCAAAGAGAAAAATTCGATGGCGGTCTCCTCCCCACTCTCCTCCTCCATCGGCTCTGCCAAAGCCCTAGCCTGTTTCCGTACCTCCCGCCTTGTCCCCCAAAGAACAGGTACGAATCTTCCTTCTCTGCGTTATTCGCTATCATACGACCCTCTTTAGCTTCGGTTTTCGTAGATCGAGATTCCTGCCCGTGCTTAGAGACACCAATCCGTTTCACGTGTTCTTGGAATTTATATATGCACAGCAGATTCGGGATGTAAATTCTTCCGCATCAATTTAGGAATTTGCGATTTGTCTTGCAATATTGATCGTGAGCTGGAACTCGTAATGCAGCTTGCTCCCGCCTACCGTGTATCAGGATGTGCACTTCGCCGGCAGGGTCGAAGAAGACCGTGTGGGTGTGGACAGTGAACCGGCAGGTGATGACGGCAGCCGTGGAGAGGGGCTGGAGCACTTTTCTGTTCGGATCCAAAGAGCTCAGCAAGGACTGGTCATGTGAGAGCAGATTTCAGTTTGTTCGAAGCAGCGAATATTCTGTCATTTAGTTCAACCTGACAAATGTTTTGATACACAATGCGCAAGCCGATTATAATGTTCTGTGTGTGTGTCTGTCTGCTGCAGCAACTGCTCGCATCCATCCTCTCTTTATTGATGGCCTGGAGATTCTTGATGAGGGAAATCAAAGGTTGCAGCAATTTCTGTAATCTCTTCCCCAAGTGAGCTGCAACTCATACAGCCAGAAAATATGGAAGTACAGAACACCGTGATTGACTTTCAAGGTGACTGGCAGGTTAGACAATCGAACACTGCAATACCACCATATCAGTTTTTCCTGGAACTTATTTTGAAGTCCGGATTTGCATGACATACATGTTAATTTGAACCAGCGCAGTGACATAGGCTATCATACTTGAGCTCTTACAATATAAGCTCTAAACTGTATAGTCATCCTTTACTGTCCTGTGTGTTCGAAGAACTCTCTTGCATCTGTATCATTGCACTTATTATTCTTCATGAGTTACTGGGTGCCCTTTTAGCCATGCCTTACCAAGTTACCAGTGACCTGCAAACAGTACAGTACACTCCCACCTTAACCATATGAAAAATTAAGTGGTGTTTTATTTTCCATATCAGTTTTTCCTAGAACTTATTTTTTTGAAGTCCTGATTTACATGACATACATGTTAGTTTGAACCAATACAGTGCAATAGGCCACCATACTTGAGCTCTTACAATACTAAGCTCTAAACTGTTTGTTCATCCTTTACCGTCTTATTGTGTGTTTGAAGAACTGTCTTACATCTGTACCATTGCACTTGTTATTCTTCATGAATTACTAGGTGTCCTTTTAGTCATACCTGACCAGTGAGTTGCAAGCAGTACTGTACACTCCCACCGTACCCATCTGAAGCATTAACTGGTGCATTTGTTTTCCAATTTCCATAGGTTATACCAGCAGAAAATATAGTTGCTGCATTCCAGGGATGTCCAGGAACCATATTGGCTGTTTCGAAAAACTCAACCGAGGCTCAAGTTTTTCTTGAGGTAATTATCAAGAGATTTCAACATACAACAACACATCTTGCATATAATGATCTTATGTATTGTCATTGACTATATTTCATTTGTATGAAATTGTTTCATAATTTAGGGTACTCATTTTGCAGGCCTTGGAGCAAGGGCTTGATGGAGTTGTACTAAAAGTAGAGGACATGGATGATATTATTAAGCTCAAGGTATCACAATTATTTTGGAACTTCTTAGGTACTTAACAAGTAAACCTCTGTTTAGGTGTATAATGGTCTCATGTAAAGTTAGATATGTTGCAACGTACATATATTTAAAACTAAGTGTACAAAAGGCAATTTTTGCTATGGTCACTGATTACTGTTTCTCTGATTGTACGATTTACCAGATGTTATTTCTTTACTCCTGTAATCACTCAGGATTATTTTGACAGAAGGAACGAGGCAAAGAGCCAGTTACAGTTGACAAAGGCTACTGTATCAAAGGTTGAAGTTGTTGGTATGGGCGATCGTGTCTGTGTGGATCTTTGTAGCATCATGCGACCGGGTGAAGGCCTTATGGTTTGTGTTACCTCTCATCTTTCACTGTCATGGGCCAAATAGATAAATAAATATACACAGATCGATTAAAAACATCCATGTGGATGCGCCAATGCGCCCATTGCCCAGTTCCAAGCATGCACATATGTGCTAGTAATATGTGGTATTATTTTCTTGAAACAAAGTAATATGTGGTTTGTTGTTTTCAGGTTGGTTCCTATGCAAGAGGAATGTTCCTTGTTCACTCTGAATGCTTGGAGACAAGCTACATTGCTAGCAGGCCTTTCAGGGTCAACGCTGTAAGATATCATTGAATTTAGACTGCAGCAAGATATTGTAGGCATTGCATTACAACACATTGCAGGTATTGCATTACAGTAGGCTTCAATTAATATCTTCTTCTCCATTTTTAGGGGCCCGTGCATGCGTATGTTTCAGTCCCTGGAGACAAAACTAGCTACCTCTCAGAGCTGCGATCAGGCAGGGAAGTAATTGTTGTTGATCAAAATGGGTTGTGGCGAACTTTAATTGTCGGCCGTGTGAAGATTGAATCAAGGCCTCTCATCCTTGTAGAAGCAAAGGTACATAAAGATGATCTTCCTGTTAAGGATGACTGTGCATCCATTGTCATTTGCATGACATTACTGGACCTGCTGCAGGAGAACTCCGGAAATGGTACATATAGCATTTTCCTTCAAAATGCAGAGACAGTTGCACTTATCACTCCTGACAGAGGTAAACCTATCGTAGCACATATTTTAAGATAATTTGGTAATTTTTTTTATTTTTTAATGCAAAGAAGTTGGAAAAAAAGTACTTCTGGGTGACTTGGGTCAGTAGTTGTGACATCCTGGCCTAGGGTTTAATAGGATTGATAGGATACTCATATCAACAAGTTGCAACTTCTTTCGGGAAGCTCATTTCGATAGAACCCAGATGTTAAGCGTGTTTGGTCTGGGGTAATATCAGGATGGGAGGAAATGTTATAGTTCCAATGTTTATGTAGTAACTATACACTGCATTAAGGAATACGATAAGCAATGCTGGGAATCCGCAATAACAAAGTTTCATGGGAAAAAATTAAACATTATGCAACTGCAGGAATCAATAGGCACAAAGTTTCACCGGAAAAGGGAACCTTTAAAAACCAATGAACTTTATTTGCACTTTCCTCCGATATACACGTAGTTCCAGTTAAGTCATGGTTCAGATTAGGAGATTCAACAGTGTATCATTGGCCTCTTTTGACAAACTTATTCCAGAGACGTTTTTTTTTTGACAGAAAGACGTATTTTTGTTTGGTGTAGGATCTGGTGGAAGGACTGCTATTCCTGTGACTTCACTGAAAGTTGGCGACGAAGTTTTGGTGAGGAAGCAGGGTGGCGCCCGTCACACTGGAATAGAGATTCAGGAGTTTATTGTGGAGAAATGAGGCATGCTGGGTCGGTTCCCGCCTTTGAGAAATTTGTGCTGATTGATCCAGGTGAATTTCACACCAAGTCGCATATATCTAGTCATCTAGATCACCATTAGATCCAATACACCGAGTATTTGTATGTTGGCGTAATTCAAGGCTAAAGAGATCATTTCCTGTGGGTTACATACTTTACAGTAAAGCCTTGACCTGTAAATTGGCAATCTATACATTGACAAAAGGATTCCGAGAGAAAGATATACTCACTTCGTCTAGAAATATAAGATGTTCTAATTTTTTTGTAAATCGCATGTATCTAACGTGTTTCAACGTGTTTATTCACTCATTCAAGTCCGTATACAGTGCACATTGAAATATCCAAAACATCTTATAATTCGGAACCGAGGAAATAGATCTTTAGAAGGGTCAGACGAAGGTATCAAAACATTTGCTAGGTTGAACTAAATGTTATAAAAATCTTGCGTGTCTACTCACACATGACCAAGAAACATCAATAGAAATAACCATCGCACTACTCACAGCTCACACCACCAAATATACAGCTAGCCGCACAGATACATATCTTCCTTTTCCACGCTACGCTTCTAGTGCACTTGGGCAGTCCTATATGCCGGTAATGGCGACGCCATTTTTCCAAGAGAGCGCCTCGGTGAAGGCTGGCCTCTCATCGGCGACTTCGGGACGGTGTTCGAGGTCCTCCGGGTGTCGACGTATGGAGACGCCGAATCGTTTTTGGGCTCTTGCAGCAGCTCCAGCTCTTCCAAGACCTCAGACATCTG
The DNA here is from genome assembly GCA_947311845.1 of Poa pratensis. NCBI lineage: Eukaryota > Viridiplantae > Streptophyta > Magnoliopsida > Poales > Poaceae > Poa > Poa pratensis. The sequence goes on along the minus strand of CAMZMU010000076.1, from coordinate 37,243,079 downwards.
CGGCCGCATTTTTGCATCGTTGCAGATGCACTGCAAGGCGAGGTTTGCAATGGCATGCGCGCCTTTCTTCGGATACTGGCCTCCCAGCTTTGTATCCATCACGCGGTACAGCCTGCGCTTGTCGCGCAGGTGAGGTTTCGCCCAGTCGACTAGGTTCTGCTCTATGCCTGGCTTCGATTTGTCCAGGGCTCGCCTCCCTGTCAGCAACTCAAGCAACACCACCCCGAAGCTGTAGACATCTGCCTTTGCGGAGAGGCGACCTGTGAATTTTTAAGTAACATGAGAATGGATTTGCCCAGGAATAAACTAGACACATTTGTTTATTTATTATCAACAGTTTCACCAATACATGTTCATCCGAGAATGATATGGCCAGCATCAAATATATTAAGTAGGAATGAAGTGGAATGGAACATGAAAGATTGGTTTGACTTGACATATAACAATGATTGACATATAACTATGTAGAATTGTAGACAAAATCGGATGGCAAATATAGTTGACTATGGAGGGGATATAGGAAACTAATTCAATGATTGGCAAATGCCATAGTTTTAAATAGCCCGCTATATCCCCGCTATAGCTTTTTTAGCATGTTGCCGCTAAATGGATACATGTACAATTTTCCGCTATAGCCCCATTTAGCTCCGATTTTGCCCCGCTATATCTCCTTTTGAGGGTTGCCGCTATTTTTTTATAGCCCGCTATTTAAAACATATTATTATTCTAAATTGAACAAATAGGGCCTAGCCATAGGCATAAGATGCTGCAGCATGACAGTTATTGTTATAGCTTTCTCAAATGCCAAGCACCGACTCAGCATCGACAACTATTGTCAAAACTGATTTCATATGACACAGAAAACAGACACATGACCACACTGTCATAAATACGCAAACAAAACAAAAAGCTTCAAACCTGTTGCAATATACTCAGGAGCTGCATATCCATGAGTGCCCATGACTTGTGTGGAAACATGAGTTCTATCCCCAGTTGGACCAGCTTTCGCTAAACCAAAATCTGAAAGCTTTGCGTTGAATTCCTGTATTGAATCAAGAAAAACAAGCTAAAGGAACATTCCAATGAGACAGACACACTTGCAATAAAAGTAAACACTATTTATCAAGCATACCGAATCAAGGAGAATGTTTGATGCCTTGAAATCACGATATATAACTTGGTTTTCTGCATGATGCAAAAATGACAAGCCCTTAGCAGCCCCGATAGCAACCTTAAGCCTTATTGCCCATGACAAAGGTTCAGCACCTCCTACAAGAATAGAGACATTATTGGTTACTTGATAGTTGACACATGAATATTCAAGAAACGAAAAGTCAGGGCTTTAGCTAGGAAGAACCATATGAATTAAAATACATACTTCTGAACAGATGATTCTCCAAACTTCCTTTGGGCATGAACTCATACACAAGAAGTCGGTTATCACCATCTGTGCAATAACCAATGAGCTTAACAAGATTCGGGTGGTGAAGTTGGCCAAGGTAGTTAACCTCTGTCTGAGCAGCAAAATTAACCATCAGGAAACATGAAAAATGTCATTGAGGAAAGTAGAAAATAGTGGTAAAGAGTCTTGAACCTACCAGCCACTCCTTGTGTCCTTGGAAACCTTCTGGTTTAAGCTTCTTGACAGCAACAACCATACCAATTCCTGGTTTCGAAGGAGCAAGAGTGTGCTCATCAATCCAACCTTTGAAAACATGCCCAAATCCTCCTTCCCCAAGCAGACTGTCTGATCGAAAGTTCTTGGTCGCATTTTTTAGATCACTGAACAAGAATGCCTTCAAATTTGACGACGACAGGATTTCACATTCTGTCCGAGTAGAGAACTCGCTTCGATCTTTTATAGATGGAAGAGTAAATGTTGAACGAGTCGAGTTGGTTTACTCGTGGTAGTAACAGATGATAAGCTTGTTTTGCTGGTCACTTTTGATGGATCTGAATTCCCAGCAAGAAACAAAGGAAATGTGTATAAGAACAAATTGACATTAATAACATCTTTAGGTTTACAATGGTAATAAACTTATGAATGGTCAATTTAGCAACATTCGGCACTACGCTGATCATAATCGGAGAAAAACCTCCTTAACCCTACCATCTTTATAAGCGAAAAAACTCCTTAAACTATCTTTAAAAGCCTGGTACCTTATCAAAGAAGGATATATCAGCAGCTCTCTCCTATCTGAAAATTTCTGAATGAAATACCGTACTCTTTTATTTACTAACGTTAAATTAAAAGTACATATTGGAAGATAATAATGCTCCTATCAGTGCACCATGGCATGCTAAGCTTATCCCACACGAATAAGACGGGGGAGCAAAAATAGAAAGGAAGGCCAACCAGAGGAGCAGATCCATATGGACCTTTGACTTTGAGAGTTGATAACTTGGAAGAAACAACGAAGCTTAATAAGGAAGGGCTGGGTGCATCACTCGATGCAGAGGCCGAGGTAGCACATCCATCTCAATTAGGCACAAACTAAATCCACAAACTGGTACTACTACGAATAACCAAAACACCCAAAGCACCCCCAGAAAAATACTAAACCCACAGCTACAACTGGAAACTGACAGAAATATACAGATCAAAACTATAACTTTTTGTAATTGTAAGAATGGAGTAAAAGTAGCAAGGAGAGCACTCACAGGTACCACCGGTGTTCATGCTGTTATCCACCCACGACGTGGTTTTCATGCAATTCCCCATCTTCCCTTGCTCCCCTTCTTAGCTAACAGGGTGAAGGATATTCCTGTCCTGAAGAAAGATCCACAGGCAAAGTCCAATCCTCTTCCAAGTCAGAGCTGAGCAGGGCACCTGAGCAAGCTAGAGATGGCCAGTGGTGGAAGGGATCAAGAGGAGCGGCTGCTGATAATAGCTGAGCAACCAAACCACAAAGGTCCAGCCGTTTTTGCCAAAGCCTCCAGTTGATCTGGACCGCCACTTGAAGGGGGCAGAGAAAATTCGGCGAGGCCGGCGGCCGCAAGGCCCGGAAAGAAACAAGCAGGAACCTTCAGAAAGTCAATCAAATCCCCTCTGCTCTCCTCTGGGATGACCGAGCGGGGAGGAGAGGAAAGTCAGTGTGGTCAACCTGAGGATTTTGGCTAGCCAAGCCGCCACACGCCGTCACCAAGAACCGCGCGCACGGGCAGATGGACGCAGTCGAAGATGCTCTCCTCCTCGAGCTGAGGCTGCGGGGGAGAGAGAGAGGAGAGGAGGGGGAGCTGAGGGTGGAACGGAAGTACTACTAGCCTGCTGCGGCCGGCAGCCACCGACCGAGTGACCTCAGGTCCTCAGGTGGGAATGGAGCTGCTGCGAATGAGAGCGGTGGTGGGCGCTTCCTTCCCCTGTCTCTCTCTTCTACACGTTGGTGGGGTGGCGGAAGCTTTGCATATAAATCCTCAACTTATTCGAGTGTGTGATGTACACCCTCTTCCTGGAGAAGATCTATGCCAATGTGCCCTTTTGTTTTGCCAATGTATCCTTGGATGGTCGCTGAAGCAACCTTTGAGATTACACAGGTGTTTCAAGGAAAAAAGGACGCCTCTGGGAACCAGTCGTCCCCTCAACTGTGATGGCTGACATAGTGTATTCTCAAAGCTACATATTTTAGTTTAAAAAAAAGCTACTCCCTCCGATCCATATTACTGGGCATAGCTTTGTCTAAATTCATATGTATCTAGTTAAGTATTTAGACTAGATACATGTGTATCTAGACAAAGTTGTGCCAACTAATATGGATCGGAGGGAGTACATATTTTCAATCAACAAACCTAGCTCAGTGTGGTTAGGATAGAGGAAGCATAAAAAATAGCACTCTCGCTGTCTCACATGATGTTTTGGGCATACACTCAGTCTTGAGTTTCAAACTTTGACCGTTATCTATTTCTTTCATCAATAAATTAAATAGATTTGTCAAATTGTGATAAATTACAAATTTAGTTTTAGACTATGTTACCAATCAAATTTTGTATGCTATAAGTCAAGGTTAGAAAGAGACCTCACACATTCTAGAAAGTCATTTGTTTTGATATATGCGTATTCGATTTGATCACAACAGGTACTGGGTACATGACACTTGCACACAAAACGGAAAGTCATGAAGGACTCACATATATGTACAATTTGCAGAAAGAACCACTAAAGAAGAAAAATTACATAGAAAACCTTGGGGAACCCTCCACAAGATCATCCATGTTGCTCGTCTCCGACGTTGCCATAGCAAGCGTCAAGAGAATGAACATCAAAATCCATCAAACCCGGGGTCGACACAGCTCCACTGCCATACATCGGTCGACTTTGTGGACCTGAAAGGGGAGCTCCAAAAGCACACACTTTGTCACCAGGGCTTGTCTGCCGAAGCCTTCGCTCCGTCAACCACGTCGATGGATAGAACTAGATCCGCCTGACTTATGCCATAGACCTCGCATGGACCTCGTCGTCATCCAGACCATTGTCGACCTCGCTAGGCCAGCACCAACAACTCATGTACAATATCTTCTGCCTTCCTGATGGTGTCAGAAGAGACGTCGTTGCCGCCTCGAAGACCTTGCGTGGAAACCCTAGATCCACCGTCCCATAAGAGCGGCGGAGACACAAATCTGCACTCCTCGGTGTCGTTGTAGAGCGCCATCAATAGGGGGTCCAACCACATAACAATGGTGCTAAACAGTGATTTAGTACAAGCTTAGCTGGAATCCAATGGGTTCAGTTGAACCCAACTCTAACATGTTGGCTCCGCCACTGGCCATCAAAGCGGCGCCCCGAAAAAGTTTTTCGCGATGACACCGTCAACACCACCCAAGTGCAGCCACCCGCAATACCTACCCTACACGTATCTACACGCCAGGCTGAAGGCACCAAGGCTTTCGCACCCTCCCATCGCCGGTAGAGCAATGGGAGGAGAAAGGATACACAGGGAGCCTCGCCCTCGTCGGCAACTGGCGAAAGGAAACGTTGTGCCTCCTTTTTCGCTTCCTCCATCTACAGGGAAAAGGAAAAGGTGTGCACGGACATGAATAGGAGTTTTTGGTTAGAAAGTCAGCCATATTCTTACGAACACAACCTGTTATTGTGTGGACACATGAAACAAGGTACATACAAAAAACATAAGTACAACGCTACTGGTCTACTCAACTTTTTTGTCTCCTCGTAGTGAGCGATGGTTGCCTCTTGATATGCACACTCTGAAGATTAATCTGGACAGAGCTTTCACCCTAGGTCAAACTTACGACAGACGGGGAGTGGTGATTCAAGAAGATAATGAAGAGGTGATCGCTACGAGGGTGGGAAAAGCTAATTTTACCCGTGAAGCCTTTGCATCAGAGTTACTTGCGGTGAGAAAGCTGCCCGGACTAGCATCTTCTTTGGGTGTCATCAAAATCATCATCTAAATGGGTGCTCACCTGGTTATTCAAACATCTAGACAACAACCGCCTTATTTCTCTCCGACGGCGTAGGTGGTTGAGGAGTTGAAGATCCGATTTAAAACTTGGTTCTCATTATGTTCTATAGTTTCATGTACGTGTGATGCAAATCATGTTTCTCACGAACTAGCTAAAATCGGAGCGGGTTTTCTGCCAAATGCTCCAGATGTGGGTACAGTACGGCTTGACCTTTCCAGGTTGAAGGCTAAGAACGTGATGAACACGAAAGGGTAACGAGTGGATTGCAGAAAAACGAGTGGGGGAGGCGCACACGCACAAGTGGGGATAAATGATGAAGCCTGCTTATATAAATCACACGTCAACAAAATCTAAGAGCAGCCTCCGGATCTCAAAAATCAAGCCAACTGTACCCTTGTTGAAACAGTTTTTCTTACCGGCAGGTCCACCGATCCAATAGATTTTAAAAAAGATTGGCGAAGTCTATATACGTGAAAGAGTAGCTACTTGAAAAGACGCATCATCTCCATGGAAGGCCTTGGGGTTCCACACATGAGGGGGGAGCAAAACTCAACTCAAGTTCAATCACGAAATGAAACGTGCTTAACTGGAGAAGCAATACTACGATTGATTGAATTCAAGGAGTTGCTTGCACCAAATTAGTTGTTAGGGTGACCGAAATGCTTAGCTTAGCAGCCGGGCACGTCTGTTGAACAGACTCTGTTCCGATGATCGAATGTTTTGACTGGTTCCGGGCTAATCCATAAATGATGTTTCTGTCATTCTGTGATCCCTTTGAGAGCAATCGACTGATTTCTGCTTACGGGAGCTATATATATGCTGATACGGTCAAAGATGTTACAGGAGAGCATCATGTCGTCACAGTATAACAATTAAATGGGAATTCTCCATGTCCCTATCCGACAACTGCTGACACAGACATACAGACGGAGCCAATTATGCTAATACAAGCAACTTTCATCTGAGCATTCGCACTTGGAATATCTGCTACTCCATCGGAGTATGAATGTGAAAAGGTTGGTCTTCCTCGCTGTCGATTCTAGCTATAGTTAGGTTGACTCGATGTGCATCGGTTCGTGGACCTCACGAGTCACAAGTCACGACGACTAATTGGTTGCGGCTGTGGTCTCTATTCCAACAGAAATTGCAAAAAGGAGCCGCAAAACCGACCAGATTTATGTCGTTAGCATCTCCAGCTTAATTTTTTCTTTTCGTTGTCGGTCTAAAATTAGAGCTCTTATTTTAATTGAAAACGGGGCGTCAAAGGAAGATATATAGCCAGGCCAGGCAGGATCGAACTGATCCTTTGTCTTTAGTCGCAAACCGATTTGACGATCGGCAGAATATTTTCCTGTCCAGTCGTTGGCGGCTCTTGCATCCATCCTTTCTTGTGCAATATATACATCCATTTGGAGAGGGAAAAAGGAAGAATATATTCATGTGACTTTGACATTTCGAGCAAGACATGGTGGCATTAATGGTTTTCAGTTGATGTCCTCCCACTTTGTCTCTCTCCCATCCCTTCCCTTTGGTGCAAGCAAAGGCCGGGAGCTGGCCTACGATTTCCTCCTTCTTTATCCCCCGGTGCAGTGCAAATTTCTGCAATCACGAATCTAGTCAACTCCAACCGGGTCTTGATCTGCTATTACCATGTGTAGTGTAATGCGGCAGCCAATATGCCGAAGTGGAGTTGTTAGCATAAAACCGGCGACTTTGAAGGCGAAATTCCGAAAAACCGCGACAATGACGGGAGATCACAGAAAACCGCAAGTTTGGTGGTAATCCGTCGCAATGTACACAGATCGTTGTCTAAACGCGAATTGACACCGAATCTGACGTGTGGGACCCACCCGTCAGTGTTGACATGGCAATAATTTGGTCAATTTGCTGACTTGGACATGGTCCCACTTGTCAGGCCAATAGAAAAATGATATATCAAAATTTCTGGAAGAAAAAGTGGCCAACGGAAGCCTGAATGCCGCCCCGCGCATTGCCGTGGACATGGACGGTGTCCTTGGAGTCGGCGCAGACGTGCACTGAAGCCAGTGGGGCGCGGCGAGAGCTGTCCTTGTGGTTGGTGCCGACGAAGCCGTCGCGGTCGAAGCCGGAGTTGTCACGGACGTCGTGCTTGCCGTCGCCGCCGTCGACGTCCTCGCGGCGCGCGTTGGTGCTGATGCATCTGGAGTGGTCGACGACGTCCTTGGGGCTGGGACCGCGGCGGACGTCGTCGATGTGGACCTTGGCGTGGCCGACGTCGTCCACGGGGAGCTCGCCCTCGCCCAAGGACTCTGTCGATCGGGTCCGTGGCGCCGCGGCGGACGAGCGCGTCGAGGACCACGGGTGGCTTCGCTTCACGGCGGATGAAGGCGTCGTCGACCTCGTCGACGAGGAGCTTGTCGCCGCGCACCTTGTCGACCGGGATCCTGCCCTCGCGGCGCACGAAGGCGTCGCAGACGTTGTCGCCGTCGCGGCGGACGAAGCCGTCGAGCACGTCGTCGACGCGGAGCTCGCCCTCGCGGCGGACGAAGGCGTCGCGGACGTCGTCGACCTCGTCGGCGAGGAGCTTGGACCTCGAAGGCGTCGCGGACGTCCTGCCCTCGCGGCGGACGAGCGCGTCGAGCACGGCGTCGACGGGGAGCTCGCCCTCCGGCCCCAACGGCGGCTCCTTCCCGTCCTTCCCCGGACCGACGGCTTCATGAACATGGACGGCCTCACCCGCGAGAACGTCGCCAGCCACCTGCGCCTTCACGAGGCACGTGCTCCAGGGCGAGGCCTTCGCCGGGAAGGAGCTCGAGCGGCTCGCCGCCGTGGCCATGAAGTGCGCGGTCCAGCCGTCGCGGCGCGCGAGCGGGAGCCGGCGGAGCACTAGCAGCCGGCGGTGGGGTGCTGGACCGCCGCACGGCCGCCTCGTCCGGCCGCGCACCGCGCCGCCGTCCTCCCGTTCTTCCTCCTCCCGTCGAAGCCGGGACGCCGGCCGGGGCGCAGCATATCAGCTCAGGTGGCAGGGGTGCGGGGAGGCATGGGCGGGGGAGCTCGACTCGGCTAGGCTGCCCGTCGACGGCGACACGGGCCGTGCTTTCTTTCTGTTTTTTTTAGAAATTTAGATATTTTTTAATTGGCCTGACAAGTGGGACCATGTCCAAGTCAGCAAATTGACCAAATTATTGCCATGTCAACACTGACGGGTGGGTCCCACTCGTCAGATTCGGTGTCAATTCGCATTTAGACAACGATCTGTGTACATTGCGACGGATTACCACCAAACTTGCGGTTTTCTGTGATCTCCCGTCATTGTTGCGGTTTTTCGGAATTTCGCCTTCAAAGTCGTGGTTTTATGCTAACAACTTCAAAGTCGCGGTTTTATCTCCAAGCAGTTCAACGCTTCCATCACTACAGGTATATCGTCAATGGCGACAGTTTTTCAGATACTCTGCACACAAGTGAAAACTAAAAAAAATAGATATTCACTACCCCAAGGATAAGAACAGGAATCTCGCAAAGTTCGAGGAGCCGGAGATTGCAGCACGATGGAGCTTTGACCAATTATTGGCGTGTCCCTTGAAGAAATAGGCCCCGCTATATTAATATAGCAACAGCGTGTCCCTTCCACTAGACACAACAATGATTTATATGATACTACTGATAGTATGATTGCTTAGCGTCGGCGGATGAACCGGCTTCCTGCCATCAACAAGTGTTTGTTAGTCGAGTTAGGCAGTGATCCACCGTAAGAGCAAGCTAGATTAAGTAACATAGGATTGTCAGATATGCTAAACAATTCATCATTTGCCGGGGCCAAGGAAGCATTTCAAAAGCTGTCGACACATCGCACTGAGAATCCGAGATGCAAACAGAAACAGATGGCATTGCGGAACGGCCACTGAAGGCGATGGTCAAAGAGGGAAAGGGATAGAGAGTGAGCTGTGACATGGCCCATGGACCATGGTAGACCGTTCCACTACTACCGACCTCGCACTCACCCCAAATCCCAACCATCTCTACCTTAATTACTTGCTAACAAGGCATGGATTGTTCTACTTCTAGATTGCTCAAGAGGAATCGATAAGCTTTTCAGAAAGAAAATGCTGGAAAATGTTCGAGACATAACACTAGTAAAGTTGAAAATGTGCGATTAATGGCCATATTGTTTTTCGCTAGAGGACTGAACATGTTACGACTGATAATTACCATGCTGGAGATGCGCCAACCGGGTTGACTCGCTAACATTTAAAAAAACCGCAGAGATTTTTTTTGGATGCTCTCTCATTTTGGGGTCAGCTCCAACTTTCCCGTCGCGTGCCTGCAGACGTGACACAGCCGCATGCTAAAGTCTCTAATCAGGTCCAGCGCCAACACCAGTTGACCAAACAAAAAACAATGTATTTCAGCGCAGAACTCAGAATTTTTTAATTTCCCAAGAAAAAAAAACAACTACTGCTGCTGGAGTATGTTGGTAGTATCCGATAGTTGCTGCTTGGTTATACTTTTCTAGTTTGGTATTGCTTTACCGTGTTGGTGTTTTTTCTTTTGCCTTGCTTAACGAAAACGCAGAGTTTTTCTTTCTGTACTTGTTCTGTCAAGGACTGAAATGGATTGGTTCATCAAAACGACGAAAAATGAAATGCAAGCCCAAACCGAATAAAGAACAGGCTCATTTGTATAATTGTATCTGTGCTCACCCACTACTACCCGGCCCATAAGATTCTAGATGGACTGTATCATCCCAATAGCCCACGATCCGGTTCTCAAAAAAAATAAAAAAATAGCCCACGATTCTTTCCCGTGTATCTGAAATTCTGACATATTTCTGTTTCGAAGGAGTACGGACAAATGACTCCCAGTTTTAGGGAACCCTTTTCTTGCAAATTTCAAAAAAACTGAAAAAATAGATATAGACAACCTAACCAAAAATATAAATAGTTCGAGTTGAGATTTTGCACATCGGTAGAATACATCAGTTTCGACATTTAGGATTTAAAAAATTGAAACATGAAAATATCGATTTGGAATTTTCAGTATAGCAGGCACCATGGAGTCTGAGCTTCATTTCGATTGGCCGTGGAGGCGCAAACCCACCACGCCTACCAGCGTCGGCGACGACAGCGGGAGGGGTCGCGGCGACGTCAGGAACGAGGTCAGGGACGGGCGCGGCATCCGCGTGGGGGGGGGGGGGGGGGGGGGGGGGGGGTATGGTCGACATGGCAGCGGATGGCCGCCGGGCGGACGAACGCTGGTGGCGCGGTGACGAGGAGCCGATCTGGAAGGTTCCGATCGGCAGTTGTCCTCGCGCGCGTCGTTTCAATTTTTTGGGTACAGCCTCAAGTGATCTATATTTGGAGCAGCAGTGCCCTATTTTTGGAGAGGATAGTTGAATCAAGGATAGTTTTGGAGACCTGTTTTTGCCCCTGATGACGTAAAAATGGTTAAAATCTACTTTACATCACCTATTGGCTCTAAGGAAGCTCTACATCAACGCCCGCTCTCCGCCGTCGCAGCTCCAACCTTTGTGCTTTGTGTGTGGGGTCGTAAGGGTAAACACAAGCTGATGTCTTCAGCAGAATGTTGATTGGCCATTTGGGTTTTGTAAATTTAAAGCTGGGGATAAAAAAATCGGAACGCAAGCACCTTTTTCTGAAATGGGGGTGTGGATCCCGGCCTCTGCATAAAAGTGATGCACAGTTCCTTCGCAATTTATTGCATAGTATCAAATGTTTAAAGGTTTACAATTAAAGGATCACTCAGAGTGGATACAAAGATCGGCCACTCAAATAGAACTCTAACCATTTAATCTCTTAGGATGTAGCCACCCACCCCGCCAGAAGATAGCCTATACAACCATCACCATGCGAGTACAGCCGGTATCCATGAGACCACGCTGATTCGTAGGGAGAAGAAAGAACCACATGTGGATCCAGTAGGTCGCCTTGTTGATAACCTGCAAATAATGGATAGATTGTGCCTTGTTAAAAACGATATCATTGCGACAATTCCAAATTGCCCACAAGATAGCCTCCACTCCTATACGTATACGCGCTTTCGATTTGTTATCTATCCCATTCAACCAGCTACCAAACATGTTGCTACACTAATCGGTGGGTAAATATTAAAAGTGAAATGTACCAATCGCCAAATATGACGAGCAAATGTACAAGATATGAACCGGTGCTCAACAGACTCATCCGCGTCACAGAAAACACATTTCGTACACCCTTTCCATCTCCGTTTACCCAAATTATCCTTTGTCAATAATTTTTTTCTATGAAGAAACCAAAGAAAAATCTTTATCTTCAGTGGTACCTTCAGCTTCCGTAGGTATCTCGTATGACCATTAAGTAACTCGACATAATAGGACTTGAACGAAAAAACACTCGTTGGTGTTAGTTTCCATTTGAATCAGTCGGGTTCATTTGTTAAATTAACATTCATGAGTTTCTCCATTAGATGGAACCATAAGTCTCTGTTGTTACCCACCAAATTCCTTCCAAAAGGAAGATTAATGGGTATATTATAGAAATAGCCACAACCGTTGCATTTTTATTTGAGGAAATAGCATATAAGGAATGGTGCTCGTTCGCTAATGAAGTACCTATCCATATATCCTCCTAAAATCGAATTTGCTACCCATCTCCAACAATAAAAGAACCATGCTAAAAAAATCATTTTTCACACCCATTAGATATTTCCAAAAGGGTGAATTTGATGGCTTAACTTGAACTTGTGACAATCCTATTGTCACCTTGGTATTTATTAGTTAAAAGTTGATGCCACACTCCTTCCTCCTGGAGTAATTCAAAAAGCCATTTAGTCATGTAAAAAAACCATTTACTCAATAAACATTTGTTTTCAATTTTCAAAACCTCAATGCCGAGCCCCCTGGGCTTTAGGTCTACAAACAATATTCCACTTAGTGAGCTGATACTTTTTCTTCTGTTGATCACTTTGCCAAAAAAAAACGTACTTCTCTCTGTCTCAAAAAGGAAAAGAATGCAGGCACCTCTTAATGATTCATACGACATGGTGAGCAAATCCTACTACAATCAAGAGACCTAAACATGAGCAGAAAATGATACTGGTCGCGCCTGGTACGGGCTCACAGCGCAGAATTCACAACTGTCAAATTAGCCGATGCATATGGATGATTCAGAGGTGAACAGAGTTACAGAGTAGCAATGACAGTAGGAAGAAGAACAGCAGCTCGCACTGAAGAGAGTGCATTAACCTTACTTTCGTCAGACGTTTCAGTCTCCACGTTACAAATTTACAACAAGTGAGCGCAAAAAGAAAAGCTCTGCACAATCAAGAGGAACAAACTTCAATACCCTCACCGCGCCCCCATCCCGCCCTCGGCGGTGGCCATTTTCCGGCAGTAGTCGGCGACCTCGCGGAACCTGGGCACGCTCCTGAGGTCGACCTTGGTGCCGTCCTTGAGGGTGATGACGATGTCGCCCCACTCGCCGATGAAACGCGGCACGACCACCACCTCCCTCACCGACGAGTAGGGGAAGTCCGTGCGCTCGTCGCCGGAGAGCCCGGAGATGACGGTCACGCGGCGGGAGGTGAAGCGGTACCGGAGGAGGAGCGCGCGGGACACGGAGGCGAGGGTCAGAGGCAGCCACAGCAGGGTCAGCCCGAGCACTAGGTTCGCCGCCAGGTCACCGAAGTGGGCGCCGCCGTCGAAGAACACCGTCTCGGCCTCGCCCTCGGCGGCGCCGGACGCCGAGGCCCGCGCGACCACGCGGGAGTAGCAGCCTGCTGAGCGTTTGAGGGATAGGGACGGTCGGAGGGTGGTATGGACGGATAGGTTGGGAGGAGGCAGCGAGCCGAGGAAGGAGGACGCTGCGGCGGAGGCGGTGACGGACGACGGCGGCGGCATGGTGCGTTATCGCTGGTTCGTGGTGGAGGGAAGTGTGAGATGGGCTCGCTCGGTTTTTGATTGTCATTTGTGTGTGCCACAGTGGGATACGTGGACCGACCTGAATCCAACACGTAGCCTTTCTTACACCAGTGTAAAGTAGTACTCCCTTCGGTTCTGAAAAATAAAGCGTATTTTTTTAAGTCAATCAGTGTAAAGTTTGAGCAAGTTTAAAGATTTGGTCAAACTTCAGATTGTTTGACTTTATAAATTATGCCCTCAACTATAGCCCAAGAGGCACTTAACCCTCTAATCTTTGTTTTGGTCTAGTTAACCCCGACTTAACTGAAACGACTAGGCCGATCCCTAGTCACGCTCAGTCAATGTTGATTTGAAAATGTTTTATCCGGTTTGAGTGCCACAGCAGAAACTCACAAGGTAGCCATTCAACACGAGCTCGACCTTACATTGTGAACGCCAATGTACACATAGTAGTCGTCGAGCTCGACGGTTGTCCGAGAGCCGCGAGTTCACGGTCGAAGGCGGCGTCGGGGAGGGGTTGGTGGGTTGATGGAGTTCGCTCAAGGACGATGGGGTAGATGTCGGGGTGGGGGTGTGTGTGTGTGGGGGGGGGGGGGGGGGGGGGGGGGGGGGGGGGGGGGAGGAGGGTTGAGGATTCCATGATGGGCAGGCTCTCCCGACACGGTTAGCGGCGGGGACCAGTGTAGCTAAACAGTTCCTCTCGGGACGAAATCGGTCGGGCGTGGGACATCGAGGATGTTGAACATCGGTGGGTAGTAGTGGTACTGCGTGGGTGGGGGTAGGGCGGGCCGGTGGGGTGTGGTAGCGAACCGGACACAGAGCAACGACAACTGGTGGAAATTTTCAAGTTGGTCGTTAGCTCTTACAACAGGAACAAGTTTGAGAGTGCCTTTTGAGTAAAATGGGGGGGGGGGGGGGGGGGGGGGGGGGGGGGGGTTGGATAGTCGGAGCAGTGTTTTTCTGTGTTTTTTTTTTGTTGAGAATTTGGCAGTTTTTATGTATTGGAATGATTAGTGGGAAAAAGTTTTTTTTAGCATCGATTAATGGAAGTAAGTGGAGATGCTGTTAAGTGTATATTCGGCAATGGTTTTTTTAAGGGGTCTTGGGCCGTAGTTGATGTGATAATTTACACTTTCCGCTCCTACGCTCATAGCTTCACGTGTACTTTGAGCTTATTTTATCTTATCCAATCGGCCTTGATTTGTGTGTCTTTGAAGGCCCATTTCTTTCCATACAGATACAGTATCATGCAAGGCCAAGCGTGGGCTCGGTTTATGTCCAACAATGGCAGCGGTTCATTTCGATTCGAGGTTGCAAAACCTTTCTTATTCAGGTTCAGAAGCGAAGAAAAAAAAAGAGAGTTCCTTCAATGAAAGAGAAAGCTTGAGCTAAAAAAAAGGTAGTTTTTGTCAAATACGGCCCTTTTAGGAAACTAATAAATATATATGGCCCTTCTAGAAACTATTTTCAAATATGGCCTGGGAGGTCAGCGCCAATGAGGATGGAGCCGACCTTGTACAGGTCGGGTCCATCCTCTCTGGAGCGGACCTAATAAACAGGTTAGAGATTTGTTTGGTGAGTCGCACAGCACAACCGGCCGGCCTTGCCTCGTATTTATATTATTTATATTGATCAGATGGAGTACAGCGCATGCATAAATCTGCGGCTAACTACTGCTAACAACTAACAGACTATAGTTAGGATACTAACTAATGGATCATTACGATTACAGCAATACATATCATTTAACACCCTCCTCAATCTCAACCTATCTCAGCGAGATTGAGATTGTGTCTACATGCTTGGAAAGCTGGTAATGGAAGTGGCTTTGTGAAGATATCGGCCACCTGATCCTTGGAGGAGATAAATCGAATCTCAAGTAACTTCTGAGCAACCCTTTCTCGAACAAAGTGGAAATCAACCTCAATGTGTTTGGTTCGAGCATAAAACACGGGATTCACAGAAAGATACGTTGCTCCAAGATTATCACACCACAAAACTGGAGTACGATCTTGGTTGACACCAAGCTCCTGAAGAATAGACTGCACCCAAATTAACTCAGCAGTCGCATTGGCCAATGCTTTGTACTCAGACTCGGTGCTAGAACGAGACACCGTTGCTTGTTTACGAGCACTCCAGGCGATCAAATTACCACCAAAAAAGATAGCATGGCCCCCCGTTGATCGCCGATCATCAGGGTTACCCGCCCAATCCGCATCAGAAAAGGCAGACAACAAGCAGCTAGAGGCAGGCCGAATAACAAGACCATGAGCACCGGTGAATTTAACATACCGAAGAATTCTCTTCACCGCAGCCCAATGAGTATCACAAGGTTTCCTGAAGAAATTGACAAACCCAGTTGACAACATAAGACAAATCTGGCCGTGTGACCGTAAGGTACTGCAATCCCCCAACGATGCTCCGATAACGAGTTGCTTCTGCAGCAGATAAAGGAGTACCAACAGACATGCTCAATGGATCAGAAACTGTCATGGGTGTATTGGCCGACTGACACTTGAGAAGCCCAGCCCGACGGAGGAGTTCAGAAGCATATTTTTTCTGAGTCAGAACAAGAGCACCAGATGATTGCTGAACAACTTCAATACCAAGAAAGAAATGAAGAGGACTGAGATCCTTAACGGCAAATGTAGACCGAAGCGCCGATATAAGCTGAGTTGCGGCAGTAGGGGATGAACTCACCACAATTATGTCATCCACATAGACTAAGAGGTAGACCATCACACTCTTTTGCTGAAGAATAAATAGTGAAGTGTCGGCAGCTGAGGCCTTGAAGCCGAGAGTACCAAGAACTGAACTGAAACGCGCGTGCCATGCGCGTGGTGCCTGTTTAAGCCCATAGATGGCTTTCTCCAAACGACACAAATGATGAGGATTATCTGGATCCTCAAAACCTGGCGGCTGCCTCATATATACCTCTTCTTCTTATACTCCATGCAAGAATGCATTCTGAATACCAACTGTCGAAGATGCCATCGCTGAGACACCGCAAGAGACAACAGTAGACGGATTGTTGTGGGCTTGACAACATGACTGAATGTGTCCTCATAGTCCAAACCATATCGTTGTTTGAATCCTTTCGCCACCAAACGTGCCTTATACCTCTCGATAGATCCATCAGCTCACTGTTTTACTTTAAAAACCCATTTAGAGTCAATAACATTAACACCAGATTTTCGAGGGACCAAACGCCATGTACCATTTTTCTGTAATGCTGCAAACTCTTGATTCATTGCATCCTTCCAGTGCGGTGTGGTCATGGCTTGATGAAGATCACGTGGCTCAGATGTTGCAGGAGAGTCTGCATGAGACATGCACGTTGCTAGCCAAGCAACCGTGCCATCCTTGCGCTGAAGTGGCTGACGAATTCCCTTCATCAGGCGTGTAGTCACACCAGGTCGAGAAGATGCAGGGGGCGGCGATGGAGGCGGCCCATGAGGCTCGACTGTTGATGACGCTTCGCTTCCAGGAGACTGGGCCGAGGAAGGCGACCCTGCCGGAGAGGCAGAACCACGCGCAGGCGAATGGGCCGTGAACTCGGCCCACGCGGAGATGCTGAGCCGCGAGCAGGCGAGGAAGGCTCGCGTTCGGCTTCTGCATGGTCGACGTCCCCGCCTCCCGAGGTTGCATGGTGATCAACGTGACCAGCTTCTCCGTCCTGATCAGCTGGAATTTCCTGCAAGCGAGCTCCTCTGCCAACGCCTGCACCATGATTAGGGAGCAAAAGTGGAGAATATGCAATATCATCAAGCTGGTCAAACGTAGGAGTGGATCGATTCAGATTAGGATCAAGAGGTGTGGATGGCAGATTAGAGAATGGGAAGACATTCTCATCAAAGATGAAATCTCTAGAGATATAGACCCTATTTGTGGGGACATGAAGACATTTATATCCTTTGTGGAGGGAACTATACCCTAGGAACACACATTTTTTAGATCGAAACTCTAACTTTATTTTGTTGTACGGTCGAAGATGGGGCCAACATGCACACCCAAAAACTTTGAGAAAGGTATAGTCCGGTTTATCACCAAGAAGCCGCTCAAGGGGAGTTTGCATATTAATAACACGGCTAGGTATACGATTGATAAGAAAGCATGCAGTTGTAAATGCATCACTCCAAAATCTAAAAGGAACAGAGGCATGTGCGAGTAATGTGAGACCAGTTTCCACGAGATGACGATGCTTGCGTTCTGCTAAGCCATTTTTTGATGTGTGTGAGGGCACGCAACACGATGAGATATACCAATGTCATTAAAGAATTTATTCAACTTGAGGTATTCACCTCCCCAGTCAGTTTGAACATTGATAATTTTGTGATCCAAGAGGCGTTCAACATGCTTTTGGAACGCGAGAAGAATATGAAACACATTTGATTTATGCTTAAGAAGATACATCCAAGTAAAACGACTGTAGCCATCAATAAAACTGACATAATAGCTATGACCACTGGTAGAAGTTCGGGCATGGCCCCACACATCTGAATAAATAAATTCAAGCGGTTTCGTTATTACACGATCAGAAAGGGAAAAAAGGCAATTGATGACTTTTGCCTTGTTGGCAAGCATCACAAATTACATTATTGTGCAAAGAATGTGATGGAAGTTTATTCCTATGAAGAATGGTTTGAACTATTTGTGTAGAAGGATGGCCTAGGCGCGCATGCCATTGCTCCCGTGACACCCGAAGACCGCTGAAAACATGTTTCACGGATGGATCAACCACGCGATAAATGCCATCACGAACTCCTCCTCTAAGGATTATTTCCCCCGTAGCTCGATCCTTAACAAAAAAATACCAAGGATGAAACTCAAAGAAACATTGTTATCTCTAGTAAATCTAGGAACGGACAAAAGATTTCTAGTGACACTAGGAACATGAAGGACATCACGGAGTTGTAGAGATCTAGATGAAACTGGAATTGTGGAATGACCAACATGATGAATATGCATACCTGACCCGTTTGCAGTATGCACCTTATCCGTGCCTCCGTAGCGTTCCTTCACATGGAGCTTGTCAAGCTCATAAGTGAGATGGTCCGTGGCGCCGGAGTCTGCGTACCACGCGGGATCGATAGGGTAGGAAGGCGTGTGACCATCCTGGCCACCACCGTTGCCGCCCTGGTTGCCTTGTCCACCATGGCCACCATGGATGGCTGCTGCAGCTTGACGGTTGCCGTTGCGGCCGTCGGTGCCGCGGCCGTCGTTCCCGACACCAAGGAAGTCCTTCTTGAATCGCTTGTAGCATCTGGACGCGATGTGGCCAACCTTCCCGCATAGCTGGCATACAGGGCGTGGTCGATCCTGGTTCTGCTGATCGAATCCGCGAGGCTGTGATCCGCCGTCGCGGCCGAAGGTAGGCATCGGCAGCATGGAGGGCGACGGGGCGGTTTGTTTGTTGAAGTAGCCGAACCGCCCATGGCCGCGAGTGCCTCCACCACCACGAGAGTTGACGGCGTAGTTGGCGGCGTGGATCCCCTCGCCGCGGAGCTCAGCCTTGCGCGACTCCACGCGCTGCTCGACGTTGAGAAGCTGAGCATACACATCACGCACCGGCATCGGTACATCACTGGCCGACACGCGATCAACGAACGCGTCGTACTCGGCGTCGAGGCTGGCCAGAAGATAGGAGATGAACTCCTCGGGACGCAGCGGCTGCCCGATCGACGTCAGCGTGTCGGAGAGGGATTTGACACGGTTGAAGTGTGTCGCGGCCGACGCGTCCAGCTTTTTGGTGATGGAGAGCTGGTAGCGGAGCTGCATGGACCTCGCCGTGGAGTGGCTGGCGAAGCTGCCGGCCAAGGTAGTCCACGCCTCCTCGGACGTGGTGGCGAGGACGATGATGCCGTAGACCTCCGGCATGAGCGACGCGAGGAAGGCCGACAGGATGGACTGGTCCTGCCGGTACCAGACCATGTAGGCAGGATTGGGGATTGTCGCCGACGCCCCGGCATCCCCTGCCTGAGGATTGGCGATCTCCGCCGATGGAGCAGAAAACTCATTGCTGATGAAGTGCATAAGACCATGGCTACACAGGGCAGTAAGTACCTGAGCGCGCCAGAAGAGGTAGTTCTCCTCGGTGAGCTTGACGGTGAGCTGGTTGGCGATGTTGATCGGACCAGCGGGGTTGAAGACGACACCATCACGATCCTCCTTGCTTCAGCAGACGAGACGGCAGATGTTGCTGATCGTTCGTCGTCAGAGGACATGGGCTGGCGGCGGCGGAGCGTAGATTAGATATGTAGCTCTGATACCATAATAAACAAGTTAGAGATTTGTTTGGTGAGTCGCACAGCACAACCGGCCGGCCTTGCCTCGTATTTATATTGATCAAATGGAGTACAGGGCACGCATAAATCTGCGGCTAACTACTGCTAACAACTAACAGACTATAGTTAGGATACTAACTAATGGATCATTACGTTACAACAATACATATCATTTAGCATGACCTTTGTTTTAAATTTTTTAAATCCTTAGAAAAATTACGGAAACCAAAACAGACGGCGAGTTCACGGTCGAAGGCGGCGTCGGGGAGGGGTTGGTGGGTTGATGGAGTTCGCTCAAGGACGATGGGGTAGATGTCGGGGGTGTGTGTGTGGGGGGGGGGGGGGGGGGGGGGGAGGGGGTTGAGGATTCCATGATGGGCAGGCTCTCCCAACACGGTTAGCGACGGGGACCAGTGTAGCTAAACAGTTCCTCTCGGGACGAAATCCGGTCGGGCGTGGGACATCGAGGATGTTGAACATCGGTGGGTAGTAGTGGTACTGCGTGGGTGGGGGGGAGGGGTAGGGCGGGCCGGGGGGGTGTGGTAGCGAACCGGACACAGAGCAACGACAACTGGTGGAAAATTTTCAAGTTGGTCGTTAGCTCTTACAGCAGGAACAAGTTTGAGAGTGTCTTTTGAGTAAAATGGAGGGGGGGGGGGGGGGGGTTGGATAGTCGTTTTGCAGGAACAGTGTTTTTCTAGGGTTTTTTTTTTGTTTGTTTAGAATTTGGCAGTTTTTATGTATTGGAATGATTAGTGGGAAAAAGTTTTTTTTTGCATCGATTAATGGAAGTAAGTGGAGATGCTGTTAAGTGTATATTGGGCAATGGTTTTTTTAAGGGGTCTTGGGCCGTAGTTGATGTGATAATTTACACTTTCCGCTCCTACGCTCATAGCTTCACGTGTACTTTGAGCTTATTTTATCTTATCCAATCGAACCATAGCATTATGAACTGAATGTAAGTACCTAGAAAGGAACTGGGCAGAAGAAACCGAAACATGACTTTCAGCTGGAGCCTGGAGCAGAGCTGCTGGCCCGTAGAAGAAGAAGAGGTTGATTAACATGGTGGGATCCCTCGATTCGCGAGCTTAGCACTGATTTACCCTCTCTACGCTCTCATTATCTTACTCTACGTCGTCTCTGTCACGTGTTGATCAGTCCAAAATATTACTCGTACCACTTGGGCGCCAATCAGTGCTTAGAGTATACTAACAGTAGCACGAATCATCATTGCTGACAGAAAGGCTAGCAGTTTTCTCGACACGGCTTCAGTCCCCGACCGAGGGCTGGTCGGCAGAGATGGGAGTAAAACTTTTCGGCTGAACGCCTGGACCAAACCTCAGATGCAGCCATGCAGACGCGTTGTCACTCACAGCACAGACGTACCACCAATTCTTCCACGATTCGCGAGTTCTATCTCTCTTTTGTAAATACGTCGTCGACCAGCCGCCTCGTGCGTGCAGGTAGAGGTCGATCGGCCACATGCAGAGGTAGGAGACAACGCCTCGGCCTACATGCCATGTGCGTCGCACCTATGACCTGTCCCTCCATCCCTCCCAGTCCCACTAGGCAAGGCAACGTACGCCACACCAAGACCACGAACGAAAACTATGGGGAAGGCACGAAGAAAAGGCGAGATATATACGGGTAGGTACGCGTATATCTCCATCTCCTATTTCTAAATATAAACCGCGCGGGGGGACGCAGCTAGGTAGCGTGGTAATCGGTTGGAACAGTTGGCGCCACACTTCTGAATCTCCCTTTTTATTCCCTTCCCCGATGGATCGAGGCTATCGGTTTGGAAACTCGCCCGATTTTTTAACGTGACGGGGGCTGACTTTAACCGCCGATTCCATGTGCGCTCGCTCACTGTCAGATCGTTCCCATGCTTCCATATTCCCCCCGCGCCCACCGGTTGGTTCGTTCCTGATGCTCAAATCTATTTCGCCAAATTTCACGTGCACACCGTTGGTATACATACACAACTAGCACAAGTGTGCTTGAGCCAGTACCGAACTTGTACTAATAATTACCGCTGTGTCTGTCCGAAGAGAACCGCGACGGACACGGAGGGGATCGACACGAGTTGGACGAAAACGATCGATCGGTCCACCCATGCCCATCAGCATCAGCATCAAGACCGACCGACCGATCTCGCGCATCTCTGCGTGCGTGGATGCACGACGGGCCGGTCCGTGTCCGTGGATGCAGCGACCGGGATCGTGGGAGAGGCTGCGGCTACCTACAAGCTGGTGACGTTGTGGAAAATAAAAGGGGTTTCTGCAGCGGCGTACGAGGGGGGCAGAGGAGTACGGGGCCGGCCACGGTCCTTTTGTTCTTCTGCCTGCCTGTGAGCGTGGGTGCCCGCCACCGCTGATCAACACACAAGCGCTGGTTCTTCTTCTTCCCCATCCATGACATGCATGAGGCGTGGAGTGGACCTGGCCTGGACCTCACCTTCCCTGCCAAGGCCAAACATCTTTTTTTTTTTTCGAAACACAGTATAACACAGACGCGCACATGCACGTGCACACACTCACTCCTATGAACACGCACATGCACGCGCACACACTCACCCCTATGAACGCAGTGTCAAACCTGGGGTTTGAACTCTGGTGGGCTGGGGTACAACCACCCTCCTAACCTACCCCTATGAGCACCTCGATAGACTGAGCCGGCTGGTCAAATCTTGAGATTGACGAAGTCACCACAGGCGCCTCGCTGTCGACGGGAACGTCGCCTCCCACTGAAGAATATTCCGCCTTAAATGAGAAACACCAGTATCAAACCTGGGGTTTGAACTCTGGTGGGCAGGGGGTACAACCACCCTCCTAACCATCCTGCCACAGGCAGCTTCTCCTGCCAAGGCCAAACATGCACACACTCACCAGCGCGTGCGACTACCCCAATCGTATTTTTTTCAAACAAAACTTATGTTTAAACTAAAATTCAAATAAAAACATACTAGGGTTTCTAAACCCAAGTCTTCGTCGGATTCGATGTTCATCACTGTTCACCGGCACATCAACCATTGTGGGTGGACGCCTCGATGGTCCGTCTACATGGCCGTCCACTTGGCCTCCGGAATTCCTCCACCTCCTCCTCTTCCTCCGGGAGCGGGCTGTCCACATTGCCCCTTTGACGCTGCTACATCTCGTCGGAGTTCTGTGCGTCGTCATAGTTGCTACCAATATTTTGTCGTCTGACATCAACCACCTCTTAGAGCATCTCCAACTGGTCCCCTCAAATCCTCCCTATACGTCCAGCAGCACAATGAATGTGTGCGAGTAGCGCCTCGCCGTTGAGCAGCGGCGCCACCAGGACGTGTATTATGTTAGTCGACCCACCGTTCGGGAGGCCACGGTCAACCGTCAGACGTGAGCTATTGCGGACAAGCTCGCGTGCCTCCTCCACCGTCGGCAAAAGGCGTGTGTCAACATGCGGATACAAGCGTAGAGGACGCACCGACAGAGGCGGAGGCGGGTGTGAGGAGCTCCCCTCGCCACGGTGTATGTGCCTCTGTCACGAAGCGCGCGCGTGGTCCAACCTCGCCCAGGGGCTACTCTAGTCGCGGTTTGCGTCGCGGCTGGACATGCGTGGACTGCCCTGTGTAGCGTGCGAGAGGAGAGGGCCAGCGGTGAGAATTGTGGGGATGATTGTAGGTGGCGCCTACTGACGCCGAGCACCGATTCTCATTAACTTGCGTTGATCGGCATTTCGAGTGACCGACATGGGCAACCCGCTTGTCGGGATCTGACGTGGACCCGGTTGCTGCGCTTGTGCGGCACTGCCAGATCACTCTCTATGGACCGGAGTCATGGTGGGACTGTCGGGCGTGATATTGTACTCCTCCGGCAAAACTAACACTATTAAGACTTGGCGCCTTTTAACATTGGGCGTCCCAATATCCTACTCCCTCCGTTCCAATTTAGATGACTTCTATTTGTAAACATGTGAATGTATCTATACATGTTACAAGTATAAAGACATCCACGTTTGGACAAATAGAAGTCATTTAATTAAGAACGGAATGAGTAGTTGGGAGCGCTATTGGGAGCGTGACGACCTAACTACCGGCGAGAGTAAAAAGTCATGTGTCCTAAATATCGGCAGGTTCGGTGCTAGGGGGAGTTTTTAACTAGTACTAGTACGGCACCAGGTTACCTGACGGGTTAGACATGCAGATAGTACGATTCGACGCAGCACACTGTTTTTTCCTAAAGATATGTTGTCACTCGTCAGCAGAAGCACATTCACGCGATTGGATCAAAACCCGGCCGAAACGTTTTTGCACTGGCATTGATTCGGTACGTGCCCGTGTTCCATCTCGATCGCCAATCGTTTTCAGACAGGCCGAGCCATCTGATCGGTCAACAGTAGCCGCCAGCGATGCGTCGTGGTACTGCTACGAAATGGGGGGTTAGGCGGCAGTGGTAGAAATGGAAAACATGCAGGCATGCTTGCTTCACAGTTAGTAGATCAGAAATGAGTGGCTCAGATCGGAGATGAATAGTGCGTGCAAACAGTGTTTCATCTACAAAGTTCGACTACATTGTTTGGCTACAGCGCTTGTGTATAGTACAAATCTTGGCCTTTAGTTTTAGATCCAACGACAATGTTACCTAACTTTGCAAGAGCTAAGTTAGAGGAGCCGGTTCCAAGTGTTCTTGCAGTGCTTAAATTCAGATGACATAGCATCTGAATTCTCTTGGTTTCGAATTTGTAACCGGCCGGTCGATTGCTGCATGCGAGATTGATTAAACCAAGCCCATAAAAAGGTTGGATTCTTTGTGAGCTTGACAGGTAGCGTGCGTGCGTAGCGTGCGTGCGACAGCTTCAAAAGGAAAAGGGTCCAGCTTGGCCGAGCCTCGGACGTCTCCTCTCTCCCGCTACAGTAGAGAGAGGCGATTTTTTTCGCCGCCTGCAGATCCACCTCGTCCGCCGTCGATCCAGCTGATCCCTCGCCCTCCGCCGGCCGCTCCGGCGGCGGGAGGGCGGGGGATCTCGTTTCGCGTGTGTGTACATAGCGTTGGGTGTGTGGGTTCTCCGGCCGGCGGCGCCATGGAGGGATGGTGTTGTTGGTGTTTTGGTGCAGGTTGGTCCTTCCTCTCGCGGCGGAGCTCGGTGGAGATCCGCGGTGCCATGCCTGCCCCTTCGCTCCTTGGGATCTCTAGATCCTCTGGGAGCGCCTCCCCTTCCCGGATCTGGCGTGGCGGCGGATCTGGGTCGACGACTTCGGTGCAGATGGAGATGAAGCAAGCGGTGCTGCCGATGGAGGACGATGGAGGCTCTTCGGGGTTCGAGTTTCGACGACTTCCCGTCCGTCAGGGGGCTTCTTCCGTTCCAAGGCTTCAGGGAAGATGCGGCGGCGGCGCGTCATCGATGCGTCTTCCTCCGTTCCGGCGACATCGACGCAGAAGGACCTACGTGTATTTTCTTTCTTTCTGCTGTCCTTTTCTGCCTACTTGTTGTAATCTCCAGTTGTATCCTCGCAAAAAAAAAAAAGGGTCCAGCTTGACATAAGTGTCCAAATGTTGGTGGTGCATGGCCACGCCCTTCTGTTCTTTTTGAACGGGCTTAATTGCTTTGTACTCACTCAGTTCCCAAATATAAGATGTTTTAGCTTTGGTCCACGTTTACATGCACACAAGTTTATCTAGACATATTTCATGTGTAGGTTCACTCACTTTACTATGCATGTAGACAACATGTGTAACACCTAAAACATCTTATATTTAGGAACGGAGGGAGTAGAATGCCATGCCATGCACGAGCAGTTTTAATGCACGGATCAGCGTCCATGCTTAGCGTAACAGTGCAGACTCTGCAAAAGAAAGGTAGATCCTTGCATATATTCAGCCAAGTGCAGTATGTTACCCTTCGAAAGAGAAAGTAAAGTATGTTGTGTATATTCACATCTCATGATAATTTCGAACAATGGACACTACTATAATAAGCAAACTTTAGATAGAGAATTAATGTGTGACCCTCGGCTTCTGCAGCGACTGAGTGATGCATGTAAACCGATTCATGTACTACACACGAACATTGTCACATTCTTCACATAGCCCAGATAAGATAGAGGAATAAATAAGAACCAATAAAATCCAGCATTAACCTATACAACAACGGATCAACACTGCCTCACAATTCACAAATTTATGTATGGGGACAAAAGGGATAGGGAAAAAAGAAGCAAGAAAACAAAAAAAATAGCAAAGATACTATCCAATTCCAAAATCTACCTACGCACTCGCTCCACACACACACACCGGACTTATTCCGCTACACCCTCTCTGGCCACTGCTGCTCATCGACCAACTCGATCCATGATTCAAATCACCATCTCAGTACCTCGATCTCATCGTGCATGTACAACCGTCACCCTCGTCCTCATCAAGAATCCAAATGCATGCCTGGAACCTTTACGCATGCTCATCCATTGTTGATCATGCATGAAGCACACATCGATCATTAACTGCAACAAGATATATATGCCGTGCTGATCGATAAGTGGAAGTGCTGGTGATCCGCCCACGGCCAGAACGGCGGGGGCTCGTCGACGCCGCAGAGCAGGTTGCCGAAGCTGGCAGTGTCCGCGCCGCCGTGGTGGTGCTCCATCTTGGGGACGGAGGAGGCGTGCAGGAGCTGGTCGATGTCGACGCCCCCTGCGGGGCGCGATACGGTGGGGTAGAAGGGGATCATGCCGCCACCGCCACCATTGCCGCCCTGCTGGTGCGACGGCGGCACGTCCATGGGGCCGTCGGAGGGCGGTGTGCGCGAGATGTCGAGGTTGATCTCGGAGCTGTTCTCGCTGCGGTTGCTGCAGGACGCCTCCGTCTCCTTGTTCAGGTTGATCAGCTCTGATGCCGCCTCCCTGCAGCCGCCCTTCAGTCCCAGTATCTGCATTGATCACCAAACGCCAGAGTCATTACTCAGAAATTAATCAATCAAAATCTGGTTTGATTGGTACTACCCTAGTACGCAATGCACGCATGCACTTTGGAACAGGAAGTGTAATGGGCTAACGGTTGATCGTGCCAAATCACAAGAAATTCGTTTCTGCTTATGCAGAAGTTCAGAAGAGCAATAAGAATTTCTGACTGAATTCGCTACTACTCCTAGTAGTCTAGCTTGCTACTGAAATCGGTGAAGTTTGAAGTCTAGTCGTACTAGCAGCAACAAGCCGAAAGCAAGAACAAGTCCTAGCTACACTTGCACATGACTTCCTAATCATCGCAGTACTAATTGTGTTTTCTTTGGTCGACACATCATTGCGAATCTGATTGAAACGAAAAGGAGTCTGAGACAATAGCAGTGACAGAGATGCCAAGACCATGATGATGAAGCCATTGACTCCAGGCACAGCAGCATGCATCGATCCTCCTCAAAAGACTCGAGGAAACAAACAGAGACCCGCCGCAGCATTGGCCACGAACGCTGCCATATCCTGCTGAACCTTTCCAGAAAGCTACTACCTGCTCCGCTCACTCACAGGCTCACAGCCATCACGATTCCGCTCCATCTGAGAGTACGTACGCTGATGGAAAGGCAGCTCGTGGGCATGGGCGCCGCTTCCAACAACCTTTCTGCGAGCACTGAAACCCACATGGATCCTAGCCGGACATCACCAACCAATCATTGACCCGGCCTGGAAGCCCCGAGGAAGGCGTAACCGAAACGGCGTCCCAACCCGGCCCAGATCATCACTTCACTCCCGCAGATCTAGCTAGGCCGGCAGCCGGCGACGATCGATCAGATGCAGGACCGAATTTACGCGCGAGAGTTTTACTTTGCATTGCAGTAGTACTGCTGGTGAACAAACCTCGGACTGGAGCTTCTTGTTGTGGGAGAGGAGGGCGTCGTTCTCGGCCTTGACGGCGTCGAACTGGCGCTTCAGCACGTCGTAGTCCTTCTCCAGCTGCTTTGTCTTCCACCTCGCGCGCCGGTTCTGGAACCAGATGGCCACCTGCCGGGGCTGCAGCCCCAGCGCGCGGGCCAGCTGGATCTTGCGCTCCGGCTCCAGCTTGTTCGCCAGCTCGAAGTTCTTCTCCAGCGTCCGCACCTGCTCCACGTTCAGCCGCCGCTTCTTCTCCCCGCCCAGCTGCGACCCGTCGTCGGACATCTCGTCCTCGTTCGCGGCCCCGCCGCCGGTCACCTCGTCACCGCACCCTCCGTCGCCGCCGCCGAACATCGCCGGCCGCTTCCCCAGCATTGGCGACATACCTGCAGCATGCACATGTACATGTCAGTGAAGATCGAGCTGGATCAGTTTAGTCATCGGTGCCTTGCGTGCATGATCCGTGCAAAGGCACCAAATTGCCGTGAAAGTCATGGATGTGCCTACATACCTCGGAAGTCTTGGAGGGACGGGCATTGGGGAGACGGGAGGAAGGGGTTGTGGTGAGGAGGGCCGAGAGGAGGGAGGTGGTGCTCATGGTGGTGGTGGTGGTGGTGGTGTTCTTGGGGCTCATGAGACGGTGGTGTTTGCTGCATGTGAAGGAGGAAATTGGAGGGAAGAAGGCCGAGGGAGAGGACGCCATGCCATTGCTGGCCATTGGCTTCTTCAAAGAAGGACGGCGAGGAGCATGGGGAGTATTTGAGAGGAGAGGAAGCTGCGTCTTGTGTGTGAGAGAGAAGACCATAGGCGATGGGGAAAAGGAAATATAACAAGGTGGTGGCTCTTTATCAAAATAAAATGGCAAATGGACATGATAGCAAATATAAAATTAAAATTATGCTTTGAAAAGTCAGAAAGGAAATTCTGATGGCTAACTCTTGAACACTGCTAGTACTCACATGGTATAAGCCACCTAAAATGATTAGGGAATTACTCTAGCCAAACAGCAAAAATGGGTTAACTCCTCAAAAGATTCTGCTTTGTAGTAGTCGGCACAAACTCCGGCCAAAAGTTATCTCTTTATCGCTCCTCCCCCCTCGCTGGGCCGCCTCCACCGTGTTCGCCTCCGTCCGCCACCCCGCGCGCATGCTGGTACCCACATCCCCGCCGATATCCCGCCCACTTTTGTCCTTCGTCTGCCGCAGCCAGCGATGGAATCCACACATCTAATTGCCACCGCCGCTGGGTGCTTGTGGATGACTAAGGCCACCGCAAAGCCCTGTCGGAGGAGCTTAATGGCTCAGAGCACCCATGCTCGAGCTAAAGCGTGCCAAAATCGTGGCAATGTTGACGACATTTTGAATGTGAGAGTTTTGGCTGTGACGGGCTTGCTTGGTGAAGGGCAAAAAATAATTCGAGGTGAATCGAGCTCGTCGACGGCTGCATGCCATCCTTGCGCCATGTCGCCCACCGCAGCATCGTCGTTGTAGCAAAGTCGTCAACATCAAATCTTACCTCATCATCAAAGTGTTCGTCCAAGCAGGAGGAAGAAGCTGACGAGATGGGCATCACCGTCATGGACTGTTTAGTGATGATATGTATGATGTTATTATTGTGATATCGTTGTTTAGTTTAAAATTGCGTTTAATTTTTTTGAGGGAGTTAAGTTTAGGGTTTGGATAGGCCGGTCCACCTTTTTTAACTCCTCAAATATTTGAGGAGTCATTTGAGGACATAAACTTAGGGGTTTGGGTAGAGATGTCCTAAGTTGTCTTACCCCTCCCCCTTTGCGTCCCATGCAACACTGCAGAATAACCTAGCACTACGTCCACACCTGCCACACACTTCTGCATGGAGGCAGAGGGGCTCGTGTGGTATCCAAATTGTATTGATCCGGCACACCTGCCTGGTATGGCCCTGGGTGGGCGCTACGCTGCTACAATGCCAATTCACCACATACGTGGTGGGAAACGAATCAGATAAGGCGAATTGCGTGTAGTTTTCTTGGCAGCAGCTAGGCTTGGTCGTAGGACGACAACTGATAGTGGTGAGGTTGTTACGATTTCTTCAGGACACAAGGGTGACACGGTGGCTTGAAGTGCCTTCACGAGGCGAAACTAAGTTTGGCGTGGAAGTCACGATTTGCAAGCGAACGTCGGCTATGAGTCGTAGTGCGGTCTTTGGTGGATGTGATCTTGTTAGTGCAGTTTCCTGGAGGTTGGGATGGAAAAAAAAGACACGAGTGGGCAATCACCGTATTTTACATACATTTTTCATACTAGCAGAATCAATGACCATAATTTACCAATCATCATTTCTTACTTCACGCAATCCGGCTACCATGAAAATTTACTTACCTTTCCCTCTAACCAGAATCAATCAATATAAGTATATTTTTGTGTGGAAATTTATCACCATAAGAATTTATCAAATAAAATATACAATCTCATTAATAAGGGTAAATCACATGCTAACCTACTAGTAGAATTGTTAAAACAAAATTGCTCTCGTCGGTCATGCATGTTTCCACTAGAAAAGCAATTGTCATGTTTTAAAATTACCAGCAGACAATATTGGCATGCACATTGTGTACTAGTCTATTTAAAATGGCCTGCCAGCAAAAAGCGTACCACAAAGGACCATATGCTTCCTAAAAGGTAACCCTGAGCTGAGTAGGATAGGAGCATCTACAGTGCCTTTATTTATCTTTGTGTAGCCGCTTGTATAGTAGTACATGCGTCGATACATATCTCGCTAGCTTAGCCCCTTTTCACCAATATTTTTGGTGTCCTTTTTCTTTGTGTTTTTTCTTTTTCTTTTGACACTTGTTTTTCATCTTCTTCTTGAAGATGGACGTGTATGCTGCGAAGAAGCTACTGAAACTGTTTACATCCATGTGGAATCTCCATATATATGCATGCAAACCGGTTCTACAATTGACAGCGATCATGACTCTTCATTGCAAAAAGACAAGCAAATTTTTTTTTTGGTAAAGACTATGCACAGTCGCTACATTGATGATGACCGCATGATATTCCGCACGTCATGCATCCAAGCTTGATGATCCTGAAATGAGTGCCGTATCATTCTCACCTCGTCATAGGCAGTTGATGCAATTATGCCTTTACCGCACGCACGCACGCACGCACGCATGGGAACTTGTGAGAATGTGAAGTACAGTGTAATCCTTGGAGAATCATTGATTCCAACTATTCAGTAGAGTATATCGATCACGTAGAATGTGGAGCTGAACTCGGCCGGTTCTTCTTGCCTAAATAAGCATTCCCTCTCATCAAATACTGCTGATCTTGATCATCCATCGTTTGCACTGAATTATTTTAACATTTTGAAGTTGGAAGGGAAGGTTTCACGCAAAACTCCATCTCCCTAGCAAAGGCCGTGGGTAGTCGGCTAGGGGTGATCGCGTGTAGATCGAACAGCCCGGCCATGCCAATCTGGCCTGGAGGCGCATATGGGTGACGCTGCCTAGAGATTTGTGGCTTGCGTACGCTGTCCATAGAGCTCGCTCGAAAACAGAAAATCGTGGGGCTTACCCACCACCATGCGCGCGCGCCGTGCTGGTGCATGTGGCCGGCCCGGGCGGGCGGGCGCTGGATCCAGGCAGCCAGCCCACGCCGACGACGGCGTGGATCCCTCCCAGCCGTTGATCTGATCCCCCGCACCGCAACCACCCCGTGCTGTGCGTTCCACGCTAGAACTAGCTCGATCGTACGTACACGCTGGCCTGGCGTATGTGGTAGCTTCAGTGAACGCTGCTGTGGAGGGAGCCATGCATGCATAGGCACGCAGAGATGGACGGGCACTGCAGCACTGAGAGTGAGAGGTGGGCTGGCGGGGCCCGCGCACAGCGAGACGTGCAACGGACAGGGAGAGAGGTAGGCCCCGCCATTTCCGCTGCTCCCTGCTGGAGTAGAGTGGTAGTGCGAGCCGGGTGGCCCTGCCTTGGCGCTAGTTGGCCTTTGCGAGCCCAGCACATGGCCGTGTTAGTTAGACCAGAGCAGAGGAGAGATCCCAACGCATCTCTCTCCCTGCCTGCTCCTCTTGGACCCTTTCCATATTCCCTGTGCCCCTCGTGGCCGTGCCATGCCATCCCATCCGACTTTTCCTTCAGTTTTAGTATCTGGCCATGATCCATCTCGGCAGGACGCCGCAGATGGAAATTCAGGGTCGGTCTCGTGAATTTCACCAGTTTTATGGGCGATCACAGCCGGAAATTTGACTAGCCAGAATCATCTCACGGCGGTAACACATTGGCCTTGAGAAAATAGATGGACGGGATATGCATTGTAGTTGTAGGGGCATGTCCCCGCCCTGGGCATTGTAGCTAGGAGCATGCAAAAGACTTGCATAGCCAACTACCTGCATGTTCCATTTCATTTTCAAAACCAACGATCGAGTCGGTCCATATACTATAATGTTTTTGAGTATTTTGCATGGTAGTGGGTGCGTACACCCAGCCCTTTGGAACCTTCTCAGCGCACCCACGCTCACGTGCCAGCCACACATATACCCTCCCGGCATCTGCATGCATGTTCGCCTCCCCAATTTTCTTTGCCACCCACTTGGATCCATCCATGATACTCCTCCGAATTTTCTTTGCGAGCCTGGAGTACTACTTAAATTATTCTCCACTATTCTATTTTTCCATGCATGTGGCAACTTGACGGCGGAGCGGCTGTTGTTGATTTACCTGCGTGAAGAAGAACATCGATCGTCTACAGTGGTGACAAACGTAGTACTACGGTGGAATGTTTCAGGGTTGTTAAATAATTCCGAACACTGTCGATCCGCCTCCATCGGCGTTGGTTGCCAAATGAGGTATCGTTGGCCGTTGCATCACCAGATTGGGAGCCTGCCTGCCTGTCGACACGCAGCTTGGCTTGCACTCGGTGGTTTTCTCTCCAGTTCTTGTCTCGTGGCGTGTGTGTGTCCATCAGTATTCGGCGCCCTATTTTTATTTAGTTTAATTTTGTTTTGGAGAACGGCCTTCAAATTCTTCAACGATATATGCAGGACAAGCCAAAGACATTTGTTGGGGGTTTTCGCTTCTCGATCGCCATCTTCTCCTGTGAAACCATGTCGCGTTCTTTAGACGTGCCAAGATGGTCTGTTTCAGCGTTAGTATTCTTTTTCTTTCGAGGGAGTGTCAGGCCGTTAAGCAAGACTAGCAGTTCCTTGCAGGCTGCAGCAAGCTTGCTTGGCTGGGCTCGAGTTCCAATCGTGCAAAAACAACCTACCAAATTATATAAAGATGGGCTGGGCTAATTACCAATGCACTTACCAGAAGCACAACAGGCGCCCAAACAGCAACCAGAATAGGCCTATGTTTCCTATTATTGGGCCTGGCCTACGCAGCAATAGCAGTCTGGTCTTTGAGGTGCAGACTTCTAGGATTTGTGTCAACTTGAGACATTTCTGCTATCAGTAAACAATAATTTGAATCATGCTTACTACCGTGCTCTTATGTGACACAAACCTCATCTTTTGCAAAAATAAGACACTTTTTTGACTTGCGTAAAGAAGTCCTATTTCGGTGCTACAAAATGACTTTTCATGAGACATTATTTTGTCTTTTTACACAATCCATAAAGAATGTCTTCTTTTTATTGCAAAACTTTGTGTGTGAACATACAATATTCAGATGTACACACAAACTTTTTGTTTTTAATTTTTTAATTTTTTCACAATTAGATCAACAAGTCAAACCATCGTGTCCAGTACAACCCTTAAGTTGATCGCCCATGGGGCTCCATGGATACCCGAGTATCCAATTGGTTTGTGCATGGGCAATGATATTTCCCATAGGAGGGCCGATGGGTCTTAGGTCTGGTTTGATAGAAACTTACCTGGCTGAGTTCGGCCCATTGCCACCACCCTAAGAAGCCTATGAAATTTAAAGTATTTTTCGGTAGGAATTTTACGAATTTGACCCTTCTTAATTTCTCTATGTAGGTTGTTTTATTTCTATATTTTGGTAAGGATTTATTGCACTATATTTTTATACACGTCATGCATTGAAATATCTCTGAAAGACCTTTTTACTTGTGATGTAGTAATTTTATTTTAGTACAAATACAATCATTTAGAATCCGAGTAGACATGCCACCATAATCTTATGTCTTATTATCCTTTTTTTTTGTGTGTGTAGAAATATGGACCCTACCAATAAGCACTTTATAGACCTACAACACCGTGTCTTGAAAATAAAAATAAAAAGTGTGAGAAGTAAAAAAAACCCGGTAAGAACAAAACTTTCCGCTATTCACATCTAAGATCCTCCAAACATTCTTTGAACAAGATGCGCTAATCTTAAGGTCTTTGAAGAGCCATATGAGGTGTCCACTGGTCCACCCAAAAGGTTGTTGCAAGAAGAGTGCCAAACTGATGCTTCATGACTAGACCATCGAACAAAAAACACAAATAGGATGAACTAAATCAAGAGGAACCACTTAAAATATTAAAGCGTTACCACTTTAACCGCCACCACTACTTAGTCAAAACAAATCACCCACCATCAATCTGCTGAATAATGGGTGGTAAATTCTCTGGCTCAAACTTAACTAGCTCCCTACCGTTGGCCACACGGCGAAGAAGGTATAGCGGGAAGATCTCTCTTTCGTACCTAATCACCTCCGCCGCTAAGGATAAACAAGCCTCTCGAACTTGAAATCCAACCTAAACGTTAAGCTTTAACATGCGGGTTCCCTCTGCTTCTTGGCAACAGTTTGGTAGCAGGAGCCAGGAGGTGATTTGATTCAACAGAAGCACCAACGAAAAATAGAAAATGATGGTATATATTTTTGGTGCCTACATTTTCCCGTTGTATTCGCGGATCACATTGTTACAATACTATGTGATGCAAGGATTTACCGTTTAATGTCCTATTGGCAAGTAGGTTATAGGGTTGTGTGGTATTAAGAATATTCGGTGTCAAGAGCTATAAGTTTACATATTGACGACATTAACAACCATCATCAGGTTGTCCATTGACAAAGAAATGGTTAGATATGAATCTGATCATGGAGAAATGACCCTGTTTTTTGGGAAAATCGGGTAAAAACTTACATAGCTTGGTTATGAATACATTTTTTTAATGAAAATCATGCAGCATGAAAGTTACCAAGGTAAACTAGATCTGTAGTACCGTCGGATCAAATGAAAACATGCCAGCAAAGCGAACCAACACAAACTAAAAACACAACCCTAAGTATAGCGAGTTGGGTCATCGTCAGTCATCCATCGCGCTCACGACTCGACGATTTAGACTTCACTACCGCAGTGGTACTGGAGGCACCTTCTCGTTTGCCGCCCTTGTTTAACCCAGTTTCCTTCTTCCCATGGCTCCACTCTTAACAAGCAAAACTTTAGCTTACCACCAATTCCCTAAAGTTGCATGCAAACGTACATATGTTTATGTGCAAGTACAACAAAAGAGAAGCTCCAAAGCCAGCGCCCAGCGCCCCGTGAACAGGGCCCTAGAATCATGGGGGACAGGTGATGCAAAGGAAGAAAGAGATGCAAGAAATGGGTGGAGTAATGTTTAACTAAGAAAGTCATAACCCATTACCCATACTGCAGTGCCTTCTTTTGCTGCTCTTTGAGGGGCTTAAATTATTGGAATTTACATTTATCTGCATTTTTCATTATGGTCAGCAGATTAGCTCCCGGTCTTATGCACGCCAACAACTTCATTAGGATATTATTACCAACAAGGTTAAAAAATCAACAGTCCCACTCAACGAATTGGCCCACAAACATCTGAACTTCGTTCCTAATGTCCGGACTCCAAAGTGTCAATGTTCCAAAAGCCATTAGTACTCCATTACTTTCAGAAAAGGATGTCTCGGAAACAAAATTCTATCGCTATCCTTTCTAGGACAAGGATTACATAAACTAATTAACCACACTTGCGCTACATCTCTTCAAAATCATCTCTTGTGTGCTAGTTTTATCTCCCCAAGATCAAACTTGCACTACATCGCATCACTTATCTTCTCCCCCATGCTAGTTTTATATCCCCAATGCCATGTATACGATCCTAAACCTCAATCCCTAAAGATTACTAGCATCCAGCTCATTCCATCCACTACATAGAACCCCTCAAATGCAGCATGCCCCTAGCTGATTGATAACACACAGTCACTCACGCTCCTCACGTTGCCAATTTGGCACTGCCACTGCCACCATGGGATGCACCACCTCTAGGCAAGCCCGGCATGACCTCCGGTACTGCCCGTCGCCGCTCCCTCTGGCGCGCTGCCAGTCGTTCCCGGCACGCTTCGACGCCGGCGTCCACCTCGTGCGGCTCACGTCGTCCACGCTCGGAACTCTCGAGATCGACAAGGCCACCGCTCTGCGTGCGCCTGAGGCCGCCGCCGCTGCTCTTGCGCCTAGGAGGCTGGTGCCGCGCACGCCGACCATGACGCCGCCAAACGAGCCCGAGGACATCGACGCGTGGGCGCTCATGGCCGGCCTCGAGGAGCACTCGCCGCTACTGGTCGCGCCGTTCGCGCGCCACTCCTTCTCGTTCCCGATCGCTGCCACGGCGCCGCAGGAGTTCGCGGCGTCCTCCAAGGTCACGCCGCTGCCCATGAGGATGCCTTCCATGAACGGCGAGGTGAAGGCGAGCAAGCCGATGACGCCCCCGCGCAAGAAGAAGGCCGTGCTCTACTTCACGTCGCTGCGCGGCGTGCGCGCCACGCACGAGGACTGCTGCCTGGCGCGCGCCATCCTCAAGGGCTACGGCGTGCGCATCGACGAGCGGGACGTGTCCATGCACCGCGGCTTCCGCGACGAGCTCCACGGCCTCCTCGGCCTCAGGGCCGGCGCCCTCGCCAAGTGCTGGGCTCCGGCCGCGCCGATCCTCCCGAGCCTGTTCCTGGACGGGGAGCTCATGGGCCACGCGGACGAGCTGAAGCGGCTGCACGAGAACGGGGAGCTGGCGGCGAGGCTCGCCGGGTGCGAGAGCGCGGCGCCCGGCGAGACCGGCGCGTGCGAGGCATGCGGGGACGCCCGGTTCGTGCTCTGTGAGGCTTGCTCCGGCAGCTGCAAGGTGTACGTGGACGACGAGGACGAGGACGAAGGGGGCGACGACGACGGCGCCGGGTTCCGGCGGTGCACGGAGTGCAACGAAAACGGCATCGTGAGGTGCCCCGTTTGCTGCTGCTCCTGAGACATATCAGAACCTTTTTTGCGTGCGGTGCGCTACTTGGATGTGAGTGCTCATCATTGTGATTTTGTGAATGCATGATCCTGTGTGTTTTTTCGCGTGATCGGCGGTGCGCGATCCTCATGTTTTTAAATCATGTATGTCTGCGTTTCAGTGAGATGCCAACACTGCATGCTTGGTTCAACCCCTGTTCCTGACGTGAAATACAACTGCTTCTGAGATGAACCAATCAACCAAACGTTGCACACCAAATTCAGATAGTTTCTTGCCGGCCCCAGCGGCGCCGGACCGTTTCCTTTACGCCTCCCGTTGACTGGTCGGAGTTGCCGGTAATTCTAGGCTCTAGATTAGAGCAGGTGAAGCCAACGGTCTCTGTTCAAAGCCGGCGCCGCACCGGAGCTCCTTTTTCAAAAGGAGAAATACAAACGACAAAGCAAGCACAAGACCAGGAGAATTGGAGCAAAACAAGGCGATTCAACAAAAAATCCCCACTGGAGCAGTATAATACACGGCCTCATAGTTTCTAGATCAATCATCGTCCAACAGCATGCGGACACAAGTTTTGCTGAAATTGACGAGCCTTGTTGAAAACAAAGGTTACTCACGATAATTGATGAGTTAGACTTTAAGAGGGAGACATTGCCTCGAAGTGCATCTAAACGGGATGTAATGAGGGATGCAAATGAAAATGCTACCAAATTAAGATGTGACGAGGAGACTATATCTGGCCATATCCAGCCCGGCCCGGCCCGAAATCTAGGGACTGGACTTGCCCATGGGCCGGGTTGGGCCTTAGATTTGAGTCCGCATGTCGGATGGGCCTGGGCTTGGCATATTTGTGTTTTAAGGAAGAGGCCCGGCCTGAGGCCCGAAACCCGATGGGATTTTGCAGTCAATGGGCCTAGGCCTAAAATATAGTCCCAAAGACCGGGCCTGGGCCTGGAAATTTTGACTGCGGGCCCAAAGCCCGCCCCGGCCCATGGCCAGTATAGAGGAGACTAAGTGGTTCTTTTTTTTACGCTGATACTAAGTGTTTCCAACGGGGTAAGATTAAACATGTTCAGGAAAGGGAAAATAATACGAAATATTTTCATTTTATTTCTAACGAAAGCATGGAAAGAAAAAGAATTTTCAACTTAAACAACATGAAGAAACCTTAGTGGAAGAAGATAATTCAAATGTTTATATCACAATATATTGCAAGAGACCGGTCTCAAATTGTTTCTCTATGATAGAAAGTAATAACCATGACGTACTGCATTTATGGCATGAAGAAAATAGAATTCTTACAACTAATATCTCGGAGAAGGAGTGTACGAAGCAATTTCAAAGATGGAGCATAACAAGACTTCGGGGACCAGACGGGCTTACGTCGGAGTTCTACTCAGCTTTGGGAGGTCTTAAACTAGATTTGGTTGAAATGTTTTTTCAGTTGTAGCCTGTCCCAATTTAAACTAAATTTTTCTACCCCCCGGAAAACGTGGTAAAAATTCAACAGTATAGACCTACCTTAGGCTTCTCAATGTAAGAACTTTTTTACAAAGGTGAGCACTAATCGCATTACGGGGATTGTGCATAATCACACGGCTTTTATGCCACGAGGACATATCTTAAAGAGATCGTCTTCCTACATGAGACTATCTATAAACTTCTAGGGAAAGAATGGATGGGGTTATATTTAAAATATATTTGATAAGACCTATAATAAAGCGAAGTGGTCGTTCTTGCAGCAAACCTTGGGTATGAAAGGACCGGCCCCTAAGTGGTGTGACTACATTACACAATTTGTACAAGGTGGTAGTGTGGGAATAAGAGTAAATGATGATATTGACCTCAAACTTGAAAGGTACAAACTCGGGTCATAATAAGGCTATTAGAGTTTGCTAAACGTCGGTCATATAGAACATATACCAGC
This sequence comes from Poa pratensis, assembly GCA_947311845.1. Classification (NCBI taxonomy): domain Eukaryota; kingdom Viridiplantae; phylum Streptophyta; class Magnoliopsida; order Poales; family Poaceae; genus Poa; species Poa pratensis. Next base: position 37,204,538 of record CAMZMU010000076.1, on the reverse strand, counting down.
TTTGACCTGATCACATAGCACATTCACTGGTGCCTCTTTGAGCAACATTATTTTTTTCTTTGCAAAAACAAATGTAGAATTTCTAATTGGTTAGTGCACATGTAGGACTTGGGCAAATTGCACTTCTCGAGAGACATCATAACAAGATTTGCATCACCCCTCGACACTGTATTTGTCATCACGGCGGAGCCATGGTGCCCGCGATATTCCTAGTGGTCGAGAAGGGGACAACGTCTTGTCGCATTGCTCGACGCCATGGTCCTCTTATTCTTTGTCAGCGTGGGATGAGTTCACGCGCCACTTAAAAACTGATCGAAGTTACTGATAAACCAGAGTGGCACAACCTTCATGGTGCCGAGGTGATATTGAAACCGTGAGGTGGCTCTATCATCTATCAGAGGCACCTCGCTCATCTTGCTCTAGAACTACCACGCGGGCTTCTCCTTCTGTGTCCTCCGACTCCTCTCCTCCCTCCACCCCACACCCACACACTTCTCCTGTCATTAACTCCCTGATACATTACACTCCCATAGTCCCAGAGATAGAAATAAAGCGAGATAAATGCAAACATACCAATCTTGTCCATGTTTAGAAACCAAACACGATAAATAAAAAAACACGTGGTCGATGAAGATCCAACAAATGAAGAAAATGTAGCCTAAAACCTCTAGAGCTTAAAACACGAAACCTAAAACCCGATGCAAGGGACGGTGTTGATGGGCAAGATGACGACATATATATGCCCAAGTGGTTGTGGTGACAGTCTTGTGTAACTATAACAAAATGGCAACTATACCATGTAAATGAGGATTTTTTTACTGTATTTACTTAGCATTCCCGAATACATGTAAAATACGTCTAAAGGCAATAGTGTAATTTGTGGAAACCGGGAAAAAGGCGGCGACGACTGAGTCAACTTGTTCATTTAAGAGGGGTAAATATAGGATCTTTTCAGTCAGGACTCAGGAGATCATTTGGACTGCAGAAACAAAGTTTCGCAAAAACGTCAAATTCTGACGGAATGGCTTAGTCCATTAGTATTTTGATGTGAGCTATTATAGTGCTTTGCTGGCTTGCTGCACCTCAACTAGGAACAGTGAGTTAGTACCCAGCTGCCGATCACTTATCACTATCAGGACTGCAGAGAGAGTGCAGCGGACGAAGGTTTTGTGTTGCTGAAAATGCATCATCCATTCTTTTTCCCTTTACTCGGTTATTACTTAGCATTGCAAAACTCATGTAAAATCCTTTTTTTCATCGTATTTACTTAGCATTGTCGAACTCGTAAAATCTATATCTATATCTATACCTTAATAATAAAGTCGCTAAAGCTTCCGCGGTTTGGTTTGGTAGGTCACCTAACTTATCGCTAAAGTTGTAAATAATTACCCACCTGTGCCACCCATAAGTCAAATAAACGGTTCGGTTTGGTCCGGTCAGTTTCCGTGGTTTCGTTTCCTAAACTGCGTTCACGTTCGATCGTTGAGTTGGTTTGTGAGGATTCCGTGTGGCTTGAGGTTTCCGTGTTTTTTTTAACCCAACGTGGTTTGCTTTCGATCGCTGGGATTGTTTCGTATCCTGCACGCAGAGCTGCCGCCTTTAGCTAATCTAACACGGATTGTTTTGTATCCTGCACGCAGAGCTGCCGCCTTTAGCTAATCTAACACGGACTCCGCTTAGAGCACGCGCCCCCATGGGTGGGCGACATAGACTCCTTTGCTCGTTCAGCAAGCCGAAGGCAATAAAAAGGACTCCAGACCCTCCAGGCCTCCACCGATACCTCAGATCAATTGCAAGTTGTCCTGCTTTACATTGTCGCGCTCTCGACCAAAACCTGAGACCAACTGCAAGTTTCCCTACTCGACATTGTCGCACTCCAAGCGTATCCCCGTTTCGCCTCGGCTTTAGACTTGGGCCGACGATGCAGACCGGACTCTGCCGCCGGGTCGGCGTCCTCCAGGTTGTAGGCTCACAGACGTGCCGTGATCGTACTATTGCCTGCTCCGACAAGTAACATCCTGCCGTCTACGTCTCGGCTATGAACTAAATTGATGGAAGCGCACCTCGGCTTCAGAATTGGGTCCTAGCGGACGACGAGGCACTGTTCGTCAGTGCGCATGGCTTGAGGGCCCTGCAGTCGGCAGCATGCAAAGGAACCACATCTACTTCTCCGACGAGGTACTGGGCTTGGGGATCGGCGACAACCCAGCCAGCTAAGGCGTCCACGACATGACGCAGGAAGACCATCTTTGACATTGATCTGCCATGCGGTTCATTCGTCGAGAGCTGAAAACCCATAGGGTCGTGACTCGTTCCGTCCACTGCTGATCTGTGAGTATATGTATATTTAGTATAGTGATTATATTTGAAAATTAGTTGCCAGTACGGCTGTACATCGAGGAAGTATGGATGGTCATTTGGGAGCCACTTGAATATGATAAATTCTCTCACATTGACTTCTGATTTTTTCCATGGGAACAAATTGCAGAGGACAGTCATCACATGATAATGGTAGAAGGTTCATGAATTTACACTTTAAATTGCGTCAGACGCTTAATCGGTTTTTTCAAACAGCTAAACAAAGCAATGTTGACAAAAAATTAAGATGCAAAAAATAAGGTTGGAGACCTGATCAATTTTGTAGCCTCCTGGGGTAGATTTGTTTCTCTCCCGTTGCGAAACACGGGCATGTTTACTAGTCCTTCTAAAGGCAATACTGCAATTTGTGGAAACCTGGAAAAAGGCGGCGTAGACTGAGTCAAGGTGTGCTTTTAAGAGGGGGTACGGGCACAAACATATTCATGCGCATTCAGCTGAATACCCATTATTATTGTAAAAAAAAATCAGGTGTATTTGTCTATCCTGACCCAACGAATAGTCGAATTCGAATACATCTGTCCTCTTGGCCCGTAGCATCTCGAGTTCTCGACTCAACATTCTAGCCCAACAGCAGTAGCTTGGCTCACGTAAAAAATAAAGGCTCGCTCCCAGCGACACACTACACAATGAGGACGCTGGCGGCGGCTGATTGATTCAGTTGCCCCGGCGATTAGGCTAGGCGGCCGGGGCATCGACGGCGTCGGCAGGGGCGAGCGACGGAGCGAGCGTCGGGAGCACCAGAGCCAGGAGGGATCCCGAATTCGGTGACTGACGTTCAGGCGTTGGGCTACCGAGTGGAGACGCCAGGGAAGCGAGTCACCAAATTCATTCACGGTAGCGTTCTAAAATATGAATCCTCTGATTTATTTTCCAAGTTTGGAACTAAAAAAATCAGCAATTGGTTTTCCAATTAGATCATTGATGATTAGTGACTCCATCGATCCGATTATGATGTAGCCTGTAGCTTGCGGCTGTACTGAATTTTTGTGAGAACCCTTTCAGTGTGTTAATTTTTTTTGTTGACTGAATACCAATTGTCAATGTCCTGTGCCCGCCCAGGAATATAGGAATTTTCAGTCAGGAGATCATGTGGACTGCACAAATAAAGTCGCATAAACTCTGTCGAATTCTGACGGAATGGCTTAGTCCATGAGTATTTTGGATGTGAGCTATTATAGTGCTTTGCTGCAGCTTAACTAGGAACAGTGAGTACCAGCTGCCGATCAATTCATCAGAACAGAGCAGACAACAGGGCTGCTTAGAGAGTGCACCGGACAAAGGTTTTGTGTTGCTGAAAATGCATCATCCATTCTTTTTCCCTTTACTCGGTTAACCTTGGTTTGCTACACACAAGTCACAACACAAGGATGACACCTGGCCTGATTAAAGGCGCTCCGATCCAAATCCGACGGCCAAGCAGCCTTCACAGGCCACCCAGCCGGTAATGGATGCCCACATTCCGCCGCCCATTTCTGTTACACACACTGACTGACAGACTGACTGGCACACATACAAACATACGGTTCCTCACATTCTTATTCTGCTCTATGGAGTCTTTAAGCGAGAGCCACCTAAATTAAGCCTGTGTAAAAATTGGCACATGCGCCGGGCCTGCACGATCGAGCTTTCGCCCGTGCCCAGGCCGGCGGCCGGCGCGGTCAGTGCCCGCCGGTGCTGACGGCCCGGAAGGAGCGCCTGGAGATCTTGGGAAGCAGGAATAAGCCGACGATGCCGCCGATGAGCGCGAAGCCGGAGGCTATGCCGAACGCCGGGATGTTCCCCTTCCCGAACAGCTCGTCCCACGGTCCCGCCCCCACCGCGATGATCACCTGTGGGATCACGATGGCGATGTTCAGCACGCCCGTGCACAGCCCTTGGCCGCCTCCTTTGCTTGCCGCCAACGTCGCCGTCACAGCGAAGGGCACGCTGTACAGAATCTGCATCGTTACAAAAGGAGCTCTCGTTCGTCAGAACCAACAAAGAAAAGAAAAAAGAATCGTATGCAGCAGATCAAGTGGCGGCGATTCGATGCTTACGGCGAGAGGGACACCGAGGAAGGCAAAGAGGGCCATGCAGACGGCCCTGATGTCTTTGTTGGCGGTGATGGCGTGCTGTATGTACGAATGGAAGTCCTTGGTGGACCACCAGCTTATGATGCAGATGGCGGCCATGGAGATGCAGACGAGGAAGTTGCTCGCCACCCACACCACCCTCGGCCCTAGCCGCTTGCACATCGGCTCGATCAGGAACGAGCTGAACCCCAGGACGATCTACAGATGATCAAGTGTCAGGACACTATCTATCTATCTATCTATCTATCTATCTATCTATCTATCTATCTATCTATCTATCACAGCTTCAGGTTCAGGAACAGAATTAGTTTGACACTAGGAGCTGTCTGTCAACTGAATCTTACCGAGTTGAGTAGCAGTCCGAACGCGCCAGCCCTGACACCGTCATTGAACGCCGAGGTCTCAGCTGGGGTTCCCTTGGGGTCACCGTGGTAGATCTCACGACCCATCCAGTCGGTGTCGTACAGGATGAACGGGAACCAGGACAGCTGCAGGTATATACAATCGTAGACACTGTCAGCAAACTACTGAATGCTACTACAAGCATGCACTGAGTTGTTGCAGGGTGCCTTATTTGCATACCCAGGTGAGGCCAGTTACAAGGAGCACCGATGGCATCCCAGAAGGCAAGTTCTTGAAGCCTTGGAACACGGCAAGTGGCCCACTAGGTTCAACTTCAACCTGACCATTTGCCTTTGTTGGGAGGGGTGCAATTCGTTTGTATGGTACCTCCTTGGCGAAGATCAGAGTTACCACCAAGCAAAAGGACAGGAACAGCTGAAAATACCCAACAGGAAACATGAGTAAGTTTTACTAGCATATTTGAGCTAAAAATGATGCATCTACTCTATCACTTAATAATAGAACTTACCACAGCCACCAGAAATGCGCCTTTCAGATTTGCGCAAGCTTCACAGCAAGCTCTTGTCCGAAGGAAAGGAAACCACCTATGAAATTTCACCAAAGCAAGATAAAACTTGTCAATATATAGTACTTGTGTGCAAATAAAACAGAAGAGACATACACAAGAGTTGGCTTACTTGTGCCAGTTATTTGTGGAACCAGAGGAATATCCTAGGATATTTCCTAGTGCCATCCAGGAACAGAAGATTGAATTTGCAGCACTGGGTCCATGCTGACCTGAAGAACAAAAAAGGGAGATCACATCCCATATCCCATTGATGTTCATAGCAAGTAGTACTAATTAAGTTTGCCTGAACCAACTAGCAACGCAAAATTCTAAAATGATCCTGTCATGGAAAATTACCTGATAGATCAGCCATCAGAGCACGAGCTGGACCCTGTAAATTCCAGGGAAAAATCGAGTCAGGTTTATCTTAGTGTCCTCATCAGAATTCTTAAACAGGATTACTACTACTTGGAAAAAATCACTTACTTGCACAGTATTGTTGGAGAAGTCAAGAAGCCAGAATCCAAGTACATACACAATTGCAGCGTGCCAACGAGGGCCATGGTAGAGACTGTATCACATCAAATTTCAAACCAATTTGTAACTGTCAGTTGCTAGCCATGCTATATGAATTCAAGTTCAGGCAACGAGCAGATCACCTGCACTCTTCCTTGCTATCACCGAGAGCAGCTCCAATGTCAGCCGAGAAGCCGACGATCACAACCTAGACAAGGTATCACAAGTGTGATTTTTGTTAAGGAAAAGGGGAAGTTGGGAACCAGAACAAGGTAGCTAAGGAACAGTGGTTCTCACAGCGATGCAGATGAGCACACATCCTGTCAGAATGAAAGGCCTTCGTCTTCCCCATTTGTTGGTGCACTTATCACTGTACAGACCAACGCATGGTTGAACCTGCAGGGCAGAGATGTGGGTAAGTACTAAGGTTACTTGTTTGTTCAGAGATAAACACCAGTTCAATGAACTAAACTCTAGAAAGATTAAGTTGCGTGTTACTCACAACTAAGCCAGCAATAGGGCCGCAGAGCCACATGAATGAGGTAAGGGCATGTGAAAGTCCCAGAGTCTGCACAAATATGAACAAGTTCAGAGAGTAAGTAGCAGCATATGCATATGCAGTATCTAATTCCATCAGTTTCACGCCACTGAATGTAAACAACTTCACTTGCAAGCTGAATTTGACATTACTCTTTACGTGAGCTAGCAATAGCAAATGTTGCCAAAACCAATATCTGAACAGAAGTTACACATCACTATCCCCCAAACACAAAGAATGTCCATTATTCTGACACCAAATTTTGTATCCCATAGTACCATGGTATTTCAAATATGAAAACTGAAGCTTGATTAGGCCCAGTTCGCTCAGCTAATTAACAACACAGTCCTCATTTGGCCATGCAGTTCCTCTGTTGCAACTTTGCCAGAGAGGATATATCTGGACAAGGAGTTCATCTTTAGTTTGACCACTCACATGCGTGCAGAAATAATATTTGAGTATATATATACCCCATACGGTCAGGCTATTTGTCAAAGTGTATTTATATTGCCCATGTATGCATGTGTATCCACCAGCCCTCTTATTGGCACTTGGCTCGAGAAGGCTAAGGTGAGGATAAACTTGTACGATTCAGAAATAGCTCGAAGGTCAGACCTAGCTAGTAATAACATGGACCATCCTGATTGTTCCATACGGGCAAGTACCTACGGATAGACGTTGCCTATACAGATAGTAATATACTCCAGTTCCAACGATTTACCATATAACTGAATTTTAGGCCGTAATTTCTGGTCATTGTTTATGGTGACTTTGCAGTTCGAGATTTCCTTATCCGCCTCTGCAATTTCTCCGGGAAACCAGGGCTCACGACAGACCGACCATATATTCAACTGACCACCGTCCGCATGCGTACTTTAGGGAGGTATATGCACAGTTCGATCCCCAGCATGCAAGGAGGTCTATGCGTTGGCAAAGCACGCGTTTGCACAGAAGAAAAGCAGATTAGCATGATGTGCAGTCTAATTACTTGCTGACATGATGCTACTTGTGAAGTATAACTAAATGATGGTTGTTGTCCATCAAACAAAGGTGATACGTAGTGCTACACGTGTCATGCCATTTGGTCCTGAAGTGCACAGAAATGTTTGAGTGTTTGACTTTTGTGCATCTGCAGAGGTTGTTCAGAAAGGTTTGAGTCTTTCTTGCGAAGATCGAAGCAAACTCATTTGGTGGAAAGAGGGGACAGTTAATAGTGGCCTTAACGAGAAGATGTGTCGAGAAGGTGCACACTCCTATGTGACCAACATACCTATGTGGTCATCGAATCGAATAGATATATTTCTAATCTAGAATAACTGAATATTGATAAACATCTCCCACTCGAAAAAGAACAAAATTGGTGTAGAGAAAAGAACAAAAGCCGTTGGAAAAAGAACAAAATCAGTGTGGAGAAAAGAACAAAATCTGACATCTCACGGTCAAATCTAACGTTTTCTGAATATAGAAACTGCTGTTGAATTCGAACCTACCGTACGTTTCTTAATTTTCTTTTTCGAAATTAAGTACGAACTTAATTCAAAAGAAGAAAAAAAGGACCCCCACGAATATCATCTGCTGGCGCAGAAAATTATAACCTCATATTTTACTGATGTCACTAATTAAAAAATCATTTTAAATACGAAAGCACGAATATGAAAGTCCCTGTCGAATTGTTTTTGTCCCAAGGTCGCATGCACGGTCAGGACGACGACGACGACACAGCACCGCGCGCACGGAGCACATGCACAAGGACAGACATGGCCTCACGCCGCACGCGTGAACTCAGCTACGAGGTGGGATGCATGGACGTGAGTATACCTGGACGTAGGGGGTGAGGAGGGAGAGCTGGAGCGCCCATCCGTACTGCACGCCGCCGGCGACCATGCCTGCGAGGATGAGCCTGCCGAGGCTGATCGGCACGGGTGGCTCCACCATGCCTCCCGCGCCGCCGCCGCCACCGCCTGCACCGACCGAGAGCTCCAACTCGCCGCCGCGCGCCATGGCCGGACGTCGACGTGCGAACGATCAGCCCGTTCGCCTATCAATTCTACGGTGTGTGCGTGCCGGCAAGGATTGATCTCGAGAGAACGTTGATCGAATCAACGCATGCGAAGAAGGAGAAGGTAGCGCCAGGAAGGGGGCTGACGGGAGGAAGAAGAGGAGGAGACGAGAGCGGAAAGTGCGAGTGGAAGAGAGAGGTGTGAGGTGAGGGGGGAGCGTGGAGTGAGGAGAGGTGGTGGTGTGGGTTTGTGTTGGGAGCGATGAAGGGGGCTCTGCATTTAAAGGCCGTGGGTGTGGCTTCCGCTCGGCTCAGTGGACCAGGATGCGGCCGCTCGTCCGTCCATGCTATCACCCTGGCCTGCCATGGTCTAATTGCTACTCTACGGTTAATTAATTGTTGTTTTATGATGAGACCCCCACCCTAGTCTTTATCTACTGTGTACACTTCTTTTTTCACAATACCTATGTACTTTTGGGATAAGGTATTTTGGTATGTATTCTTTACTTTCCGTTTTCGTTTTACCAATGATCAGTGTGTTTACTACCGGATCATGATTTGACGGTCCGGAACTTACGGTTAACCGTGCTCTCTTGTTTTTTTCTCATACGCTCACTCGAATCCCCGGTTCCCTCCCCGCGTGTCGCGGTCTCGCCAACACCAACACCGCCACCATGTGGCATCGGTCCAACACCGTTACATGTCTCCCGTGGATAGCGGCACTAGTATGTAACCTAGCTTCCTATCTGAATTGTAATTTGTCGCTTCCATCGGTCGGCCACCCTCTCGCGTAGGTCATGCCTTGAAGTGGGCGGGGAGGGGTCGCTACCTCTTCTTCGTATAGCTAGCGAACCCATGTTCTCTTGCGCCTCTCGTGAGCTATCCCTCTAATTCAGGTAGGGCTACTTCTTCTCAACCACTACCAACAAACCTCTCACACTCCTCACGCATCCCGCCTTGCACTACTGCTAACCCTAACAAGTTCAAAGAGAGCTACCTCAGCCTACTTCGCCTCCATCGCCCCCCATCTTACTCGAGCCCCTCACTAGCGCGAAAGGGAAAAAATAAGCAAGGGTGAAATAAGACCTAGCGAGAAAATTTTAACTTCGATTCCCCACACTGCCGACGCCTCCCACCCCCTCCCTTTCCACCACCTCTAACCCTCATTACTTCACCAAGATCGCCCTACTCCGCCTCCATCGCTCTCTTCTTCGTGCCCTGACAGGTTGCTTCTGACATTTTGGGAAAATAATCAAGGGGGGAGGAAGATTTTTGGCGAGAAAAACCAAACGACGTTCACACACTCGTATTGTCGACGATCGCACATAGTACACGATCCAAGCATGACTATGAGCGTCGATTGAAGACCTAGCCATTTCCGCCTAGACACTAGTCACACTAGTGCAATTCTGTTGTGTGCTGTCACTGTGTTGCTACTCCGGTTATCACCAACGGTATACACAGAAATTTCAACGTGGTCCACCGAAGACGACCGTGACAACACCTGCTTTCATCCATCCGATCTTTTCTCCCCGTCTTTTCTTAACCATTTAGATTCCACCGTACATATACTTGGCAAATTAGAACTCGGTAAGTTCATCTCCACCGCCCATCGCGCCGTCCCGCGCCTCCGGGCCGGCCGGCTGGGCTCTGATTCCAGCCGCACGCAGCGGCGGGAGGCGGGGACTGCTCAGCCTCGTCTCATCTCGACTACGACGTCCATCGATGGACGGAGACGACGACGCGCGCTTAGCTAATCCTGGCGACCATGGCGTCGGCGTTTAGCGCAAGGTCCGAATGCATGCAGGGGCTTTGCATCCGCAGTGACGCGGTGGAGACAGAGTGACGTGCAGTGACCGAAGAGCGACGCCGACCGGGAGCTAGCGTACGCCATTAGAGCCTGCTAATGCTGGGGTTTCCGTTTCTGATTATCTCGGCAGATGTGGGATCGGGAGAGCTTTGGCCGTAATCGGCTGAGTGACGCGCTACAGGACCGAGGGCGGCGGACGGACGCCATTGATGAGTGACGCCCTCGCCAGCGGTCGGTTGGCAGCAAGCACATTCATGGTGGCTTGATATAGTATGATCTTGGGGTAATAACATGTACATTAATCCCAGCTGTATGGCTCGCCATGTGATCAATTATATTGATCGATTATCTAGGGATAAATATGCGAAGATTTTGGGTAGATGATGCGTGCTGCCAGCCGGTCCCTGCATATGCATGCAGAGTGACACTTGCCGGTGTGACTGTGTGATTGACTGGCACTATGTCTATGTGTGATGAGTCTCTTAAGCATATCGTCTTCGGAAATATCGATATACATATGGACGGATATAAGATAGCTCCAATAATCCTCTTTGGCTAAACATCATTCATGTTGCTCCTAAGAGACGCAGCGCAATTAATTGTATCAAGATACAAACATATACAGTATACGAGAGCAAAATAGCTGGTCAACTGCATGCTAAATCCAGTTCCATGCAGCCCTCGATACAGAGCCAAAAAAGAAATAAATATATACTCCCTCCGATCCATATTAGTGGACATAGCTTTGTCTAAATTCATATGTATCTAGTTAAGTATTTAGACTAGATACATGTGTATCTAGACAAAGTTGTGCCCACTAATATGGATCGGAGGTAGTACTTTAATTTGATAAGAGAAACAAATACTCCCTCCGATCCTCAAAAATAGTCGGAAGTCATACGTACCAATTGTACTGTTTGCGTTGTTTTCCAGCGAAACTTTTAACGGATCGGAGGAAGTACACATAATACGTGATGATATGATGAGATCACGGTGCACGCAACGCAGTGCAGGCAGGCAGTACTGTCTTACTGAGTGCAGGAGTAGTGGCTCGTACGTTTTTCCTTCTCTTTTCCGAGATGAGATTCAGTTCTCTCTCGCGCGAGCGGTCGGTCTCAGAGTTGGGCTTTTGTTGGCTTGGTCGTAGAATTACATCCGGTTGATATATGCAGTGCACATGTGTCGCCCACGCGTCGACTCACCGGCGACTGGATCGTCTAGAACGAAAACGATGGAGATGCACCACACCGGCCACCGCTGGGCCGGTACATGGCACCGCCCACATCTACGTGGATCACTACCCTTGGCCTTGTCGTTAAGAGACACATCAATGCTGAAAGAACACATAATCGTGGTTTCCGACAAAATTAAGTGTTTCTGGTTGTTTAATGGTTGATAGCAATCCTTTGATGCCACAGACATGTGGGGGTGCTGCCGAAAATGTTAATCGGGTTCTAGGAACCTTCCACTGAAAATATTAAACTACCAGGCTAATCCCCTTTGGGATCAATGCTAAAAACATAGTATAAAAAATAGAGGCTCTGAGTGCACACGCTTCCAAGAGCTTACCAAAACACATGTAGGATCGAGAACTTGCCTGTGGCAAGATGTTTAGGAGGGTGGTTATACCCCCAGCCCACCAGAGTTCAAACCCTAGGTTTGACGCTGGTGTTTCTCATTTAAGACGGAATATTCTTCAGTGGGAGGCAACGTTTCCGTCGACAGCGAGACGCCCGTGATGACTTCGTCAATCTCAAGATCCAATCCGCCGGCTCAGTCTCTCGGAGATGCTCATAGGGGTAGGGTGTGCGTGTGCGTTCATAGGGGTGAGTGTATGCGTGTGTATGTGAGCATCTACGTTGTACTGTGTTTAGCAAAAAAAAAAAAACACATGTAGGATCCGTAATTGTTTAAAAAAAATCAAGAACATAGATATTGATTTGAAATTTACCCATACAAATTTCGTCGGGTAACATATCATTTGTAAAGTTTTTGAACACTGAAAATGAGAATAAGACGGTTTAAATTTCAACTTACAATCATTTTTCTGAATAGTTTCGGAGAGGAACCCAATGTGACATTAGTTTGTCTTAAATTACAAGATTCAATCCTCTCCCCGCATGTGACTGGAATCTTGAGTGTAGGCATGATTGGGTTTTAAAATCCGGTACACTACTGTGATTTGAAGATTTCAGTTTTGCATGGCCTTAAACGACATTAATAATGGTAGATAACATCGTCGTCTCTTATACTCCCTTCATCTCGGTTTATAAGGCACATCTTCAAAACTAGAAAATCTCAAGAATAGAGCGCAATTAGCATTAATAATCCTTCCAACCACTTTCTCTCCCCCAATCTGCATGCAGTTTAGCCACTGCTCCATTAATTAGGCCAATGCATGCTCTTCCTATTGTATCTTGTTGGCCCTATCACTAAACATCTAGGTCACACAGAATTGCTAATTATGCCTTATAAACCGAGATGGAGGGAGTATGTTAATGTCTAGAGAGGAAAAACAGTTATGCAAAATATTATTCTATTAGTGTTATCTTCTGCAATTAATGGTCACATTTATAGAAAAATATAGGGTGATTAAAACTACTCATATAAATACTCTTTCTTAATTTTGCGAGTATGTAGGACAAGAAGATATATCCGGTACAATAAATAGAGTTGTCTTATCTTGAGATGTCATATCTTACTTAAGAGATGTCAATTTTTGGGACACGATGATTTGACTCGGTTTCCATTATTAACAAAGTATTTTAAATGAATTAAAAATTACAAAAAAATTCAAACAATCTTTTTGGATATATATCTAGAGATTTATGTCCACACAAAAAGTTTCGCAAAAAAAGACATATTTTGTGGCATGTATAAAAAGTCAAAATGATGTCTCGTGAAAAATCATTTTGGAACACAAGAATTTGTCTTTTACAGAGGCCACACAAAATGTTTTGTTTGAATTTTTGTGCATACAAAATGTCTATATGTTTACCTAAAAATTTGTTTGAATTTTTTTGACATTTTGAAATGCGGTTTTTGAACAATGGGTGCATCTACACCTACCTGTCAAAATAGATTTACCCATTTTTTGTTTTTTTATCCTTTTCTTTTTTCAACGATCATCCTACGTGGTTCCGCTAAGAGAAGGCTAACGTCATTTTGTTGTGTGTTTATACAATACATATAGTGGTTGATTAAACAATCTTCTCTTATGTGTTACATGTCACCTAGAGAAGATAAAACGACATCTTCTATAGTAGATTGTCTAGTGTTAGTGCCATCTCCTACAAATAATGGTTGCATGCATATAGAGATATGTGATGGTAAAAATTAGTAACAAATATGTCATAAGAAAGTGAATATATGAACAAAATTGTCTTTTCTTTCATTTTAAAAGATCATCCCTTATAGAACAAAATGCGTACATTTTGTCTTCTGTCTCTCTCTCCTAGTTAGCGATCATTCTACATGTCTTGTTAAAAAACATGGCACCAGCAGGAAATCTGTTTTGAATCATAGGTGTAGATGCACCCACTATATATACATCGTATTTTAAAATGTAAAAAAAAATCAGGTATACATCCGGACATTCTATGTTCACACACAAAATTTCGTAAAAGAATGACATTTTTGTTGGCATCAAGACAGAAAAATGACTCATGAAAAGTTATTTTGGAGCACTGGAATTGTTATCTTTTTATAGTGGCCACAAAAATATGTTTTGTACACGAAACTTTATGTGCAAATATAAAATATCCAGATGGACAGCCAAATTTATGTTGGAATTTTTTGACATTTTAAATTGCATTAAAAATCCATTTGCACAACTAATACATCTAAACCAAGGAAAAAAATAGCGTGCTATCAAAAATAGCGTGGTCCTCCTCCAAAAGCTATGCAAGATATAGCGTGATATAGCGAAGTTACATGTAAAATAGCGTGATGAAAAAAATGTAACAAATAGCCCAAATATTAAGGGTTTCAGCAATAGAAATTTGTTCTAAAGCAATACATGCATAACTAGGTAAGTATATTTAAATGCCAAGGCTAAATTCATAGCACAAATACAAATATGAGGCTTAAACCATATAAAAGTAATAAACTAAAAGATAAATAGTTTTAAACTTTAATCAAAATCATAAACATGGTCTTCAGAATAACTAGAAGAACCACCAGATTGTCTGCCATCATCATCACCTAACGTTATTTCTAGGCATTTTGTTAGTATAGCTATAACATTACCACGTTTAGTGTGGTTTGACGCGTATAAAACACAAATAGCGGTGTAGCGGTAACTTTAGGCCAAATATAGCGTAGCCTCTCCAAATATGCTATATCGTGCTATTAACGGGGAAATAGCGTGCTATTTTTTTCCATGATCTAAACCTATGAGCCAAAACAGCTTGTCCGGCACCAGCACCCTATTGTACGGTTGTCCTAAGGATTTTAACCATAAAGGTCAATGTGTGTATCACTTCGGCCCCGCGATGATCGCTTTCTAGTATTACATCATTACCCCAAAGCATAATTAAGTATCACTACAACAGAAAGCTACAGTAGATAGTACACCACCGACGGCCGGAAAAAACATGTTCTGTGGTGAGAAGCGCGCTGCCACCTGTCAGTGGTCATGGTCAGCCAAACACACTAACCAGTAAACACCAACAAGACCTAAGACCACCCCTCAGCGCTGTGTGGAGTGGCCAAGCGGCCATCATTAGCGACACACTATTGCTGACAATGGGTCAGCTCTGATGGGTAACAACACGGACAAGCAATGTCGAAACCCGTCAGTGGTTACTCCCATATATATAGCTGACAATTTGTATGCAGTGATACCATTGACACAAGTGCAAATGTCTCACATCCGGAGATAGCCCGACCCTCAAGTCGCTCTCATCAGGGCGACTCAAGGGAGCTCACCGGCGCACCACCAGGGCCCCTCCCTCCCGGCGCCCCTCCCTGCCGCCGCTGCCGTTGGCCTTCGCCGCGGTGGCGGCGGGCCCCTCGCTGCCAAATGGTGGAGGGGGGGGGGGGGTGCTCTGAGGTCCAGATCGGCGGGGCTCTCGCCATTTTGGAGCGATAAGCCAGGACGGTGGCCCTGGGCCTTGGTGGCGGCGGTGACACGTCTCAAACATATCTATAATTTTTGATGTTTCATGCTTGTTTTATACATATTGCTACATGTTTTATATACACTTCATAGCATTTTTATACATTTTCTGGGACTAACCTATTAACAAGATGCCACAGTGCCAGTTCCTGTTTTCTGCTGTTTTTCCGTTTCCGAAAAGCTAGTCAGGAAATATTCTCGGAATTAGACGAAAATCAACGGAGCCCAGTTTTTCACCGACACAAAGACGAAGTCCGAAGGACGCACGAAGAGGCGACCCGTGGTGGTGTGTGGGGCCCTCGGCTGGCCCCACCCGCCACCCTTTCGCCTATATATTGCCTCCGTCCCGAAAATCCTAAATACCCGAGCATTATTCCACGAAAAGTTCCATCGCCGCCGCCGTCGTCAACCCTAGTTTGGGAGGGTTCTGAAGCTCTTCCCAGCACCCTGCCGGAGAGGGAGATCATCACCGGAGGGCTCTACATCACTATGCCCGCCTCCGGAGTGATGCCTGAGTAGTTCATCCTTGCACTACGGGTCCATAGCAGTAGCTAGATGGTTGTCTCTCCACTTTGTGCTATCATGTTTAGATCTTGTGAGCTGCCTAACATGATCAAGATCATCTTATTGTAATGCTACATGTTATGTTTGCTGGGATTCGATGAATAGTGATGTTATGATCAAGTTGTTTATCAATCTATCCACTATTTTATTTATGTTCTTGCATGCTCTCCGTTGCTAGTAGATGCTTTGGCCAAGTAGATGTTTGTGACTCCAAGAGGGAGTATTTATGCTCGATAGTGGATTCATACCTCCAGTAATCTGGGTGAGTGACAAGAACATCTAAGGTTGTGGATGTGCTGTTGCCACTAGGGATAAAATAACTAATGCTTAGCTTAAGCGTACTGTTGTTAAGTCTAAACATTACACACTTTGCTTAATGCAATAATCTGTTGTTTGCAACTTAATACTAACGGGAGACACAGATACTATCCTGGAAGTGGATTATTTAGGCATGGATGCAGCTGGTAAGCGCTCCATATATTATGTTGTAATGCCTAATAAATACTACAATAAACTATCTTGTCATATATTGCATTGTCATGCGCTTGCTATTTGTCAATTGCCCAGCTGTAATTTGTTTACCCAACATGCATGTTATCTTTTATGGAGAGATACCACTAGTGAACCGTGGACGCCGGTCCATTCTTTTACACTGATAAAAACACCAACTGCAATCATCTGTTCTCTGTTACTTTCTGCATTTATTATTATTCTCCACATCATACGTTTAATCCTTTGTATTTAGCAAGCCGGGAAGATTGACAACCTTCCTGTTTCGTTGGGGCAAAATAGTTTTATTGTGTTGTGTGTAGGTCCACGTCAACCACCAAATCATCTGACATTACGCCGTGCCATATTTTCTTGTGCCGTTGACAACCTTCTGAAGCACTTTTGACTCCTACTAGATTGATAACCTTGGTAGATATCAAGGGAAAATTGTTGTTGCACTACATTATACCTTCCTCTTGGGGTTTCCCAACGAACGTGTGTTTTCACGTCATCAAGCACATTTTCTGGCGCCATTGTCGTGGAGTCAAGAGGCTACAGCAAGGGGAGTCTCACACTTCCAATCTCATTACTTTGTTTTTGTCTTGCTTAGTTTATTTTATTTTATCTTATTTGCTTTTGAAAATCAACAAACACACAAAAAAAATCCTGCATTTTGTTAATTTCGGTTTGCTATTTTGTTTTGTTTTTAATTTTGTTAAAATGAGTAATCTTGAGAACACTAAGTTGTGTGACTTCACTAGCACAAACAACAATGATTTTATATGCACACCTATTGCTCCACCTGCTTCAAAAGCAGAGTTTTATGAAATAAAACCTGCACTGTTAAATCTTGTTATGAAGGAGCAATTTTCTGGTGTTAGTACTGATGATGCTGCTGCTCACCTTAATAATTTTGTTGAACTATGTGACATGCAAAAGTATAAAGAGGTAGAAGGTGATATTATAAAACTGAAACTTTTTCCTTTCTCCTTGAGAGGACGTGCTAAAGAGTGGTTGCAATCTTTGCCTAGAAATAGTATCGATTCATGGACTAAGTGCAAAGATTCTTTTATTGGAAAATATTACCCTCCTGATAAGATTATATCATTGAGAAGTGGCATTATGAATTTTAAGCAATATGATAATGAACATGGCGCTCAAGCTTGGGAAAGAATGAAAGCAATGGTAAAGAATTGTCCCACTCATGGACTGACTATTTGGATGATCATCCAAACCTTTTATGCAGGATTAAATTTTTCTTCAAGGAATTTGCTGGATTCGGCCGCCGGAGGTACCTTTATGTCCATCACTTTAGGTGCAGCAACAAAGCTCTTAGATGATATGTGTAACACCCCGAAAATTGAACCCAAATTTTAGTGGTGTTTTCCGACACCTGAAAAACTTTTTCCTCTTATCCTAAATATTTCTCCAAAACTTTTGAAGATGAATTGACTTGGAAATTGCTTTCTCGAAATTTACCATAAGCCCACAAACCACTCCATCACCCCTGATAATTTTTGTGCTCAGGTTTTCTCCGAAAACACCCTAGCCCTAATTATCGGAACCTTTGAATCCTTTTCTTCCACCTACAAAAGGAAAGCCCATTTCCATAGCTCTAAAAATTCCACCAAAAATACCAGAGGAACCCATGTCCATATAAATACAACCCATGCAAAAATATTGCATACTCCAATGCAATATTTCCAAGTTAGCCAATAATTTCAAAACTGCCATTTCTAGTCCAGAAATGTTTTAACCAAGCTAGGAACCTCCAATAATTCTGAGAAATTCAGGGAATGCATATTTTGGCATTTCCTCCATTTCATCTTTTGGAGACAAACTCATTTGAGCAATATTTAGACCACTTCCTTTGTAAGCCCAAATAGATGCCATTTTGAGTCCTTCAAGCAAACCCACACCTAGAAAATTCCTATGGCCATGATACTTGAACATATTGACCACATGGTCCTTAGACACACAAATCCAGGAGATCACCCCAAGGTGAAGCATGGAACACCACTTTTCCTAAATCATGCCATTATGGTCATTTTTGGCCATCTTATGGAAAACCAATTTCCCATCATCCAAATGGCCTCAAACTCCTTGGACACTCTCCCCTGACCACAACAACCCATGCCTAATTTTTGGGAATTTTTCTGAGATGCGGAAAACCCTGGTCATTTCATCGAGCACCTTCGCTATTTTTGGTTTTCTGAAAATCTTACACTACAAAGTTTCGAATCCTTGGGTGATTCTTGTTGGGTTGTGTTTTTCTCGATGTTACGAACCCAGTAGTGAAGACCATCCTCCTTTTGGACCTCCGAGTCACCGGGAACGCGACGATGTCACTCGCGTCGCACTCTGGACGTCCGGGACGCACGCTTAGGCAAACTTAACTTCCGTTTACTGTTCTGTCGGTGCCTAACCTCGCAGCTACAGTACCCTTGTGCCCCCTGTACATCCAGCAAGGAAAACATATCCTCTCCTCCCTTATCCCCTCCCTGTAGACACAGAAGCATCGGGGGAGACCGTGGTCTCCATTATTGGCACTCCACCCCCCAACCCCTCCTCCACTGCCTGCATTTGTGCAGCCCGAGCTCTCCTCTCACTCCCCTCTCCACTCCCTCACCTCGGCCCTCCCTGGAACCAGAAGGGGAGAGGAGAATCGAGAGCAGCCACAACAGCCGAAGCTTCAAGCTCACGGCAGCCCGGCGCCCTGGCCTTCTCCCCTCCTTCCCCGAGTGCTCCCCTGAGCGCGGAGAGGTGCTGCGGGACCGTCCCCGCCGTCGCCGGCAGCCCAGACTCCCTGGAGCTCGCGTCCCGTCGCATTTCGCCACTGCCGAACTCGGCTGAGCACGGCAACCTCGCCCGTGCTTCCCGTGCGCGACGCCCGGCCTCCTCCCAACGCGCTGGAGCCGTCCCCGAGGGCGGCGGTGCTCCTGCACCTCGCATCCGTCCTCGCCCGGGCCTCCCGTCGCCAGCAGCGCCGGCGCCTGACGCCTCCCGTGGCCTCCATCGCCATGGCCGAAGCCGGCGAGCTCCCCGCCGCCCCCTGCCTTCCCCGGCCGCGGCGCACCTGCCTCCGTAGATCCCCGGCGACCCCAGCCCCTCCTCGCGGCCGCAACGCCGGCGGGCGCCCGAGCACCGTGCTCCTGCCCGTACGCGAAGACGAGGAAGCGACGAAGAAGAAGAAGGATCGATTCGTTTTTCTGTTAACGGAAAACGTATTTCGATCTTTACGTTTTCCCTCAGAGAAAGCGTATTCTCGTCCAGTGCGCAACCAGCCAGCCTTCGGCAGCGAATAGTTATCCACCGCTCGCGCGCGACGGATAGCTAAACTTCGCACGCCCGTATCTTTCAAACCACAACTCCGATTCAGGTGATCCAAGTTTCTAAATTCTTGTCTCGACGAGCCCGATCCAGTGGTATTGATTCCACCTTGTTCCAACATAGTTCTATGGGTGCCCTTGTCTGGACGCTTTCCGGAGTCCGTGGAAAGCGGCGATCGACCCCGGCGCCGCGGAACCACCCCGACCCCTCCGAGCCAAATGGATCCCCGCCTTCAGGCAAGCTAACCCCTTGCTATGAGCCATCCAGCAATGTTGTTTGTTATTTACTTATTGTCATGCCGAGTGATTATATTTGTCTGCGTTCGGTAAATGTTATGTCGGTCTGTTATTGTTGTGTTCAATATGTTACTTGGAATATTGCTCCTGCCATGTTATGTTCATCATCCATGTATGCATTAGAATGACGTGTGAATTAACTGTGCGCCTCGCACTTGCGCGGCTTTGTCGAACCCTCTAAATAAACAACTATAAAACATGCGTTCCTATGATTGTTTGCTTCTTCTCCTTCGCCGAGGTGAGGAGCGGACGAATGTCGTCTTATGATCCTCGGAGTTGGGGGCATTTGCTAAAAGAGTTATTTGCTTCTTCTCCCTCCGTCAAACGTGGTTGGCGTAAGCCCGCCTAGACTGCGACGCTTGGGACATTTGCTTTCCATTTGGTTCTTTTAGGCCAAGATTGCTGACACCACGTCGGGTTAATCCTTGAGTGGAATGGATGCTTTCTTTTTTATGAATGTTTTCGGTTCATTGTTTGGAGGCTACATGCCTCGCCAACTTTGTAATTAATCTGCGAGGGCGCTGGCTGGAGGAACCGCCACAGTCATCCGATTGACCCACTGTGTTATCTTTTGTAGTTGATCTGTGAAGGCGCTTGCCAGCTGAAGACCGCTGCCACAGTCTTCCGGTCGACGTTTCTTTTTCCTTGTCAAACGAGAAGGCGCTTGCCAGCGGAAGACCGCTGCCACAGTCATCCGGTTGACGTTTCTTTTCTTTTGTCAAACGAGAAGGCGCTGGTCGGCGGGTTCGCCGCCGTAGTCTTCCGGTTGACGTTCCTTTTATTTTGCTAAGTTTGGACATGGATACTACTATTGCTTGATTTATTGTGTTGCTAATATTTTGTCGTGTGATGATATATTATGATATTGTGATTGTTGTGTTGCACTAATCCTCTTGGTTTGGACTTGTGAATGATGGAACTTGATTAAATGAAACACTCCTCCAAACAACGATAGGGTCAGTCCACGGTGCCACTAATCTGAACATCGAAAGCACTGCCACTGTCTCTCACATGGGCGGGCCTTGACCTACGTAACCTATTGAGCCTCCTTTGACGCCACCATTTTGGCAAGTCTAGTCGGTACCATAGTTGGTCGGGGCTAGTCTTGCGAAGGTTCCGGAGCTAGGCGTCGCTCATGGGTTGGGGACGTGCCGGATTCACTTCTGCATAAGGCATAGAGTTATGTCGGTGGCTATACAGGGAGTGTCTTGGTAGCGTGAACGGTCAGGTGAGTGTATCTTGCTGAGTTCGCCTTAAGGATGATATCCTAAAGTACCGGCTGAGGGTGGTGCACTTAGGTGGGTGGTATCTGCAACCTCTCGAGAGTGTCAAATCTGGATGTCTAGCCTCGTTCCAAGGTTATGGAACAACAGTTCAGTGTCGGTCACACTGTGTGTCTTTGTCGTGTCAGGAGGTTAAACCTAAGGCTTGTTTGAAAGAAAGATGAACAACCTGATTTCACTAAATGAACAATAAGATGATGCAGGGAATGTTACTTGTGAGGTGAATGGGATGGCGGTGTGATGCGTTGGAAGCCTATAGTTAGGCCAGAGCCAACATCAACCGTGCATGCCCGGGAGATAGCCAGAGTTGGCTGGATTGATAGCCAGAGTTGGCTGGAGTGATAGCCAGAGTTGGCTAGAGGCTTGGAAGCCTGATTGTGTTGACAGGAGTAATGGTAAGACTTGGTACCAACTGGTACACTCGTCTACTCGTCACAGGTAATCTCTTTGTATGATTGCCGGTGCACGATCCAACCCCACCTGGCTTGGACTCTGTACTGGTGATAACCCCATTGCTTGCTTATGACATGTTAGGTTGTCAATGCCATGCTACTTTTATATCATGTATCTAGATTACACCTTGCCATGTTGTAGGATTTTATATCCAGTGTATATCTTGCTGCATGATTGTTGGAATGTTTGTAGTAAGTGGCGATTCTTGCTGAGTGCATACAAATGTACTCACGGGCCTTGTGATTGTGGCCAGGTTTTGTCGAGGATTCATCTTCCACCTTAGTAAGGATTTGAAGCAAGAGCGTGCTAGGATCATTAGCCCAGCCAGAACCTGTGGAGTGGAGCCGCTCCAAGCCGTAGCCTCTCATATGTCTTCCGCTGCCAGTTAAAACTCTGTATCGTGCCATGCTGGGATTGATATTTTGTCATTCCTTGATGGCCTTGTAAACCATTTGTAGCACTGATGTGCCTGATTGTGTAATGATTTCCATTATGTTACACTGTTGTGACGTGCGGCCAGTTATCTTGGGATGGCGCACGGGACGACTGCCTCTCTGGCAAGATGTGCCTGGGAGGGGTGTCACAATATGATGGTAAATTATTTTGAATGGCACACCGAAAGAGCTCCAACAGGTAAGAAGGTAAATTCTGTTGAAGAAATCTCTTCCTTGAGTGATAAAGTTGATACTATTATGTCTATGCTTGCAAATAATCAAGTTCATGCTGATCCTAATAATGTTCCTTTAGCTTCTTTGGTTGCTCAAGAAGAGCATGTTGATGTGAACTTCATTAAAAATAATAATTTCAACAACAATGCTTATAGGAACAACTTTGGTAATAGTAATTATAAGCCCTATCCTTCTAATAGTGGCAATGCTTATGGTAATTCTTATGGTAATGCTGGAATGCTTAGTAATGAAAGGTTGCTAGAACTTGAAAGGCTACTACGAATTTTATGCAAATCAATATGAGCAAAATAAAGTGTTTTCTAGAATATGGATGAGCATTCGGTTATGTTGAAAAATATAAGTCATCAAATTGACAGTTTGAACAAGGAAATTTCTGCTTTACAAGTTAGGCTTTCTAATACTGAGACTTGCATTTCGAATATGTCTGAAGCACAAACCTCTTTGATAAATAAAATGGCAGCTAAGCCAGAAGTTATTGAAAATAATACTTATGAAACTGTCAATGCTATTGTTGCTACTATTTCTACTTCTGAAGATAAAACTTTGAGAACTAGTAAACCACCTACTGTTAATGGTAAAATAATTGTGTTGGAAAGATCTCTACCTTGGTTGAAAATAGTTCTAAATTGCCTGATAGCACTAAAACTGTTACAGATAAAAGTGCTGAAATTTTTCGAGGTATAGGAGATAATGGTCCCATTACTTTTGATGATAATAATTTTGATTTTGATGGTTGTAATCTCACTGAAGTTATTAAGTTCTTGCAAAAGTTAGCTGAGAATCCTAATGCTAGTAAAATAAACATGGCTTTTACTAAGCATATTACTACTGCTCTTATTCATGCTAGGGAAGAGAAACTTAAACGTGAAGCTTCTATTCCTAGAAAGTTAGAAGATGGGTGGGAACCCACCATTAAAATGAGAGTGAATGATTTTGATTGCAATGCCTTGTGTGATCTTGGTGCTAGTATTTCTGTTATGTCTAAGAAACTTTATGATATGCTTGATCTAGCACCATTAGAAAATTGTTATTTGAATGTTCATTTTGCTGATTCTACTATGAAGAAACCTGTGGTAGGATTGATGATGTTCTTATTATGGTTAACAATAATTATGTTCCTGTTAATTTTGTTGTTTTGGATATTGAATGCAAATCCTCTTGTCCTATTGTTTTGAGAAGACCTTTTCTTAGAACTGTTGGTGCTATTATTGATATGAGAGAAGGAAATATTAAATTTCAATTCCCACTCAAGAAAGGTATGGAACACTTTCCTAGGAAGAGGATGAAACAACCTTTTGATTCTATTGTTCGAACAAGCTATGATTTTGATGTTTCCACTCTTGATAATACTTGATTCATGCTTTGTGCCTAGCTAAAAGGCGTTAAAGAAAAGCGCTCATGGGAGGCAACCCATTTTATTTTCTGTTATTTTATTTTGTTGAGTCAAGGAATTAGCTTACTTCTGTAATAATTCCTTTGTATCTTTTATTTTTCGTTTAGTTGTGCCAAGAAGAGCCTCTAATAGCAAGATAACACTAAAAGTTTAGTTTGCTGTCCAGAAACAGATTTCTGTGCCACACGGTAAAAATTCGTGAAAAATCACGGAAGATTATTTTAGTGGCAAATTTTTGTGCAGAAGCCTGAGCTTTTTACCTATCTTTAGTTAGTTCAGCGTTTTCTGATTTGAGCGACGTAAGTGCCTCGAAAATTTTGTCTTCACGGACTGTTCTGGTTTTGACAGATTCTGTCTAGTTTTGCATTCTCTCTTTTACAAGTGTTAAGTGAAATTATTTAAAGGTGGAAGAGCTTCACATAAGGCTAGTGAACAGTAGCTAATGTTTAAAATGATGTTTATAATGTGTCTTTACAGAACATAGTGAGATTATGATTTGATGCACTAACCCTCTAATGAAGTTTACTCTGAGTTTGGTGTGAAGGAAGTTTTCAAGTATTAACAGAGAAGGGTGATAAAATAAGATCAAGAAGAGTGAAGAGAAGAAGACTCAAGCTCTAAGCTTGGGATGCCCAAGGTATCCCCTTCTTCATCGACAAATTATCAGGTCATCTCTAGTGAGACTATATTTTTATTTCTTCACATTTTAAGTGTTGTTCTTGGAGCGTCTGTGTGTTTATTTTCAGTTTGTTTATGTTTTGTTCTCTGGTCATAACTAGTTGGACCCTAGCACTCTTGTTTGGGAGAGAGACACGCTCCGCTTTTTCATTAGAATACTCCTATTCTTCACTTATACTTGTTGAGTATTCTTGTCTAGCGCTGCTATGCTTCTAGCTCTTGTTTTTCATGTATCTCTTGTTCAGAGCTATTAGTTCTTTTGAAGAAAGTACTCTCTTGCTTCACTTATATTTGTTTGGAGAGTTGTTAAAAAATTGATTGGTGTTTGGTTGGAACAGAAAATGCTATGCATGTGGTAATGGTATAAAGAAAATGCTTACATAGTCTTGTAGATCATTTGTTTTGAGTAACTTGATACTTTTAATTGTTTTGAGTTATCAAGTAAGTAATGTTTAAACTTGTGTATCATGTAAGTAAAGGCTCATTAGTGAAGAACTACCGTTAAAGCTTGAAGTTATTTGATTTGTCATAATTGGTAGTTCCAAAGTCTAGATATTTTCTGTTAAAAGGATGCTTTGGTTAACAAGGAAGACAGTGTGGAGTCTTATAGTTTTTCTTATATGTTCATCATATGGTTCTTTTTATACCGGTTGACGTTATGTGTTTGCTTAAAATAACCTTGCTAGCCTAAACTCTGTACTGAGAGGGAATGCTTCTCGTGCATCCAAAACCCTGAGCCAAAATCCATGCCATCTGTGTCCACCATACCTACCTATATGTGGTATTTTCTTGCCACTCCAAGTAAATTTGTCGTGCTACCTTTAAATTATTCAAAACTGTTACTACTTCTTATTTGTGTCTCTGTTTACCAGCTCATGAGGAAGTAGTAGATCATCTTTATTACACTTGTCAATCAGACTTTACTCCAGACTAGCAGCTTACATCTGCTTATCTATAATTTTGCAAAAAGAGCTGGCAGCGGGGTGCCCACCCCCTTAATTTACAACTTTCATCATAAACTCTCCTCACATTTTGTTCCTGAGCATTCAGTCAAACATCTGCATGTGTAAACAAAGGAGAAAAAGGAATGATCTGCTTGCTGCAGAAATAACGTTCCTCAATGGGAGCCGCTCTTAAAAAGTCTGGTTGGCAGGGGTAATACTGTATTGTTTGCTACCATTCGTTGACCATTAACATGCACCTCTCAAAATATATTTTTACTCTCTATATGATTTCAAAAACTAAAAAGCTCTAGCACATGACATAATCCCTGCTTCCCTCTGCGAAGGGCCTTTCTTTTACTTTTATGTTGAGTCAGTTTTCCTACTCCTGTCTATTCTCCACAAGCAAACACTAGTGTCAACTTTGGTACAAGAATTGTTATATGCTACTTTGTGTTGACAATATCCATGAGATAAATATGTTGAAAGTTGAAGCAAATGCTGAAACTTAAATCTTCCTTTGTGTTGGTCAAACACTTTTAATTCGAAAATGTTGCTTGGTGAGCTAACTTTTATGCAAATTCTCATAGCTCATGTCTCCAAAGTACTATCCATGAAAAGTTTTTTACTTGTATGATATATTATGTTTACTCCTTGTTTACTTTTTAGCAACTATAGACAATTGTCTTGGATCACTTCATTCAGTTCATGTGCCTTACACTACTATTTGATCAAGATTATGTTGGTAGCATGTCACTCCAAAAATTATATTATTATCGTTTACCTACTCGAGGACGAGTAGGAACTAAGCTTGGGGATGCTGATGTCTCAAACGTATCTATAATTTTTGATGTTCCATGCTTGTTTTATACATATTGCTACATGTTTTATATACACTTCATAGCATTTTTATGCATTTTCTGGGACTAACCTATTAACAAGATGCCACAGTGCCAGTTCCTGTTTTCTGCTGTTTTCCGTTTCAGAAAAGCTAGTCAGGAAATATTCTCGGAATTGGACGAAAATCAACGGAGCCCAGTTTTTCACCGACACGAAGACGAAGTCCGAAGGGCGCACGAAGAGGCGACCCAGGGGAGCCAAACACCACTAGGGGCGGCCCCCCTGCCTAGCGTGCCGTGGTGGTGTGTGGGGCCCTCGGCTGGCCCCACGCGCCGCCCTTTCGCCTATATATTGCCTCCGTCCCGAAAACCCTAAATACCCGAGCATTATTCCACGAAAAGTTCCGTCGCCGCCGCCGTCGTCAACCCTAGTTCGGGAGGGTTCTGAAGCTCTTCCCGGCACCCTGCCGGAGAGGGAGATCATCACCGGAGGGCTCTACATCACCATGCCCGCCTCCGGAGTGATGCGTGAGTAGTTCATCCTTGGACTACGGGTCCATAGCAGTAGCTAGATGGTTGTCTCTCCACTTTGTGCTATCATGTTTAGATCTTGTGAGCTGCCTAACATGATCAAGATCATCTTATTGTAATGCTACATGTTGTGTTTGCTGGGATCCGATGAATAGTGATGTTATGATCAAGTTTTTATCAATCTATCTACTGTTTTATTTATGTTCTTGCATGCTCTCCGTTGCTAGTAGATGCTTTGGCCAAGTAGATGCTTGTGACTCCAAGAGGGAGTATTTATGCTCGATAGTGGGTTCATGCCTCCAGTAATCTGGGTGAGTGACAAGAACATCTAAGGTTGTGGATGTGTTGTTGCCACTAGGGATAAAATAACTAATGCTTAGCTTAAGGGTACTGTTGTTAAGTCTAATGCGTTTGTTTACATTACACACTTTGCTTAATGCAATAATCTGTTGTTTGCAACTTAATACTAACGGGAGACACGGATGCTATCCCGGAAGTGGATTATTTAGGCATGGATGCAGCTGGTAAGCGGTCCATGTATTATGTTGTAATGCCCAATAAATACTACAATAAACTATCTTGTCATATATTGCATTGTCATGCGCTTGCTATTTGTCAATTGCCCAGCTGTAATTTGTTTACCCAACAATTGTCTTGGCACACTTGCTAATGCAATAATCTGTTCTTTTACACTGATAAAAACACCAACTGCAATCATCTGTTCTCTGTTACTTTCTGCATTTATTATTATTCTCCACACCATACGTTTAATCCTTTGTATTCAGCAAGCCGGGAAGATTGACAACCTTCCTGTTTCGTTGGGGCAAAGTAGTTTTATTTTGTTGTGTGCAGGTCCACGTCAACCACCAAATCATCTGACATTGCGCCGTGCCATATTTTTGTGTGCCGTTGACAACCTTCTGAAGCACTTTTGACTCCTACTGGATTGATAACCTTGGTAGATATCAAGAAAAATTGCTGCTGCACTACATCATACCTTCCTCTTGGGGTGTCCCAACGAACGTGTGCTTTCACGTCATCAGCCGGCGAAGTGCGGCGCGGGCCGCGCATCTGGCGCAGGGCGCGAGATGCGTGCTGCAGCTGGAGGCGGCGGGGCGGGCCCAATCAGGGCCCGACCTGGCCTGGAGGGCCGCGGCCGATCTGCCTCTGCCCTGCTGCGCGGCAGCAGGATTCGAGGAAGGGAGACGGTGCTCGTGCGTCTGGGCGCGTTGGGGCTGCGTGGAGGCCATATGCATGGCAGAGGTGCGGGAGTTGCTGTTTGTGGGGGTGCTGCAGAGGAGTTGTTGCTGGTGATGCTTGGTGGACGCGTTGTTGTCGGCTCACTGTTGGGCTCAGTTCGGCTTGTGGTGGTTGTCCCGCTGCCGGTGCTGGTCGGGATTGATGGAAGCGGTGGTGACAATGGTGTTGGTTTGCTCCGGGTGAAAGCTTAGCACTGATCTCGGTCAGTGTCGGCGGCGCCGGCGTCTTTAGACGTCGTTCTCCTGCTTGGAGGCGTCGTCGTGGAGCACCCCTTTTGTCACCCCAATTCCCCGAGTTCCTCCGGGTGAAAACCTTGCGGCGTTTTTGTCGTTTTTCTCCTTGGGGGCATCCTCTTGGAGTCTCGGTACCCATGCCTTGTGTTGCCATGCTAGCTTGTCTCATCGGCAGGTGCGTGGACGTCGAGGCGGCGGCTTCGAGTTTGTTCTTGCATGTCGGGGTGGCGGCCCCGAATTGTTGTACGGTGGTCACCCAACGAGGTGGGGTTACGGCTCGACTGAGTGTGAGTGGTGGCTTCGTGCTACAAGGGTGGCGAGGTTGTCGGCTTGGTCGATACGTCCCAACGAGGGCCGATCTTCAGTATGTCGGGGCAGCGGCCTCGGATGTGGTGTGGCGGCCGTGGTCTGCGGGTAGTTGCCCTGGGCAGTTCGGACTGCGGGCAGCTAGGTCGTGCGGCGTTGCAGCTCGAGCGCGAGCGGAGGCATGTCGGGGCGGCGGCCCGGAAGGTAGTCCAGGTGGATTGCGCAGCGCGTGATGGAGAGTTTGATGTCGGGGCGGCGGCTCCGAGTTTTGTGCATCATCGAGGGTGTTTCGCCTTGTGTCGTGTGGGCGACAAGGCTACTCTCGGTGTTGTTCGTCGTCGAGGCTCCCAAAGGGCTGGCCGGCCGGCAGCGGAGTGGTGGGTTGTGCTTGGCTCCAGGTGTTGTGTGGGCTCTATCCCGTGGTGTTCGTTGTATGGTTTTCGCCCGGTTTCTCCCGCTAATAAACCGGACACCTTCTACTTAATTAATGGATAAGACAAAGCTTTTACCTTCGATTAAAAAATACCATTGACACTCACCTGTTAGAGACCCGCCAATGGTGTGTATGTCGTCAGCCATAGCCATCCCAGGTCAGTCAATACTGACAGCCTGGAATAGGCGTCCATTAGTGGGGACAAAAACACTGTCGACAGAGAGTTACTCACGATACATGTAAATCTTTTTTTTTTGTAAATATGTGATTATATATATTCTGGGATGATAACATGTTGATATGTAGTACACTTCAAAGAGACAAATGCCCCCAAAATCTTTGCGCAGATTTTGTTTAAAAATAAACATGTTTCTTACAAAATTTACATTTACTCATCTTTTAGCACGCTCTAGTGCCAAGATTTTTTTGAGGGGTTTATTCTAACTGTATATACGTACGTACCACGCCGAAGATTCTTAGGGATGGAGAATCTCAGTCTCCAAGTGGAGTATGGGATATTACTTTTTCTTTCTTTCTCTTCAATCAAGTGAAGTAGGAATTTGTTCTGAAAGATACTTGCATGTAATGCTTTCTGCCAAGACGTGCCATCTGCCCGTTTGGGTGGAAGATAGCAGAGAATTCGACAAACATTTCTTCAGAGGTAAGGCTTCAAGTTAGGATACACAGACGACATATGTATAAAGATATGGATTCGAGACAAAGTAGAACGTATATGGAATAAGAAAAGGAATTTTTGGATGCTGAAGGTTTTTGGCCAAGACAAAAGAAACACAATAACAGAAGCACCGAATCAAATTTGTCAGTTCCACAATTTTTATTTTAGAAAAGGGCGCCCCGCCTCTGCATCGATTGATGCATGCGGCTTTTATTTTATTATTATTGAATATTCAGTTATCCTTACACCAGAATTACATCAAGGATCGCATAAAGTGGCAACATGAATCAGCCACTTAAAAAAGAAGGACAACAGGGAATGACTCTGCATCAACATGTTATCCTCAACTCAGAACGCCAGTTGCACTGGGAATATAGATCCGACGCGACCGATTCCAGGCGGCTGCACCCAAAATCCATTGCGCCGCGCTTCTCCATTGATTGTAGGTAAGACCACGTACGGATCCAATGAGTAGCCATCGGGATAACCTACATAAATGAAGTTTTCTTTGCTCTATTTAAAATATAATCATTGCGGACATTCCACAAGGAACTCGAATTTGAACCTTCTCTTTTTTAGATACACCCTGTAACCAATTGCCAAATAAATTTCTTATATCATTTGGTGGTTTAATATTGAAAGCCATATACACAATGCGCCAAGTCATTTTCGCAAGTAGACAAGAAAAGAATAAATGTTGGATTGTTTCATCTTGATCACAAAAACAACATTTTTTGCATCCATCCCAGTTACGTTTAGCTAGATTGTCTTTTGTGTGAATTGCCTTACGATAAAGAAACCACATAAAAATCTTGATTTTTAGAGGTACTTTCATTTTCCAAATATATTTACGAAGAAATCTTATACGATCACTCATGAAATCTAGATACATAGATTTAACCGTAAAAATACCAGAATCAGTTAGTCCCCACTTGAAGACATCATTTTGGTTTGTAAGATTAACTTGCATAAGACGTTCTACCAAATGCAACCATTTTGTCCACTTATCCCCGACAACGCCCTCCGGAAACTTAAATTTGGAGGAGGCGCCTGGGAGAGAACATCAGCCACCGAAACTTGTTTCCGATGAACAATGTTATAAAGGGAGGGGCATTGGCTAGCAAGGGTCTTGTCCCCTAGCCAAGTATCTTCCCAAAATCGGGTTTTCTCCCGTTCCTACCAGAAATGACCCACGTTCAATAAATTCATCCTTGACTTTCATTAATCCCTTCCAAAAATGTGAATCAGTTGGTCTACATTGCACTTGAGATAATGACTTTCAATGTAGATATTTATTGTGAATTAGCTCATGCCAGACACCACCATCCTCTGACAAAATTTGAACAACCATTTGCAAAGTAAAGCTTTGTTTTTAAATTCCAGAACCTCTATCCCAAGTCCCCCTTGATCTTTTGGTCGGCACATTATGTTCCATTTAGTTAATCTATACCTTTTTTTGTGACCATCGCTTTGCCAAAAAAAAACTAGATCTAAAAAAATCCATTCTTTTCCGGACCCCTATGGGTACTTCAAAGAAAGATAGCATAAACATAGGCAGGCTTGTTAGGACCGAATTGATCAGAATTAAACGATCCCCATAAGATAGTAATTTACCAGCCCAACTCGCTAGTTTTTTCTCAAAACGATCTTCTATCATTTTCCATTCGCAGTTTTTTAATCTACGGAAGTGGATTGGGATACCCAAATACTTAAAAGGATATGACCCAGATTCACACCCGAAAAGCAGCCGATATTGACCTCAACTTCCTTGGCTTTCCAACACAAAAGATTTCGCTTTTGTGGAAATTTATTTTCAAACCGGATAATTGTTCGAAGATGCACAAAATAAGTTTCATGTTCAGAGCCTTTTCTAAGTTGTGTTCCATAAAAAGATCATGTCATCAGCATACTGAAGGATAGAGACCCCCTTCTACTAGGTGGGGTATCAGTCCGTCCACCTGACCATCTTCCTTAGCTCGTGCAATCATAATAGCCAGCATATCAGCGACGATATTAAACAAAATCGGAGACATAGGGTCACCCTGTCGTAAGCCTTTTTGTGTTTGAAAATAGTGACCTAGATCATCATTTACTTTGATACCCACACTACCCCGGCGACAAATTGTTCTATCCAACTACACCATTTAGGATCGAAGCCTTTCATTTGTAACACTTGTTGTAGGAAAGGTCATTGAACTTTATCATATGCTTTCTCAAAATCAATTTTTAGTAAAACCCCATCCATTTTCTTCCTATGAAGTTCATGGATCGTTTCATGAAAGATTAGCACTCCCTCGAGATATGTATGCCGGCATAAAGGATGTCTGAGTTGGCCTAATCACCTTATTCGCCACTTCAGTAATTCTATTTGTTCCCACCTTGGTGAAAATCTTAAAGCTAACATTGAGTAGACAAATAGGCCTATATTGCTGAATCTGGATAGCATTTTCTTTTTTTGGTAGTAGAATAATATTACCGTAGTTGAGATGAAAAAGTGGCAACTCCCCAAGCTGAAAAGCTTTAAACAAATTCATCAAATCAACTTTAATAATACCCCAGAATTTTTGATAGAACACAGCGGGGAACCCATCTGGTCCAGGCGCTTTGTTCTTCTTCATTTGCATTATGGCGTCATACACCTCCTTTTCTGTAAAGTCGGCTGTAAGAATCTCATTCTCCTCTCTTGAAATTTGGGGTATGTCAGCGATCCGATTCTCCACTAGTGTGACCGAATGCTGATCAGAATTGCCAAACAGTTTCTTGTAGAAAGTCGTTATATAATTTTTGATATTTTCTTGCCCTATAATCGTTCCTTCATCTTGCTATAGCTGAAAAATTCGTTTCCGTCTGTGTTTCCCATTTGCAATTAAATGGAAGTACTTTGTGTTATCTCCCCTTCCTGAATGTGCTTAACCTTTGCACGTTGAGCCCACTTAGCCTCTTCATCTCTTCTTAGGGTAGCTAAATCTTGATTTGGTTTCCTAAGGGTCTCCCTCTCATCAGCATTTAAAAGAACAGTTTCGGCTTTAACATCAAGTAGATCAATCAGACTGAGAAGTCTTTCTTTCTCTTTCTTATAGATACTACTAATATTTTTTGGCCCACCCTCGGAGAAAAGACCGTAAATGGCGAATCTTGTTTTGCTATTTCTCCATTGGTGTATTACCAACCGAAATTGAAGACCACTCTTTGGTCACCAACTCGGTAAAGCCTTCTTTCTTTAACCAAGAGAGCTCAAACGAAAAATGTGCTTTATTCCCCAGGTGAGCTTGTTCCCCTGAGTCAATAAGCAATGTGTATGGTCAGAGCCCGCTCTTGTTAAGGCTCTAACACTCACTAACGGAAATTTTTGCTCCCATGACACGCTTGCCAAAATTCTATCTAGTTTTTCATATGTAGGGTTGGGCCGACGGTTTGCCCAAGTATATTGCCTGCCTGAGAGGTCGATTTCCCGTAGGTCAATTCTTTCAATGATTGCATTAAAAATAAAAGGCCATCGATCATTAAAATTGTCATTATTTTTTTCACTTTGTCTCCTGATTATGTTGAAATCACCGCCAACCAAAATTGGTAGAACTTCAACTCACAGATTCGAACCAGCTTGGCCAGGAATTCACCCTTTTGTGCATCTTGAGCCGCCCCATAAACAACAACCAAAACCCACTCGAAATTATCAAAACGAGATACTAAATGAAACTTGACACATCTATCCCTGGAGTAATATTTTTAACCTTGATCGTTTGAGCATTGAAACCTACTAAAATTCATCCTGACCTCCCTTGTGGAGGTAAACAATACCAAATATAGTCAAGACCCCCTGCCAGATTTCTTAAGAAAGGTGTAGATCTGCTAATCGAAATACTGCTAACATGCTACCAAAGTGTATCCAAAAAGTTGCTGATGTCTGCAGCGGGAATATATACTTCCTTCCACATCTTAGTGTTACCTGTTTTTCAGTCGGAAATCTCTGTTCCATTATTGAGAGGTAAGGGAACTGTTAAAAACAAACACTTCTTCTCTGCCTTCAGAGGAGCGGTTGCTACGGTCAAAACACCGTCTTTGAACAAAAAAAGAATGGTCCATACAGTAGTGACTAGTGGCTCAGTTAATGAAAATAACAAAGTCTGAAACTAAGTTAATTTCTTCGTGGTATTCGGAACAAGAAATTCCACGGTGGACATGGAACTGAAAATTGTCGGTGTCAAATATAGAATTATCTCGTGCTCCAATGAATCATAGGCGCATGTGCTAGCTTGGCTCAAATTGCTCGCCCTGTTTTCCTTGCAAAACTAGAGTATTATGTAAATATAATGGTATAAGACACATAATACAGGAAGTTGTTAGTAGAGCTTTTGGCATAAACCCTTTTCGTATTTTGCGATTCTTTCGCTCATCAAGTATACTAGTGGTATTTTGCGCGTCGTCACGCCGCGCTCGCGTGATTTTTTTTGTATTAAATTTGAGTTGTGTAAATAAGTTTGTATTTTTGTATTAATAAGTATTGTTTATTTTAGTGAGCATATAGATATATTCTTTTGTACCTTTAGTATTGTAGGACAAAAGAATATCCAAATATACTTTTATCTTCCAAATAATATTTAATGTAAGCACGTTGGCAATGCTAATGCAATTTTTTTTAAGTCGAGTCCACAATTCGGGGAATTTCATTTATATTGAATCTAAATATTGACTATTTTGAATCCTGTAAATATGTTTTGTGTTGTGCTATAGATAGTTAGTCTTGTTTTTTATGAGCATTTGTTATATAGTTTAGTGATTATCGATATATATAGCAAATTGAAGTATTTAAATATGTTTTTTTTGTTGCCATGATTTTTAAATTGTAATTGAAGAAATTGTATCTGAGTTGTGTAAAAATGGTGAACAATTTTTAAAATTTAAAAATGCTACGGTAATTTCGAGTAGCTTGTAAATTGTAATGTTTGATTCTTTTTTTTTTTGTATTTTGGTGTAAATAATTAATTTAGATTTGCAGTCAGAAGATGTGCACCGTATGAGCATGTAGTAAAGTGAATATATAATTTGAAGAATTGCATCTGAATTTCATATTAAGAGGAGGTTAATTTAGTTTGTTGGCAATAGTGCTGAGATATGGATTCTGATATTTGGAAGCCCATCTAAATATGAAATATATTGTTTCTCGAAATGTCGTGAAGGTGTGAAATGAGCCTTTATTTATTGTTTGAACTTTCCGTTTTTTTGTTTTTGGAAAAGGGTGCGAAGACTTTTTTGTGGGTTTTATTCGAGGTCGTAAGAAAAATATGGAATACATAATATTTGTAATGTCGTGAATGTGTAATATGAGCCTTTTTGTATTGTGTGAACTTTGGAAGATTTCAAATAAGGTGGAAAAAGATCAGAATGTGTTTCAAATGGTTGTTCTTTACAAATTGATAGAAATTGGTTTGAAATTATGTGAGTTGAATTTGGAAATTTGTGAAAGTTGTTTAAAAACAAAAAGGAAAATAGGAGGGAGAAGAAAACTTTCGAACATTTGAAATAAGGGAATTTAGCGCGGCCCACGCTGCGCCCTTGGTGTGAAATTTTTTATGACGTTTTAGATTAAAAGAAAAAAAATAGTGGTGCAAAAAAACTGTCTACATTAAAATCGTTTCGAATGAACGAAATTTTGTTTGAGTTAGAATAATTTTTAGAGACGTTTTTTTTTTTGGAAATATTTTGTTTGAGTTAGAATAATTTTTGAAGGTGATTTTTTTTGGAAATTTCGCGTCCGTCGTGATTCGAAATGTCGAAGTCAGCCGTATTTTAATTTGTCGTAATTTGGCGGGATGTGTCATCTATGTTAACGGAAATTCGCCATTTTGTTTGAGTTAGAATAATTTTTGAAGGCAATTTTTTTTTGGAAAATTTGTGAAGGTGATTTTTTTTTTTGGAATGTTGTCGTAATTT
This sequence comes from Poa pratensis, assembly GCA_947311845.1. Lineage (NCBI taxonomy): Eukaryota > Viridiplantae > Streptophyta > Magnoliopsida > Poales > Poaceae > Poa > Poa pratensis. The sequence continues at coordinate 37,168,870 of CAMZMU010000076.1, read as the reverse complement.
GCCGGGATTTGTCGTCTATGTTGACGAAAATTCGCCCTCGGTGATTTTTGTTGTATAATCTGTTTTAAAGTTTGAATTGAAATTCTGAATTGTCCACACTTTCAAGCAGTGTAGTTTTGGATATTTTGGAATTTGTGTTTCAAAGTTCGGGGAAAAAAATTTTAGAAAAGAGAAGGGGGGGGGGGGGGGAAAGGGGAAAAAGAAAAGAGGGAAAAAAGAGGGAAAAAAAAACAGAAGGGGGAAAAAATAGAAGGGCCCGACCAGCTGCGCAGCAGCCAGGCCGGCCCACGTAACGGCCCGGCTGGCCAGGCTGGCCCGCGTGGTCGTCATCGTGACGTCACTGGCGGCCGGCCTCTGCCGCGGCGGCGGCAAGCTCGCCGGAGGCGAGGGACGGCGACCTGGGACGCGGGAGTGGTCGCGTTCGACGCGGGTCGACGCAGGGAGTCCGCTAGCGGCGGCGCCGCCACGATTTGGTCGCCGTGGCGTCGCCGGTGGCGTCGAAAAGCGGTGGAGGGAAGCGGGTGCGGCGGCGGTGATTCCCGCGCGTCGGCGGCGTCCGGGCATGCGTCGCTCCGGCAGGATGCGGAGGAGGCGACGGCGGAGGCCGCGGTTGTGGCGCGATGTGCGCGGGGAGGACCGGAGCGGCCGATTCGAGCGCGGCGGCCGGCGGCAAGCTCCGGTGACGCGCGCGAGGAGGAGGGGAGGGGGGGGCGTTTGTGACCTTTTTGCAGAAAGGTTCTTTATTTTTTTTGTTTTTCGCGGATAGGTCCTCTGCACGCGAAGTTGTGGGTCGTGGTGCAATTTTTCGCCCGCGAGGGGTGTTTTTTGCAAATTTAGCAGCGGCGTGTCACTGAATGTGGGCCACCCCGTACTGTAGCGTACTGTTCATTTTGAACAGTAGCTACAGTAACTTGGGCTGTTGAGGGAGCGCCGTTTTGTGCTGCCTTAATATAGTTAGTAATGTTACTAGATCTTTTGCCATGTTTTGAAACACAAAGAACAAAGTAGATCCGTTGGAGGTATATTCACAATTCTCCACATTTATACCGTTCGTATAATAGCAGCGGCGCCATCGTAGATATGATGCCACGGTTTTGACTCCGATAACAGCGGTTTTCAAAGGTGTTTGTATTCGTTACACCTGCTCCCTGTAAGATACTAAGATCAGTGCCTTGGCGTGATGGGGCTGCACCTAGCTATATGGTACGGTGGAGGAAGATCAGATCAAATAAGTGACGAAAAATATCCAAGGCAAAGCAGATATAATGCTATACTTCTCGATATCAGCATCTATATAACGTGGCCATCTATACATCATTCTTTTTCTTTTAGATTAAAACCTATATCATCTATAAAATATTAAGACCTATATATCAGTCAATCATTATATTCTTGACAAGGAAGAGGCAGCTGGGACTTTGTGGAAAACGTGCATCCATTTCCAAAGAAGTCCCTGCAGAAGACAAAGCCCATCCCGGATAATGGATAAAGGTGGCGGCCGCATGTAGAAGAACATGTTCCGCTCAATCTTAGACAACCTGTATTTCGCTCACGATCATCCTGACCAAGTGGATTGCGCTTTATAATGGCAAAAGATTAAAGATCCCAAGTTACTAACTATAACTATATGAAGGACACCGGAAACGGAGCTCCCACAGCGATTCGGGTACTTCAAAACTATCCATGTTGATATGTTTTGATCAAAACACAAAAATGAATTTTTTTGTGAACCGAGTTTCCAGATCACGATCCGTTTTCGGGGATGGATTAGTCATGTCGAGAACTTCAAAACTAGATCCATGTTGATATGTTTTGATGAAAAAATTTGTGCAGTGCTCGGAGTGTGCATTTTGTACTGCTTTTTTGTGGAGTGTTTTTTTTCTCATGGAGAGCGGTGGGCCCACGTGTTTTCCCGCAGAAAAGCCCCCGCCTTTTCCAAAATTTGTGAATCGGTCCTCTGGCATAACACACGCGCGGCCCCTACGCTTTTTTTGCAGAAAAGTCCCCGTGTTTTCTCCTATGTTTTTTGCAAAAAAGTCCCTACGTTTTCCAACAAATAAGAAACGGTCCTCCGGTTTACAGTGCACACACGCCTCTCCGTCCTCCGGCATAACACACGTGCACGGACCCTACGTTTTTTTGCAGGAAAGTCCCCGCGTTTTCTACTACATTTTTTTTGCAGAAAAATCCCTACGTTTTCCAACAAAGATGAAACGTTTGTAACAGCCCCAATTTGAGAACCTAAAAACCCGAGTAAAATTTTTCGCTTTTGCGTTGCATTGCATCATGGCATTCAAATTTAACTTGCTGAACAACACACAAATGGTTTTGGCACCATTTAAAAACCAATGCCAAACTTGCTCTAACAAACTTCACAACAATGAAAGCATTCAACTTGCAAAATACAAATACTTGACATCTTATATTTGTCAAGGAAGTTCCAAGAGTTCAAACTAAATATTTGGAACTTGCTTTAAAGTCCTAAAAGAATATCATTTTGGAAATTAGCAAAATTGCCACAATGAAACACTATGAACAAAAGTTGGTCAGAACAATTTATTTATAAACCCCAATTTTTGTGGAGCAACTAAATGACAAGGGGAGCCTCCCAAATTATTTCATATTTTTCTAAATTGTTTAAGTGCCCTAAAGAAATTCATGGAGAGCTACTGGATTTAAAAGGAGAAACTGGAAAGGACCTCTTGGAAAATAAAGAAATGCAGCCAGGGGGTTATTCGCAAAGCCGTCATCTCCCTCCCCTGTAGCGACCGAGCGGGTTGTGCTCGCGCCGCACCACCGTGCCCTCCTTGCTCACCGGCCCCCCTGCTCTGCCCTCACCTGCGAGGAGCACAACGAGCACACGAGGCCCACTGCTCCCCCTTCCCCACACCTGCTCCTCTGCCCTCGCTCTCCCTCTGCTCCCACCGAGCCGCCGAGGCCCCGTGCTCGTCGCCGTCGCCTGAGGCCGCTCCGAGCGAATCGAGCACCACCACGACGTCCGCCTCGCCGTGCTGCTCATCCCCGTCAAAGGAATCGCTCGGGAACGCCGTGAATCGCCGCCGCCGTTCGAGTTCGTCTCCGTCACTGCCGCGGCTCCGCCGCCCGATTCCGTCGCCGCCGTTGCACCTCCGCCGTCTCCGACCCCTCCGTCGGCCTGAGGGTGAGACTCCCGTGCGGAAGCACCCTTTCCCTCTCCCCTCTCGCGCTAACGCGTGCTCCCCGCCATAGACATCGCCGCCGTACCATCGCCGTAGCAACTGTCGACGATGCTCGCTTGCCCGGCCGTGGAACCGGCCAAGCCGGGCTGCGAACCGGGCGTCTCTGGCCCATAGCCAGTCCAGGAGCCGGCCCAGACCGGGCTGAGAGCCGGTGGGCTCTGGAGCCAGGCCGGCCTGCTAGCCGGCCCAACCGGGCTGGAGGCCGCCTCCACTGTTTTTTTTGGAGATGCTCCTTTTTCTTTTTCCCTCCTTTGCGCATGATTCCCGCTCCCCCCTCGCGCATTAGAGACATCGACTCCGATGATTCCTTGTGTTCCATCCCTCCCTCTCGAATTCGTGTATTTGAGATACTTTTGCTATTGAAATTAATTTAATTAAAGCACATAAGTTAAAAGAGAAAATTAATAAAAGTGATAACTTTTTATCTGGACCTCAGAAAATTGTGTTCGTTATACCCAAATGCTCAGAAAACATGAGTGGTCCAGAATCATCATCATCATGCATAATTGACCAGAATTACAATAATGTACTCCTACTGGTATTTCAGAATCATTAAGCTTAAATATGAGGTTTATTCCAATAATGCAATAAATATAATGGGGACCCCATTTAACTTGCTGGTCCTGTTCAATGCTTTTAGGGTGCATTTAAAATTGTCATACATCATGTGTTTGCGCATTGCATTCGTTAAAACATGTGTGGTGATTGATTGTCTCTTCCCGTGTTCTGTGCACCGGTAGATCAAGGAGTTGAAGTGCCACCCCCTTCTCGTGACGATCCGTACTACCAGCCGTATCAACAAGGCAAGCGTAATCCCCCCTCTGAGCATATCTTATCCTATGTTTCTGCAAATATTTTCTCCACTATAATATTGCATGCGGTTCCAAATGTCAATTTCATTGGATTAGAGTATCCTATAGTTGCATTAAGTTTCCGATGCCAATACCTGTTTCCCTCCTATTATCCATAGGATTGTATTGTTGGCCTGAAATACTTAACTATGCTATGTTGTTGCTTAGCCATGCTTAGTTAAATGCATAGTTGTACGATGGATGGTTCATGTTGGAAACAGGTGATGAGATAAATGGTTGATGGTGGAGGAATTGTGGAGACAGGTAATAAAATGCTTAAAGGTGGGGATGAGAGGCCACTTGGGTATGTGGTGTTTTGTCTCACTCTCGCCGCCTAGGTGCGAGTTCTTTACCTCTTGAACCAAGAATGAGCGCGCTTCCATTCGGTGGGGTATATGGAGCCCCCGTCGACCAACTAACTTGAGCGGGACTAGCCAGGGTCCTCTAGTTCGGGCTTCCATTTGCGTGTGCGTTGAGATGGTGGCCAAGACTGAGATGAGGATGGTGGTGTTTAGGAAAATGAGTGGCCACGAGACAGGGTGTTGGAGGCACGGTTGTCTCGTCCTCACTGATGATCCTGGGTTAGTCCTTAACAAGGTAAAGGTTGTAACCGTTGCCACTCAGCCGGCTTTCCCCGGAAGAGAGCTAAGCGTAGGCAATGAGCCGGGCGATACCGAAGGTAAACACAGTGCACCCCTGCAGGGTTTAAATCTTTTCGAAAAGCCGTGTCCACGGTTACGGACAACTTGGGAAAGGACGATAAGACCATAGAATAACTTGAACGGAATGATTAAAACCTGGGTACTAAAGGTACCACTTCAAGATTGCAAGGTTAGCTTCCTCGAGGGTGATTCGGGGAGGTGCCTTTGATGAACAGGTACAGTGGTTGATGATGGTTGATGTTGAGAAAGGTGATCAAAGAAAAGAGTTACTTCTTACCCTTTTTAAAAATACTCTGTTTAGTCGATGCCATGGAGTTATGTTTTCCTAAATAAAATCAGTTTTATGCAAAACAGCCATAAATTAGCTTTATGCAAAACAGCCATAAAACAGCCATAAGTCGATGTTGAGAAAGCCTCATCGAGATAAAGCACTAAATATAATCTTGCGAGTTCGTCGAACTCAACGTCGTTTGCTTTGTTTCAGAGGAGGACTTCACCGACCTCGAAGGTGGGTTCTTTGTGGACGTCGACGAGTAGTCTGGTGTTCCCAGGTGGCAGCTTGGGACATCCCGGAACAGCTGGCGTTGGATGTTTATCTGTAGGCCTCTTAGGCCATATTTTGGATCTTGTTGTTTAGAACAACCTAATTCGCTTCCGCATGTTGTAATGTTGGGTCTGTGACCTCTGGTTGTAATTTGCTATCTTTCTTTATTATAAGAGTTGAACTATAATGATTGTGTCGTAGAGTCTGTGATGTGCCAGTTGTTCCACAAGTCTTGATCTCTCTATTATACATTGAGGGTTATGCCTGTGTTAAGGCATCAATCGGGGTGTTGCGTTGCCGATGATCCATACCGAGCAACGCCTGCCAAAGGTTTTGGCCGGGGATTGGTAAACCCGTAACCTCCGGTTGTATCGCTTAACGGTGACACACAGCATCACTGTATAGCAGTCGGGTCGGGGCGCCACAAGTTGGTATCAGAGCAGTACTGCCTGTAGGAAACCCTTCTACTGGTCGACGTTGAGTCTAGTGTTTGTGAAAAATATTTTTAACCTAAAAATGAGTTGTGAAAACCATCTTAGGATTCTTTTTGCTCCTTATCTGGTTACCCTCTAATATCGGAGCAATCTTACCTCGATTTGAGTTAAAGTTTTACTTCTCGTCTGTTACCTCAAAACTTTAGGATCCCGTGGGTGGGGTTCGACCTTTAGTGTTATGTGTCCAGTTGCTCCCGCTGCGTTGTCAATCCAAATCAACTCAGATGTTTGAACCCTGTTATCCTTACCGAGACTAATCGTTGACTCCTACTCTGGGTTTTAACCCAAGGACTTGAACATAAGGTCCCGGATTGTGCCGGATAGTGTGGGTTGAATCACGTGGTTTCTTAGCCATTTGAATCTCACGCTACTGGTACATGATGCTGATCTTTGACCCAAGTCCCATCTTGTTGGTTCCTTGTTCGTTGTTGCACAAAGCATTATCGTCCCTAGTCCGAGTACTTGAGTACGCTAATGCTAATGTCTCAACCATACCGAGGTGGATACTAACTGTGTCCTTGTCAAATCTACATAATGGCACAAAGTCATCCGCTCCATCAAATCGAAGCCACCCCAGGGACCCACTCGACACCCTTTGATCGGGAGGAATCCCATACATCTAAAGATTTGCCCAAGAAAGCTATAGACAAACGCAGGTGTTACACTTGTAGGGAACTCGGACATCAGTGCCGGAAGTGCCCCCTTAAGTACACCAGAAAGAGGAGACCACCACAAGGAAGGCCTGTAGTCAGTGCGGAAGGGGTGGACATCAGGCGAGTCAATGCCTCGGCAGTTGCCCGCACTGTTTCAACGCGCATCCACTTGGCAAGTGCCCCACCGCTAGCGCCACTTGCTACCTATGCGAAGGAAATGATCATGTTCCGGCGAAGTGTTCTATGGAGTTCATATTAGACGCAGTAAAGGATGCCCATGGGAAGATTGCTCAGGACGCCAGCCCACGCCTTGTTCTTGGTAATGTTCAACCATCTACCACACCTCTGTTGACTATGTAACTTTAACTCTGCCATAGCTGGAGGTTCTGTCTTGGAACCATCTGGGTTATGACCAGAATTCTCTTAACGAATCCCCCATCTATGTTCTTGACTCTGCTGCATCTCTCCTTTTCTGGCATGGTTATCACAATTGAGTAATAACCGGTGCATCTTCAACATCTTAGGATTCTCCTGAGCATGTTTCGTACTCAGATCTGTTTCCCAACCTTTGTCTGTTAGTTGACAGTAAAGTTTTATGGTGCGTTGGTATGTTCCGATGCAAGTCACTCCCTTGATCCGCCAAGACTTCCACTTCGGGATTCTAGGAGAAACAAACTCCAGTACCTTGTCCATTTCTCGGACCAGGTCGAAGTATTGTAATCTGCAGAATAAGGGCCGTGTCTAGCTTTTGTGCTGCTCCACCTCAGAGTGTCACACTCTTTTATATCAAGGGGTCGTGCTAAGCCTCATGCTCTTCTTGATGAAGTGATGCTCTTACAATTCATTACTATCCATTTTCCGAATGACTCGTTACTCGAGAAGGATGAGACGTGATTAATGATGTAACTATCGGATATTCTCAACAGTTGTTACTGTGCCGAAATCCAAGGACATTCCTTGTCCTTCTTATCATGATTGGTTAGCCGATCAGTAAGTTGAGTTGGACTGTGTTCCCAAGTTCGTTTTATCTGGTGCCCTTCCTCGGTCAAAGAGCTAGGTTCGTGCCGAAGCTCCCAAGACCACCTTGTTGTGCCTTGTAAGGCATGATTCTCTCTCGAACTCAAGACATATCGGTGGATCGTGATATTCTGGGTGTCTTTCCCGAAGTATCGCCAGGTTGTCACCTGACCGTGATGTTGAGCTTATGAGTAAGCTGGTTCTCGGAACAACTCCCTTCTCCAAGAAAATCATGCTGGATGTCCAGAATTATTCGGTTGAGCTTAAACAACTTGGAAGAGTTGAAAGACAAGAGCTCTATCCCGATATAGTTCCTTCTCAGAGGGATGTCTAGTCTGTCCGTGTTGAAGCGAGGTGGTATCTCCTCTTTGGATATGCTAACCTCTAAATCTTTCGATTTGAATTGGGCTATCGTCAAATCAAACTCAGACCTACCTACCTGAATGTGTTAGTCTGACCAATACTTATGCCTAGTTCTGGTGAAATATGAGTCTACCGTCTTGGAGTACCTGGATAAGTTTGTTGTTGAGCCCATCAACTACCTTCTTATCTTCTCCTTGTTTGAGGAGATTCATATTGGATATTGGGTGTTAGCATTGGAAAATTGTTAGAACTAACTTTGTGTCGTCACAAGGTATGCGTTCTGAAGTTAGAAGTGACTCTCCCTGGTTCACGTGCAATTGCTGAAAGATGTCGCCGTGGATCTGAGTAGATTGTCTGGTTTCCTCGGAATCATCTCAAGTCAATCATGCATATGCAGAAGATTCGTGGAATGGTATGTTGTTACCTCCATTCCTTGAGAATTTCATCCATGCATCCAAGCCACTGATTGAATTGTTCCAGAAAGAGAAGTAATCTGAGAACTTCTTTGTCTTCTATGGTGTTTCCCATCAGGAACTCCATCGTGTCTCGCTGCAAGGTATTGAATAGGGCAGATGTCCTCTGACAAGTTGCCAATACGTGAGTTCTGCAATCTCGTTCCTCCTTTGGAGTTAGACCTTGAAGCCCAACTCTTGGGGTCCTAGCAATTGTAACCCGTTGGTATGCTTTGCAAGGATTCCCTATTCATACCTGTGGAGTCTGAAGTATCTCTACCCTGACCAGATCTAAATCTCAAACAGAAACGATAGTTGGTGATCCTCAAGAAGCTTGTTCCGATGTCTGGAGAAATCAAGAAGTGTTCCTGATACTAACGTTTGCGGAGTTTCTAAAGTTCTCTCGGTCCATCTTACTGACCCTTCTCCTGTGATCCGAAATGCTCGGAAAGTTCTACTCAATCTGTTTGGTAGAAGTTGCCTCTTCATCTGTTGAAATCTTGTTTAACATTCGTCTTCAGAAATTCAAGGCCTTGTGCAAAGTTCATATTCTGAATCTTTGAGAAACAGTTGTCTACCAACTGGAAACTCTTATCAATCTCCCGTCAAACGCTTGTGTCTCCTAACTGTCCATTCACGGGATGCTTGAAATCCCATTCTAAGATTCTACTAGGAGGTACTCGGCCGCTGTATCTTTACAAAGACCCATCCTTCCGGAGAGGTTCCTTTCGTTCCTATGGTGTACTGGGATTATGATCCTGACGTGTAGCCGACGAAGATCTTCAGGAATGCGCTGAATCAATCGACGCCGAGAAGATCGTCGAAGACCCTTGTAACCCTTTTTCCGTCTTTCCTACTCTAAGAATCTCGGGACGAGATTCCTATAAGGAGGGTAGAATTGTAACAGCCCCAATTTGAGAACCTAAAAACCCGAGTAAAATTTTTCGCTTTTGCGTTGCATTGCATCATGGCATTCAAATTTAACTTGCTGAACAACACACAAATGGTTTTGGCACCATTTAAAAACCAATGCCAAACTTGCTCTAACAAACTTCACAACAATGAAAGCATTCAACTTGCAAAATACAAATACTTGACATCTTATATTTGTCAAGGAAGTTCCAAGAGTTCAAACTAAATATTTGGAACTTGCTTTAAAGTCCTAAAAGAATATCATTTTGGAAATTAGCAAAATTGCCACAATGAAACACTATGAACAAAAGTTGGTCAGAACAATTTATTTATAAACCCCAATTTTTGTGGAGCAACTAAATGACAAGGGGAGCCTCCCCAAATTATTTCATAAGTGCCCTAAAGAAATTCATGGAGAGCTACTGGATTTAAAAGGAGAAACTAGAAAGGACCTCTTGGTAAATAAAGAAATGCAGCCAGGGGTTATTCGCAAAGCCGTCATCTCCCTCCCCTGTAGCGACCGAGCGGGCTGTGCTCGCGCCGCACCACCGTGCCCTCCTTGCTCACCGGCCCCCTGCTCTGCCCTCACCTGCGAGGAGCACAACGAGCACACGAGGCCACTGCCCCCTTCCCCACACCTGCTCCTCTGCCCTCGCTCTCCCTCTGCTCCCCACCGAGCCGCCGAGGCCGCCGTGCTCGTCGCCGTCGCCTGAGGCCGCTCCGAGCGAATCGAGCACCACCACGACGTCCGCCTCGCCGTGCTGCTCATCCCCGTCAAAGGAATCGCTCGGGAACGCCGTGAATCGCCGCCGCCGTTCGAGTTCGTCTCCGTCACTGCCGCGGCTCCACCGCCCGATTCTGTCGCCGCCGTTGCACCTCCGCCGTCTCCGACCCCTCCGTCGGCCTGAGGGTGAGCCTCCCGTGTGGAAGCACCCTTTCCCCTCTCCCCTCTCGCGCTAACGCGTGCTCCCGCCGTAGACATCGCCGCCGTACCATCGCCGTAGCAACTGTCGACGATGCTCGCTTGCCCGGCCGTGGAACCGGCCAAGCCGGGCTGCGAACCGGGTGTCTCTGGCCCATAGCCGGTCCAGGAGCCGGCCCAGACCGGGCTGAGAGCCGGTGGGCTCTGGAGCCAGGCCGGCCTGCTAGCCGGCCCAACCGGGCTGGAGGCCAGCTCCACTGTTTTTTTTGGAGATGGTCCTTTTTCTTTTTCCCTCCCTTTGCGCATGATTCCCGCTCCCCCCTCGCGCATTAGAGACATCGACTCCGATGATTCCTTGTGTTCCATCCCTCCCTCTCGAATTCGTGTATTTGAGATACTTTTGCTATTGAAATTAATTTAATTAAAGCACATAAGTTAAAAGAGGAAATTAATAAAAGTGATAACTTTTTATCTGGACCTCAGAAAATTGTGTTCGTTATACCCAAATGCTCAGAAAAACATGAGTGGTCCAGAATCATCATCATCATGCATAATTGACCAGAATTACAATAATGTACTCCTACTGGTATTTCAGAATCATTAAGCTTAAATATGGGGTTTATTCCCAAATGCAATAAATATAATGGGGACCCCATTTAACTTGTTGGTCCTGTTCAATGCTTTTAGGGTGCATTTAAAATTGTCATACCATCATGTGTTTGCGCATTGCATTCGTTAAAACATGTGTGGTGATTGATTGTCTCTTCCCGTGTTCTGTGCACGATAGATCAAGGTGTTGAAGTGCCCCCCTTCTCGTGACGATCCGTACTACCAGCCGTATCAACAAGGCAAGCGTAATCCCCCCTCTGAGCATATCTTATCCTATGTTTCTGCAAATATTTTCTCCACTATAATATTGCATGCGGTTCCAAATGTCAATTTCATTGGATTAGAGTATCCTATAGTTGCATTAAGTTTCCGATGCCAATACCTGTTTCCCTCCTATTATCCATAGGATTGTATTGTTGGCCTGAAATACTTAACTATGCTATGTTGTTGCTTAGCCATGCTTAGTTAAATGCATAGTTGTGGAGACAGGGCCTGAAATACTTAACTATGCTACGCTGGATGGTTCATGTTGGAAACAGGTGATGAGATAAATGGTTGATGGTGGAGGAATTGTGGAGACAGGTAATAAAATGCTTAATGGTGGGGATGAGAGGCCACTTGGATATTGATAACCCCCAAGAGCAAGGGATCACTGTAGCACCTCTCAATGTGGAAGTAAGGTATCGATCCGCAGGAGCAAGAAGGAAAAGTTATCTATTCCCTACAACTAAAGTGTCACAAGTTTTAGTTGATTATGCACTAAACAAGTTTAGGGAGCAAGGTGGTTGGTTTGATGGATGTAAAAGTGTCCCAATCCTCTTCTTTGCAAGAGGACAAGACAAAGGTAGTAACAAGTGAAAGCTCTCAAAGTGAGAAAGCCCAATCCTCTATGTAGCAAGAGGACAAGGTCAAGTGTGTGTTTCTTATAGGAACAATGAACATGGTTCATGGGTTCACTTAATCCTCTCTCTCTCATCTACGGTGATCATCATGTTATAGATAAAGTACACACAATTGTCATGTTTTAAAGGTAGCTTTTTATGACGGCTATATGTCCTAAAACACATAGTTGAAAGAAATACTCATTTTTGTTGCTAGGTCACCCCTCGTAAGGCTAGCGTGGTTTCTCTCACTCCCACATCATACTCTTTCTTTTTACCCCCAGATAAAGGACGTTGGGCGGTACTGTGTCACTCAATACCTATGCCGTGTCACGTCGGCCATCCCGTACCTACATACATCATAGTTCAAAGTATGACAAATCACAAAAGCTCCAACACAACGGTAAATGCATAACAAATCATCTCACACCACAATATTCACCACAAAGGTATTACATAGATGACCGTAATCATGTTCAGCAGCTCATACGGTACTAATTAGTGAAGCTCAAGAGAGAGGAGAGATACAAAAGTTACCACCACAAACCCTAGTCCAGGGGGTGGACTACTCCCCCTTCATCATGGTGATGATGGTGAAGAAGTTCTTGCTGTAGATGTTGATGATGAACACGCCGGAGGGGGTGGAGCCCTCCGGAGGCGATTCCGGCGACGTTTCCCCCCTCCGATCTTCTCCGGCGGCAGCCTTCTGACTCTCTGTTTCGGTGTTCTGTGTTTCTCCGCCGCCGCCTTTCGCGAAACGTCATGGGACCCTTTTTATAGGCGTTTTTAGGTCAAGACGAAGGCGGAGGAGAAAGGATCAACGGCTGCGGAGCCACGAGGACCAAACGAGGTGGTTCCACGCGGCCAGGTACAGGGGACGCGTGGGGCCCTCTCATTTCCAGCTGGTTGGGCTTCTGGTCTTCAATTTGAGCCCATTGCGTTCGTCTCGAAAATTCTGAACCGTGCTCTTTGACCTTGCCCTTTTTGGAGTCCCGAAGCTCCCGGAAAGTCTGAAACACTAAAAAAGACGTTTTCTGGAAAAACAGGGTTAATTCCAAATAAATGGGAAAACTATGAAGTATTCCCAAAATCATTATAAAACATTGATATAACCCTTATATGATGCAAATATGATTGGAATATAAGCAATTAAAGTGCAAAGTTCATGTATGCATTTTACATGCATCAGGTATGGTGGTGTTTTGTCTCACTCTCGCCGCGAGTTCATTACCTCTTGAACCAAGAATGAGCGCGCTTCCATTCGGTGGGGTATATGGAGCCCCCGTCGACCAACTAACTTGAGTGGGACTAGCCAGGGTCCTCTAGTTCGGGCTTCCATTTGCGCGTGCGTTGAGATGGTGGCCAAGACTGAGATGAGGATGGTGGTGTTTAGGAAAATGAGTGGCCACGAGACAGGGTGTTGGAGGCACAGTTGTCTCGTCCTCACTGATGATCCTGGGCTAGTCCTTAACAAGGTAAAGGTTGTAACCGTTCCCACTCAGCCGGCTTTCCCGGAAGAGAGCTAAGCGTAGGCAATGAGCCGGGCGGTACCGAAGGTAAACACAGTGCACCCATGCAGGGTTAAATCTTTTCGAAAAGCCGTGTCCACGGTTACGGACAACTTGGGAAAGGACGATAAGACCATAGAATAACTTGAACGGAATGATTAAAACCTGGGTACTAAAGGTACCACTTCAAGATTGCAAGGTTAGCTTCCTCGAGGGTGATTCGGGGAGGTGCCTTTGATGAACAGGTACAGTGGTTGATGATGGTTGATGTTGAGAAAGGTGATCAAAGAAAAGAGTTACTTCTTACCCTTTTTAAAAATACTCTGTTTAGTCGATGCCATGGAGTTATGTTTTCCTAAATAAAATCAGCTTTATGCAAAACAACCATAAAACTTTGAAAGCCTCATCGAGCTAAAGCTCTAATATAATCTTGCGAGTTCGTCGAACTCAACGTCGTTTGCTTTGTTTCAGAGGAGGACTTCACCGACCTCGAAGGTGGGTTCTTTGTGGACGTCGACGAGTAGTCTGGTGTTCCCAGGTGGCAGCTTGGGACATCCCGGAACAGCTAGCGTTGGATGTTTATCTGTAGGCCTCCTAGGCCATATTTTGGATCTTGTTGTTTAGAACAACCTAATTCGCTTCCGCATGTTGTAATGTTGGGTCTGTGACCTCCGGTTGTAATTTGCTATGTTTCTTTATTATAAGAGTTGAACTATAATGATTTGTGTCGTAGAGTCTGTGATGTGCCAGCTGTTCCACAAGTCTTGATCTCTCTATTATACATTGAGGGTTGTGCCTGTGTTAAGGCATCAATCGGGGTGTTGCGCTGCCGATGATCCATACCGAGCAACGCCTGCCAAAGGTTTTGGCCGGGGATTGGTAAACCCGTAACCTCCGGTTGTATCGCTTAACCGGTGACACACAGCATCACTGTATAGCAGTCGGGTCGGGGCGCCACAAGTTGGTATCAGAGCAGTACTGCCTGTAGGAAACCCTTCTACTGGTCGACGTTGAGTCTAGTGTTTGTGAAAAATATTTTTAACCTAAAAATGAGTTGTGAAAACCATCTTAGGATTCTTTTTGCTCCTTATCTGGTTACCCTCTAATCTCGGAGCAATCTTACCTCGATTTGAGTTAAAAGTTTTACTTCTCGTTTGTTACCTCAAAACTTTAGGATCCCGTGGGTGGGGTTCGACCTTTAGTGTTATGTGTCCAGTTGCTCCCGCTGCGTTGTCAATCCAAATCAACTCAGATGTTTGAACCCTGTTATCCCTACCGAGACTAATCGTTGACTCCTACTCTGGTGATGAGAAAGGTGATCAGAAGAAAAGAGTACTTCTTACCCTTTTGAAATACTCTGATTAGTCGATGCCATTGAGTTATGTCTTTATAAATAAAATCAGCTTTATGCAAAACAGTCATAAAACTTTGAAAGCCTCATCGAGCTAAAGCTCTATATATAATCTTGCGAGTTCGTCGAACTCAACGTCGTTTGTTTTGTTTCAGAGGAGGACTTCACCGACCTCGAAGGTGAGTTCTTTGTGGACGTCGACGAGTAGTCTGGGGTTCCCAGGTGGCAGCTTGGGACATCCCGGAACAGCTGGCGTTGGATGTTTATCTGTAGGCCTCTTAGGCCATATTTTGGATCTTGTTGTTTAGAACAATCTAATTCGCTTCCGCATGTTGTAATGTTGGGTCTGTGACCTCTGGTTGAAATTGCTATCTTTCTCAATTATAAGAGTTGAACTATAATGATTTGTGTCGTAGAGTCTGTGATGTGCCAGTTGTTTCACAAGTCTTGATCTCTCTATTATACATTGAGGGTTGTGCCTGTGTTAAGGCATCAATCGGGGTGTTGCGTTGCCGATGATCCATACCGAGCAACGCCTCCCAAAGGTTTTGGCCGGGGATTGGTAAACCCGTAACCTCCGGTTGTATCGCTTAACCGGTGACACACGGCATCACTGTATAGCAGTCGGGTCGGGGCGCCACAACGTTCCTCCGGTCTACAGTGCACACACGCCTCCATGCCGTCCGATCCAGATCCGACGGCCCGCGCGGCACTTTTGCGGAAAGCCTCTCGCATTTATCAAAAATTACGATTCGTTCTCCTTTTCATGATAATATGTACACGAATTATATGCGCGTCGACGAGTAGGTTCCATTCCCGTGATCGGTTTCGAGTTTGGTCCACTCTAGCTCCTTAATTTTGGATCCAAATTCGCAAAAACATTCGACGAATTTTGTCAAATTCATCGCACTCAGTCATCCGTCTGAATTTTCCTTTGACGAGTAGATGGATATCACCCTTCCAAACAATTTTCATGTTTTAACATTTTTTCCCAACGGCATATACATATTTCTCTCTAATCTTTAGATTATTGTACATACAGTTGCACTTTCACTATTAGAATATATAGGCGCAAAAAAATAACGGAATAATCATAGTTTTTCTTGCAAAAAGTCTCACTTAATGACCGTAAAATTATATAATGATTTAACACGGCAACATTACCTGCTACAAAGATCAAGCTCACGTAAATAACTACAAATACTTTTTAAATACATACAATCTTTCTCTACAGCTAAACCTTCTTCCCATAAGAAGAAAGACAGTCTACTTAACCCTAACTAAAACACAAAATACACTATTATCCACACGGGCGCGGCGTGCCGCTTCAAGAAAGAACAGAGTCAGTTAAGCAGGAAATAGAGCAACCTACCCCCACTTTGTTTTCCTCGACCCCTTCTTCCTTCTTGCCCATTCTGCCTTCCGTAGCTACCCGTCTCCAAATCAGCTACCAAACTACAATACGTGTCCTACCTCCATTCTTTAGTTTTCTCTTATTCAGTGCCTCTATGCATACACTAAAACAGAGTACAAACTCTTTAATCAAAGTTTCTAAAATGTGTACTTTATCACTACACCTCTCTATACTACCTTCTCTACTCGCAAAAAGGATGAAGACATCATTAACTTCTTTCTATATTTATGCAGTCGTGCTCTTACGTTCCTACATAAATTTAAATACAAGAAAAAAAATTACATCATAATTATATAACATCCCAATTTTACACTACGGGCGCGGCGTGACGCTGTTTCCGTGGATCACACGTTCGCTGGGAGACCCCAAGAGGAAGGTATGAAGCAGTGTAGCAGCAGTTTCCCTCAGTATGAAACCAAGGTTTAATCGAACCAGTAGGAGCAAGAAATCACTTCTGAAGGTTGTTGGTGGCGGAATATGGCACGGCGCAACACCAGGGAATCCGGCGCCAACGTGGAACCTGCACATAACACAATCAAACTACTTTGCCCCAACGAAACAGTGAGGTTGCAATCTCACCGGCTTGCTGAAAACAAAGGATTAAACGTATGGTGTGGAAAACAGTAGTAAATTGCAGAAAATGAAAAGAAACAATATTTGCAGTTGGTTGTATTATCAGTGTAAAAGAATGGACCGGGGTCCACAGTTCACTAGTGGTGTCTCTGCATAAAAGATAACTAACATGCTGGGTGAACAAATTACAGCTGGGCAATTGACAAAATATTGAGCGCATGACAATGCATATATATGACATGATGATTACTATGATATTCATGTGGGCATTACGAAAAAATACATAGACCGTTATCCAACAGCGTCTATGACTAATAATCCACCGCCACGTTGTCATCCGAGTTCCCCGTTGGTATTAAGTTGCAAGCAACGGATAATTGCATTAAGTAATGTGCGTAATGTAAACAAATGCATTAGACCTAACGGCGCACCCTTAAGCTAAGCATCAGTTATTTTATCCCTGGTGACAACAGCACATCCACAATCTTAGAAGTTATTGTCACACTCCCAGATTACCGGAGGCATGAACCCACTATCTAGCATAAATATTCACTCTTGGAGTTACAAGCATCTACTTGGCCAAATCATCTACTAGTAACGGAAAACATGCAAGATCATAAATAACATATAAGATAGATTGATAATCAACTTGACATAGTATTCAATATTCATCGGATCCCAGCAAACACAACACGTAACATTACAATAAGATGATCTTGATCATGATAGGCAGCTCACAAGATCTAAACATGATAGCATAAAGTGGAGAGACAACCATCTAGCTACTGCCATGGACGCGTAGTCCAAGGATGAACTACTCACGCATCACTCCGGAGGCAGGCATGGTGATGTAGAGCCCTCCGGTGATGATTCCCCTCTCCGGCAGGGTGCCGGGAAGAGCTTCTGAACCCTCCCGAGCTAGGGTTGACGGCGGCGGCGTCTCTGAAACTTTTCGTGGATAATGGCTCGGGTGTTTAGGGTTTTCGCGTCGGGAAGAATAAATAGGCGAAAGGGCGGCGGCTGCAGAGCCATGTGGGCCCCATGGTGTGGCTGCCACGTGGCCCTCCTTCATCTCTCCTCTAGACTCCGTGTTCGTGTTGGAAAAATAGGAAGTTCTGTCTAAGTTTCGTCCAATTCCGAGAATATTTTCAGACTAGCTTTTCTGGAATACAAAAACAGCAGAAAACAGGAACTGACACTGTGGCATCTTATTAATAGGTTAGTCCAGAAAATGCATAAAAATGCTATGAAGTGTATATAAAATATGTAACAATTGGTATAATATCAACATGGAACATCAGAAATTATAGATACGTTTGAGACGTATCAAGCATCCCCAAGCTTAGTTCTACTCGTCCTCGAGTAGGTAAAACGATAAAAACAAAATAATTTCTGAGGTGACATGCTACAATCATAATCTTGATCAAATAATATTGTAAAGCACATGTTATGAATAAAGTGATCCAGATCAATGGTCTATAGTTTGCTAGCAAGTAGATAATGAGCAAACAAATGAATCATATAAGCAAAAACTTTACATGAATAGTACTTTCGAGACAAGCATCAAAGAGTTTTGCATAAGAGTTAACTCATAAAGCAATAGATTCTAAGTAAAAGGTATTTAACCAACACAAAGGAAGATTTAAGTTTCAGCAATTGCTTTCAACTTCCAACATATATATCTCATAGATATTTGTCAACACAAAGCAGTATAATAAGTGCAATATACAAGCATATAAAAATGACGACCTTGATCACCATTCAAACATTGGCGACAACATGATGTCAGTGTTTGTACGAAACAACTTCCCTGTTTTAAAGATCATGTTAGCGACAATATGCGACTGAACTTACATGCTTTTGGAAATAAAGATTTGTAAGTAATAATTAAAGGTAGGAAACTTATGCAAACAATATTACTAGGTGAACCAATTTATCTCTGCGAAATGAGTCAAGCCAACTGTTTTTTGAGAACGTCCCAACTGTATAAGGCCTTGCAGTATGATGTTAGTTCACTCTCGGAAATTATTGAACATTATTCATCTCTAGCATCAATGTGGGATTAAACCCTCATGCATTTGTCGAAGCAAAATTTCATTTTCGACGTAATGGTGTTACAATCCAAAAATGATTATAATTTCAATTCATGACATATTGGTGTTTCAATCCAAGAAGGACGATGCAATGTCTTTCGTGGTACACAATACATCCCGACATACCATAATCGGTTTGATTTCCTATAATGAGGCGTCGATTGTTGTTTCGGGGCAAACCACTCGATCGAGTTCATATGCTAAGACCAGTCCAGCTAGAAGTTTGCAATTCAGCACAAAATTTTAAACATAAAATGGTAAAATGCATCGTTCATGACAGATGTAGACAGGTTAATATATATTTCTTCCTTGTTGCTAATCAGTACATCACACGGTTATGTACAACCCACAATGACAGTAGTCGTGGGTAGGAGGACGACGAGAGGTACAAGGTAACTCATCGAAACTATATCCATTTTCTTCACTGAAAGAAAAGGAAGAAAATACAACTAATTAAGCAGAGAAGAAGCCATGGAAGGTTGCCAGGGCGAACGGAGTCTTGGGCTCGGCCACGTCGGCCTTGACGAGCAGCACGGCATGCACCATGACCCCGGCGGCAGCGGCGGACCCGGCTAAAGAGCCCCACACCTTGGTCACAGCGTCGAAGTTCCCCCTCCCGTTGGAAGCCTCGTCGGCGCCGTGATTGCGTGGATCACACGTTCGTTGGGAGACCCAAAGAGAAAGGTATGATGCAGTGTAGCAGCAGTTTTCCTCAGTATGAAACCAAGGTTTAATCGAACCAGTAGGAGCAAGAAATCACTTCTGAAGGTTGTTGGTGGCGAATATGGCACGGCGCAACACCAGGGAATCCGGCGCCGACGTGGAATCTGCACACAACACAATCAAACTACTTTGCCCCAACGAAACAGTGAGGTTGTCAATCTCACCGGCTTGCTGAAAACAAAGGATTAAACGTATGGTGTGGAAAACAGTAGTAAATTGCAGAGAATGAAAAGGAACAGTGTTTGCAGTTGGTTGTATTATCAGTGTAAAAGAATGGACCGGGGTCCACAGTTCACTAGTGGTGTCTCTCCATAAAAGATAACTAACATGCTGGGTGAACAAATTACAGCTGGGCAATTGACAAAATATTGAGCGCATGACAATGCATATATATGACATGATGATTACTATGATATTCATGTGGGCATTACGACAAAATACATAGACCGTTATCCAACAGCGTCTATGACTAATAATCCACCGCCAGGTTGTCATACCGAGTTCCCCGTTGGTATTAAGTTGCAAGCAACGGATAATTGCATTAAGTAATGTGCGTAATGTAAACAAATGCATTAGACCTAACGGCGCACCCTTAAGCTAAGCATCGGTTATTTTATCCCTAGTGGCAACAGCACATCCACAATCTTAGAAGTTATTGTCACTCTCCCAGATTACCGGAGGCATGAACCCACTATCTAGCATAAATACTCACTCTTGGAGTTACAAGCATCTACTTGGCCAAAGCATCTACTAGTAACGGAAAGCATGCAAGATCATAAATAACATATAAGATAGATTGATAATCAACTTGACATAGTATTCAATATTCATCGGATCCCAGCAAACACAACATGTAGCATTACAATAAGATGATCTTGATCATGATAGGCAGCTCACAAGATCTAAACATGATAGCATAAAGTGGAGAGACAACCATCTAGCTACTGCCATGGACCCGTAGTCCAAGGATGAACTACTCACGCATCACTCCGGAGGCAGGCATGGTGATGTAGAGCCCTCCGGTGATGATTCCCCTCTCCGGCAGGGTGCCGGGAAGAGCTTCTGAACCCTCCCGAGCTAGGGTTGACGGCGGCGGCGTCTCTGGAACTTTTCGTGGATAATGGCTCGGGTATTTAGGGTTTTCGCGTCGGGAGAATAAATAGGCGAAAGGGCGGCGGCTGAGCCACGAGGGCCCCACACCACCCCACGGCGCGGCAGGGGGGCCCGCGGGCCCCATGGTGTGGGTGCCACGTGGCCCCCTCCGTCTCTCCTCTGGACTCCGTCTTCGTGTTGGAAAAATAGGAGGTTCTGTCCAAGTTTCGTCCAATTCCGAGAATATTTCCAGACTAGCTTTTCTGGAATACAAAAACAGCAGAAAACAGGAACTGGCACTGTGGCATCTTGTTAATAGGTTAGTCCCAGAAAATGCATAAAAATGCTATGAAGTGTATATAAAACATGTAACAATTGGTATAATATCAACATGGAACATCAGAAATTATAGATACGTTTGAGACGTATCAAGCATCCCCAAGCTTAGTTCTACTCGTCCTCGAGTAGGTAAAACGATAAAAACAAAATAATTTCTGAGGTGACATGCTACAATCATAATCTTGATCAAATAATATTGTAAAGCACATGTTATGAATGAAGTGATCCAGGTCAATGGTCTATAGTTTGCTAGCAAGTAGATAATGAGCAAACAACTGAATCATATAAGCAAAAACTTTTCATGAATAGTACTTTCGAGACAAGCATCAAAGAGTTTTGCATAAGAGTTAACTCATAAAGCAATAGATTCTAAGTAAAAGGTATTTAACCAACACAAAGGAAGATTTAAGTTTCAGCAATTGCTTTCAACTTTCAACATATATATCTCATGGATATTTGTCAACACAAAGCATATAATAAGTGCAATATACAGCATATAAAAATTGTTGCACCAAAGTTGACACTAGTGTTTGCTTCTAAGATAGAAAGAAGTAGGAAAACTGACTCAACATAAAAGTAAAAGAAAGGCCCTTCGCAGAGGGAAGCAGGGATTAAATCATGTGCTAGAGCTTTTTAAGTTTTTGAAATCATATAGAGAGTAAAAATAAGTTTTGAGAGGTGTTTGTTAATTGTCAACGAATCAGAAAATGGAAAGTACAATATGACCCCTGCCAACCAGACTTTTAAGAGCGGCTCCCATGAAGGACGTTATTTCTACCAGCAAGGCAGATCATCCCTCTTTCTCTTTTGTTTACACATGCAGATATTTCACTGTTTGTCATTGCTTGACTGATAAATCAGGGCAAAAATGTGAAGAGAATTAAGCGGTTAAAGTTGTAATTAATTGGGACTGGGCACCCCATTTGCCAGCTCTTTTTGCAAAATTAATGGATAAGCGGATGTATATGCCGCTAGTCCGGTGGTAAAGTCTGTTTGACAGTTGACATAAAGACATCCACCCCGTCCTCATGAGCTTGGTAAACATTGACACAAAATAGGAGTAATAAAGTTTGAATAGTTTAAAGGTAGCACATGAAAAATTTACTTGGAATGGCAAGGAAATACCACATATAGGTAGTTATGGTGGACACAGATGGCATGGATTTTGGCTCAAGGTTTTGGATGCACGAGAAGCATTCCCTCTCAGTACAGAGTTTAGGCTAGCAAGGTTATTTGAAGCAAACACAGGATATCAACCGACACAGCAAGACTTATATGAAAACATATTGCAAGCATTATAAGACTCTACACTGTCTTCCTTGTTAACCAAACCCTTTTACTAGAAAATATCTAGACCTTAGAGATACCAATCATGCAAACCAAATTTCAACGAGCTTTACGGTAGTTCTTCATTAATAGGTTTTAACTACATGATACAAAAGCTTAAACATGAACTACTTGATAACTCAAAACAATTGACAAGTATCAAATTATCCAATACAATGATCTACAAGAATATGTAAGCTTTTTCCATTATACCATCTACCACATGCAACATTTTCTGTTCCAACCAAACACCAATCAATTTATTTCAACATAAACTCTCCAAACAATTATAAGTGAAGCAAGAGAGTACTTTCTTTAAAAGAACTAACAGCTCTGAATAAGAGATGCATGCAAAACAGGAGCTAAAAGCATAGCAATAGCTAGATAAGAATACTCAACAAGTATAAGTGAAGAATAGGAGTATTCATATGAAAAAGCGGAGCGTGTCTCTCTCCCAATCAAGAATGCTGGGGTCCAATCAAGTTGACCATAAGAAAAATAAAATACTGAAAATAAAAGCACACAGACGCTCCAAGTAAAGCACATATGATGTGAAAGAATTAAAATATAGTTTCACTAGAGATGACCTGATAAGTTGCTGATGAAGAAGGGGATGCCTTGGGCATCCCCAAGCTTAGACGCTTGAGTCTTCTTGAAATATGCTGGGGTGATCCATGGGAGCATCCCCAAGCTTAAGCTCTTCACTCTTCTTGATCACATTATATCATCCTTCTCTCTTGACCCTTGAAAACTTCCGCCACACCAAACTCAAAGTAATTCTCATTAGAGGGTTAGTGCACAATCAAAAACTCACATGTTCTATAAGGACACAAACATGACCGTTACTTTTAACATTAGCTACTGCCACTGATGTTATGTGAAGCTCTTCACCCTAAAAAAGAATTCCACTCAACACTAGTAAAAGAGAGAATGCGAAAAATAAAAGACAGAATCTGTCTAAACAGAACAGTCCGCAAAGACGAATTTTTTCGAGGCACTTACGTTGCTCAGATCGAAAAACTTTAAACTAACGAAAGATGCGTACATATCTGAGGATCACGCACAAAAATTTGCAGATTTAAATAATTTTTCTGTGATTTTACAGAATTAAAACGGTGAACAGCAGAAATCTGTTCCTGCGCAGAAATCCAAATCTAGCATCATCTTCCTATTAGAGGCAATACTTGGCACAACAATGCGATAAAATAAAGATACAAAGGAATTGTTACAGAAGTAAACAACTCCTTGACTCAAAAAAAAGAAAAATTGCAGAAATAAAATAATGGGTTGTCTCCCATAAGCGCTTTTCTTTAACGCCTTTCAGCTAGGCGCAGAAAGTAAGAATCAAGTGTTTCCAAGTGATGAAGCATCAACAGAATAATTTGCTCTAACAATAGAATCAAAAGGTAACTTCATCTTCTTTCTAGGGAAGTGTTCCATACCTTTCTTGAGTGGGAATTGATATTTAATATTCCCCTCTCTCATATCAATAATAGCACCAACAGTTCTAAGAAAAGGTCTTCCCAAAACAATAGGACAAGAAGCATTGCATTCAATATCCAAAACAACAAAATCAACGGGGACAAGGTTATTGTTAACCATTATAAAAACATCATCAACTCTCCCCAAAGGTTTCTTTATAGTATTATCAGCAAGGTGAACATCCAAATAACAGTGTTCCAAAGGTGCTAAATCAAGCATATCATAGAGTTTCTTAGGCATAACAGAAATACTAGCACCAAGATCACATAAAGCATTGCAATCAAAATCATTCACCTTCATTTTAATGATGGGCTCCCAACCATCTTCTAACTTCCTAGGGATAGAAGCTTCATGTTTTAATTTCTCTTCCCTAACTTGCATGAGAGCATTAGTAATATGTTTAGTAAAAGCCATGTTTATAGCACTAGCATTAGGACTTCTAGCTAGCTTTTGCAAGAACTTAATTACTTCAGAAATATTGCAACCATCAAAATCAAAATCATTATTATCAAAAGTAATGGGACCATTGTCTCCCACATCTCGAAAAATTTCAGCACTTTTATCAGGAACAGTTTCAGTGTTTTCAGGCAATTTTAAACGTTTTGCAACAGAAGTAGAGACATTGCCAACACCAATTACTTTACCATTGATAGTAGGAGGTTTGTTAACACTTGAGTTTACAGCATTTTCAGTAGTAGTAATAGTATAAACTCTAGCAATACTATTCTTTTTAGCAATTTCATCCTCTCTTGCCCACCTAGCATGTAAATCAGCTAACATCCTCACATTATTATCAATTTTAACTTGTATAGCATTGAGAGTTTTGCTCTCTTTAACATCATGAGGCATAGTTTTAATTTTTAACAAATCAACATCAAGAGCAAGACTATCAACTTTAGAGGCAAGAACATCAATTTTCCCAAACTTTTCCTCAACAGATTTATTGAAAGCAGTTTGTGTACTAATAAAATCCTTAAGCATGACTTCAAGATCAGAGGGTACACTCTTATTATTGTTGTAGGAATTACCATAAGAATTAACATAACCATTGCCACTATTAAAAGGATAGGGCTTATAATTGTTATTACCAAAATTATTCCTATAAGCATTGTTGTTGAAGTTATTATTTTTAATGAAGTTCACATCAACATGCTCTTCTTGAGCAACCAAAGAAGCTAAAGGAACATTATTTGGATCAACATGCATTTTTCCATTTGTAAGCATAGACATAATAGTATCAATCTTATCACTCAAGGAAGAGTTTCTTCAACAGAATTTACCTTCTTACCTTGTGGAGCTCTTTCGGTGTGCCATTCAGAATAATTTATCATCATATCATCAAGAAGCTTTGTTGCAGCACCCAAAGTGATGGACATAAAGGTACCTCCAGAGGCCGAATCCAATAGGTTTCTTGAAGAAAAATTTAGTCCTGCATAAAAGGTTTGGATGATCATCCAAGCAGTCAGTCCATGGGTGGGACAATTCTTTACCAATGATTTCATTCTCTCCCAAGCTTGAGCAACATGCTCATTATCAAATTGTTTGAAATTCATAATGCTACTTCTCAAAGATATAATCTTAGCAGGAGGATAATATTTTCCTATGAAAGCATTTTGCATTTAGTCCATGAATCAATACTATTTCTAGTCAAAGATAGCAACCATTCTTTAGCACGTCCTCTCAAAGAGAAAGGAAAAAGTTTCAGTTTAATAATATCACCATCTACATCCTTATACTTTTGCATCTCACAAAGTTCAACAAAATTATTAAGGTGAGCAGCAGCATCATCAGTACTAACACCAGAGAATTGCTCTTTCATAACAAGATTTAAAAGTGCAGGTTTAATTTCATAGAATTCTGCGTTAGAAGCAGGTGGAGCAATAGGTGTACTAATGAAATCATTGTTGTTCGTGCTAGTGAAATCACACAACTTAGTGTTCTCAGGGGTACTCATTTTAGCAAAATTAAAACAAAACAGAAAGATAACAACTTGAAAATAAAAGTAACTAATTTTTTTGTGTTTTTGATAAATAAAGCAAACAAGACTAAATAAAAATAAACTAAGCAAGACAATAACAAAGTAAAGAGATTGGAAGCGTGAAACTCCCCTTGCAGAAATCCTCTTGCTCCCCGGCAACGGCGCCAGAAAAAGAGCTTGATTGCGTGGATCACACGTTCGTTGGGAGACCCCAAGAGGAAGGTATGAAGCAGTGTAGCAGCAGTTTCCCTCAGTATGAAACCAAGGTTTAATCGAACCAGTAGGAGCAAGAAATCACTTCTGAAGGTTGTTGGTGGCGGCACGGCGCGATCACCAACGTGGAATCTGCACACAACACAATCAAACTACTTTGCCCCAACGAAACAGTGAGGTTGTCAATCTCACCGGCTTGCTGAAAACAAAGGATTAAACGTATGGTGTGGAAAACAGTAGTAAATTGCAGAGAATGAAAAGGAACAATGTTTGCAGTTGGTTGTATTATCAGTGTAAAAGAATGGACCGGGGTCCACAGTTCACTAGTGGTGTCTCTCCATAAAAGATAACTAACATGCTGGGTGAACAAATTACAGCTGGGCAATTGACAAAATATTGAGCGCATGACAATGCATATATATGACATGATGATTACTATGATATTCATGTGGGCATTACGACAAAATACATAGACCGTTATCCAACAGCGTCTATGACTAATAATCCACCGCCAGGTTGTCATCCGAGTTCCCCGTTGGTATTAAGTTGCAAGCAACGGATAATTGCATTAAGTAATGTGCGTAATGTAAACAAATGCATTAGACCTAACGGCGCACCCTTAAGCTAAGCATCGGTTATTTTATCCCTAGTGGCAACAGCACATCCACAATCTTAGAAGTTATTGTCACTCTCCCAGATTACCGGAGGCATGAACCCACTATCTAGCATAAATACTCACTCTTGGAGTTACAAGCATCTACTTGGCCAAAGCATCTACTAGTAACGGAAAGCATGCAAGATCATAAATAACATATAAGATAGATTGATAATCAACTTGACATAGTATTCAATATTCATCGGATCCCAGCAAACACAACATGTAGCATTACAATAAGATGATCTTGATCATGATAGGCAGCTCACAAGATCTAAACATGATAGCATAAAGTGGAGAGACAACCATCTAGCTACTGCCATGGACCCGTAGTCCAAGGATGAACTACTCACGCATCACTCCGGAGGCAGGCATGGTGATGTAGAGCCCTCCGGTGATGATTCCCCTCTCCGGCAGGGTGCCGGGAAGAGCTTCTGAACCCTCCCGAGCTAGGGTTGACGGCGGCGGCGTCTCTGGAACTTTTCGTGGATAATGGCTCGGGTGTTTAGGGTTTTTGTGTCAGGAAGAATAAATAGGCGAAAGGGCGACGGCTGCAGAGCCATGTGGGCCCATGGTGTGGCTGCCACGTGGCCCTCATCCGTCTCTCCTCTGGACTTCGTGTTCGTGTTGGAAAAATAGTAAGTTTTGTCTAAGTTTCGTCCAATTTCGAGAATATTTCAGACTAGCTTTTCTGGAATACAAAAGCAACAGAAAACAGGAACTGGCACTGTGGCATTTTGTTAATAGGTTAGTCCTAGAAAATGCATAAAAATGCTATGAAGTGTATATAAAACATGTAACAATTGGTATAATATCAACATGGAACATCAGAAATTATAGATATGTTTGAGACGTATCAGACGCTGGTACAGTGATGAATAGTGCCCGCAGCGATCCGCGTCGTTGCTTCGTCATCCGACGGTCCACGCGGCTTTCTTCCAAAAAAGACCCTACGTTCACTGGAAATTGCGGATCAGTCCCTACGTATATAAAACCACAGCCTAACCCTAAATCCTAATCTTCCTCAATTTTCCCCACCACCTCGCTTTCCTCTCCCAGGGCGGCCGCCGTGGACATACAGGAGCTCCGAGCCGTCGCCGCGGGGAGAGGCCTACGATGACGCCGCGGTTCTCCTCCCGGCGCGGCCGCCTCCACTCGCCCCTCCGGCTTCCCTCCGCGGCGGACCGCGACGCCGACGCTGATGGTGCTCGACACCGGCAGCAACATGATGTGGCTGCAGTCCGCACCGTGCAGGCGCTGTACGAGCAGTCCGGCCCGATCTTCAACCCGCGCCGCTCGGGCTCCTACGGTGCCGTCCCTCACCGCCGGGGGCTTCGCCACCGAGACCCTGCCCTTCCCCGGCGGCTCCCGCATGGCGCATGTCGCCCTGGAGTACGGCCATGACAACGAGGACCTCTACGTCGCGGCACGCCATGTCTCTTCCGCGGAGGTGCGACGAGCTGCGCGACCGCGTCGGCCACGCCTTCTCCACTTCTTCCTCCTCCATCTCTTTGGTCCTGCGCCTCCGCAGGGCGCTGACAAGCATCCTCCAGGGAGGCATCCATCAAGCGGGGTCGTCTGCGCGGAGCGACCTCCTGCTACCTCGAACACCGCTGCTCGCCTGCGCATCTCGGCTTTGGCCATGGGGATGTCATCTTCCTGCTTGGCGGATGTGGTCGGACGACCAGTTCACGGGACAGATCCTCCATGGGTATCATGAGGCTCAATGGATTTTGTTCGTTGGTGTGTACTGTTTTCTTTTATGCTGATTTTGATTCTGTCTCTCCTAGATTGCTCTGCTGCTTGGCTATATTTTTCTCTCCTGGTATCTGTGATCGGATTCGCCGAGCCAGCCGTTCCTGCTATATGCACCTCCGTTTGCGTTCTGTTGTGGTTGTCGTTCCGCTGGCACCTGCTGCTTTCACGGGACCAAACCAAATAGTTCTACTTACAAGATATATTATGCTACTAAAAAAAAAGAAAAATCATACATACTATTTCTCACGAAGGCCGCGGCGTACATACAATCTTCCTTACAGCTAAACCTTCTTTCCATAAGCAAAAAAACATACTACTTAACTCTAACTAAAACACAAAATACACTATTATCCACACGAACGCGGCGTGTCCTCGCGCCATTTTGCTAGTTAGCACTAACTGAAGTCTGGGTTTCTAAAGGGTAGAGAGCTGTGTGTACATTATGGTGATCTTCATTCCTGTCCAAAAGTTTAGTATCAACTAAAGGAATCACATTCTATAAATACGAGAACACGTCTGCTTGGAATCAGATATTCATTGCACCGTTAGCTTGATCAAATTTAACTTTTTAAGCAATAGTAAACCAGAGGTTGAAGCATTTTATTGGTCCTCTCCTTGATAGACAGAGTTCACGTGTCAAGCCATGTTTAGGACAACACATTTTGGGTTTTTCCTAAACAACGGTCTAGCTGATTAATTAACCAAAGTACAATAGTTTAAAAGTAATCCAAATACGACAAAGATTGAAAAACCAAAATGTCTATAAAGACTCTTAGATGTCAAAGTCTCTACATCAATCCTTCGTATCTTGATGTTCCTCCATATGTTCAATGACAACGAACAGCAGTATATCAAACCAACACGAGATGGACTAATCTTACTCTCTTTGTATCAAAATATAAGATGTTTTAGCCATTTCTATCACACACGTATCTAGACTTGTTTTAGTGTAGATGCATATGAATCTACATATTAAAGCACGTCTAGATACGTGCAGTCCAGAAAAGAGTAAAACATCTTATATTTCGATACGGAGAAGTAGTTTTGAAGAGCCATCCAACTATTTTTTAATGGGAAGAGGCGATTCTTAGACTAGACTCTTTTGTGTTTGGTAATGGGTTTGAATATGCGCTTTTGAGAAGATAGATGACTGGATGACATGCCTCTCTCCAAACAATATACTTGCCTATATAATATTGTACGACACAACGATGTTTTTGTTGCTAATCTTCTATGGAAGTTCCACTAAATATAGGTTTTTAGACGGACCTTAACCTAATATAAGTGGACTACCTTGTTGGATTTGATGATGGTACAACTATCCGATGAACCGGATATGTTTAAGGGAAGCTAACCACCTCACGATTTTTCTCAAATAGATGTATATGAGGCCCCTTCATACTAGATTTCTCCGTCAATACCTATGGAAGCTAAATATTCCTTTGAACATTAAGATTTTAATGTGGTTCTTATATTAAAAGGCTTTCTTACTAAGGATAACTAGCTAAGTGAAGTGGAATGGGTGACAAAAATGGGTACCTTGTGATTCAAAGGAGTTGATTGACCATTATATATTTCAGATCTTTTACTGGTCTTATATGGAGGATAGTTCATATTAACTTCTCCAACCAATATCACGATATATGTTCAGACCAATATTGCTGGTCTTAAATGGAATTAGAAACAAAAGATCAGATTTATATGGTGGTTTTGCGTGTTAGTTCAAACAATATGGAACGTAAAAATGACATTATTATTAACAAGACTAGAGCCGCTCATTTCCAGCAACTTATCTAAATCGCTACATATCAGATCGACCTATGGTCTTGTCTTATCACGCCGGATCACTATGGATTCTGGATACAGCCGAGTCGTTGGTGGCATATTATTAGGTTACATGGTGTATATGAGCTTTATGTTATGTTTATTTTGTTGGTTAATCTATGTATCAACCCTCACTAATTTATGAAATGTAAATTATGAATGAGAAAATGTTGTAATAAATATGTTTGTGTGCCTCGATTGATGCAGAGGACGGGGTATATTCCCCTATTTGAAAACAAAGTCGCTGAAGAAATTATGGTCAGGAACAGGTCCGCCGCAAGATGGGCTGCCAAACCGCTGACCCTTAGCTAACAAAGAAGGATACCATAATCACAAGAAGATGAGCCATTAGAACCATTGGTATCATGTAGTAGGCCAAGTTGGGCAACACTAGGACAGGGATGAACACAGAATAACTCCACTACAAAGACAATGTCGTTAAGGATACACACAAACCTTACAAAAATATACCAAAATTTAACAACGAAATATCAATCAAAGGTTTGTAAGACATCTAAATAGCATATGAACAGATCTAGGCGAGGGGAACATGCTAATGACAAAATTACAAGTGACTGGCAGCTAGGGTTTGGTTATAATTTTATGATTTAGGTCTTGCAATCCCAACATGCTACCTTGTACTCATCATTAGTTATGGCTTTATTGGTTTAAAATAACTCATATTCAGCCTTTCTTCTTATTATTATTATTATTATTATTATTATTATTATTATTATTATTATTATTCCTCTTCTTCCTTCTTGAGGTGTTTCTGATGTTTCTTCTTAGGCATTTGATCAGGTTAGACCAGCCACACTATATGCATAAAAGTGGTTCAAACGCCAATTGAACAAGTTTCACGCAATGTAGAGCATCGGTTTACACGATGTGAAAGGAAAAGAGCCTCAACATGTTGGTTCGGTTCGAAGATGGAGGAAGGCCCTCATGTTAGAATGGTAGCACACATGGATGGTCAGCGACGAGCGTGGTTGAAATGCTTAGTCTCCATGAAGGCCTCAAGATGTATTTCCACGCCATGGAAGAGGGAGAAATGAGCTCCACCGAGGAGGGGAGGAACAATAAATCTTTAGTCTTAGAAGTAATGAATTGAAACACGAGAATTTGAGGGAAAGAGGAGCATACATGGCGGAGAGAAAGAAAAATATTGATATGGTTCAGAGGTGGAAGAACTATGGCCACTTCATATAGGCGTTGAGCTTTAAATTTGGTTCAACTGGGTACCGATGCTTACATTTATTTAGTATAATCCCTTCATCCAAGAATAAGCCTATTTCTAACTTTTAATGTCTTAGTTTTTGACCAATTTCATAGGGAAAATTAGTACTTCCATAATATACCAATTTGATACCATATATGTTACTATTTTTTTTTATAAACCAACCCGGTTGGATGGCTAGGAGGGTGATTTCATCCCAGCATTTCAAAAGCATATTTGAGTTCAAATCTAGGTTTGACGTCTGTCTGTTGTTTAAAGCTGGAATATTCTTTCAGTGTGAGGCAATGTCTCATCGATAGCGAGCCGTCTGTGGTCAATCTCAAGATCCGATCTGCTAGCTTAGTCTTTCGGAAATGTTCATAGGGGTAGTATGTGCGTGTGTGCCTTCATATGGGTGAGTCATGATTGTATGTGCATATATGCGTGCATGTGTCTATACTGTGTTTCGCAAAAAACAATTGATTAAATTTGAAAACTTTGACTAACGACAAGACCAAGAAAAACACTTATTCCTAAACGGAGAGAGTACGTCACAACGAGTAATCTCTGGTCCAAGCTGACAAAATGCGGCCAACCATCTGATCTGAAGTATCATATATATGTGAGTAAATTCCACTTTTTACCCCCTAGTTTGACTTTTTTGGCACTAATTACCCCATCTAGCAAGGTTTCATACTAATTACCCCATTTAGCCAAAGTTGTGCCAAATTTTACCCCCTTCAAGACGGATAGGGTTATTAGCCTAGGTTTTTGTTTTGTGTTGGGCTAAATGGTTTAGGGGTGCAGTGCGTGAAACCTGATAGCCTATGGCAGAGGCTCTGAAAGGAGCATGTCCATGGGGAGGTGACTCGCACTACGGGAAAATATGTCATTGCCGTGTAGGAAAACGACACGGCAAAGGCAATGCAGAACACGGCAAAGGATTTTCCGTGTCAAACCACACGGAAAAATAGACACGGCATAGATCGGGACGGCAACGCTGCTTTGCCGTGTGCTTTTCGGCTGTACACGGCAAAGACCTTCGCCGTGTGTTTTTTACGTGTGTCGGCATAGTAAAGTAGTTGACGACGGAAGGGAGCTAATGGTGATGAACCATTTACCGTGTATAAGCACAAAACACACTGACAAATTTTTTAAAGTTCGCCGTGTTCCTCAACAAGGTTCACGGCAAAGACTTGATGTTTACCGTGTGTCTCGAAAACGAACCGGCAAAGAACTCGCTCCTTTGCCGTGTGTGTTACAAAAACCCACGGCGAAGAACTTGCACCTTTGCCTTGTGTGATATAAAAGACACGGCAAAGACCCACACCTTTGCCGTGTGGCGTATATAACTACACGGCAAAGACACTCCTAGGCATATCCCAGGTGCACACCTTTGCCGTGTGCTTTTCTGGTGCACACGGTAAAGGACATGTTGCTTTTTTTTGCCTGTTTTAGGTTTATCCCTGCATTTCAAAATTCATATAGACAATAAACATATATGTTTCCAGATCAACAATCTACATGCATATATAGCATCTTCATCATCATGAGCAAGATCGATAACAACTAGACCATCACAAGATTCATAACGACTAATAGTTCATGACTAGTTCCATAGCAAGCATAGAGTTCATAATACAAGTCCATATGTCCATAATACAACTCACATGTGGACACAACGCCAAAGATCCACATCATTCATGCACATCCTACAAGTTCGAAAGCAAAGAATGAGATTCACAAGTCATATGACAAGTAAAGGAAGAATGTTCTAAATTTTGACACGGAACGTAACAAGTTATAAGGACTTCGAACATGTAAAGAAACATAGCAAGTAAATTTTGACAAACTAATGAACATAGCAAGTCAATATGGGATTTCAAGGTTTTCTAAACTTAGGTCTCAGGTGTATCACGGATATGGCATACATTTTTTATGGAGCTTTTTCCATTCACTGGAGATGTCCTCCTCATTGATTTTGGAAATAGTGGCATATTGTTATTGAATTCTGGGGTTTTTCATACTGACAGATGTATCACATATCAAGTATTAGTGCAGCTTCTTGACAGATTATGCATTATCAGTGCAATATGCTTGTTGTGCATCGTTCGAGAAACCGAGTTTTTGTACATATGGATAAAACAAACCTAGAAGCGCATGAGGCACAAGTGTAGGAGAGCTAACCTGGAGTCAAAGCTTGCGGGCGACGTTCGGATTGAGGAAACAAGGCTGACCCTTCGTAGGAGGCGTCAGCGTGCTATGATCCTGATTTGATGGCCCAGCGAGCTCCACATTGTTGGATCCAGCCGATGGTTTTCCCTACAACATCGAAAATTGAGAGCATTAGTCAATAAGCACTAGACATACATATGGAGAGATTAACACTTAATAAGCAAGACAACTTACCCATGGGAAGGTGAAAGGAGGAGGAGCTAAATCAGGAAGAGTCACGCCACTCTACTGAGAGGCCTACAAATCAAGCATGCACAAGTAAGGTGAATGGAGTTAGGACTCGTCTTAGCTTCTATGAGCAAGAACTTACCATGAAGGTATCATAGGCTAACATCTTCTGTGCCATCCACTCCATCATCTGTTGCGTCTACGTCAACTGATGCTGCTGCTGAGTCACCTGCTCCTCCATTTGCGAGCATGAGCCACGGCCTCCTCCCTCAGTCTCTTCTGTTCGGCCACTCAGTGTACATTTTGTCATCGAACTATCATGAATGTTGCAATGGAAAACATGTAATGAAGTGTGGATGACCGATAAAGAAGAACATACCCAGATCTAGTCGATTGCTACAAGCGAAGGCCTTGGGCGGGTCTCTACTCGAGGCTGGGAGCTCCTCCTGCCATGATGAACCTGGGAGAGAGATGGAATGGTCGAAGGATGGATAGAGCAGTCACCAATCCATAAGCGGCCATTCGCCTTGCCTTGTCCCGCCAGTACGGCAACCTCGGGGTCAAAGGGCGAGGTGAGAGGGTCCGCTTCGTCGCCATGCGACTCCGCGAACTTTTCCCGATACCCCGTACCTCGGAGACGGCATCCATCATTCATCCACATCGACCCCGTCTCAGGATGCGGCTCCTTCCTAGTACGCTTTTCGGTCCAAATAGCGAACACGGTGGGCTCCACACCTGTCTCTTTTTTCTGCAAAAGAGAGCATGAAGATACATGAAGAGGGACGTCAGTGCGGAAAAAACGTGATGAGCAAGATTAAAGAATGCCTTTGCTCACCTTTTTTTTGGATGCATCGGGCGAGGGTGAGGCTACCTTGGCAGTGTGATCCACCTTCCATCGCGGCTTTCTGTCTCACATCCTCGTCGTGTTTTTTCTTGAATCTGGCGCTTGTCCAACACGCTACCATCATCGTGAAGACTTCCTTGTTGGCCTCACCTACGTACTGAGGAGGAACCTGTATACACAAAATACACATATTAGTGAAATTAGACTTGGCGGGCACCAAGTTAACAATACACAAATGGAACTACCTGCAAGTATTGCCACGGCTCGATATGAGCCACCGAGCAACTTTCTTGTCTAAGTTAATCTTGCGTTTCTTGGCGTACCAAGTGCGGACGCACCACACACACGCCTCATGGTGCATGTCAGTGACTTGCCTCCTCGCACAAGCCTGAGACACGGATAAGCACTCCCTAGGGTTATCGGGTCCATGAAAGTATTCCTACAAGGATGCACAAGCCATTAGTGCAACTATTGTCAACCTCGGAGTTACTGAATGACGAGAAGTCAAAGAAACTTACCCAGAAATCGCGTATCACCCTATCCTAGGCGTTCTCGAGCTCGCCGTCTGGATCTGGTGCGTAACGGTAGTGCCTCCAAGTCCAAGCGACATCCTCGCCACAACCACGAGGTAGGGATACAATCCCAGGGAAATGCTTTCTTATGAGGCATCCAAGAATGCTCGCGTAGGTTTGGGGCCCCTCGATCGCATCTTTATATATGAACGACCTGCAAAATGAAAGCCAAAATGGGTATGAGAAAATGGTGATGAAAAGTTCAACATTAGAATACCAAAAGTTGATAAGTTGCAAAATAGTAAGCGGGGTAAAAGCATGTACCTTTCCCTAGCAAGTACGAGCACAATAGAACGAGCAGTTTTTATCCAATACTCCAGGTTGGCAGTCTACGCCCTAGAAGACGGTCACACCTCCGAGTAGAATCCTGGCCCTCTCCACCTCCTAACACACTTGTATACATATGGGATGCATGGCACCACCTAGATTTAGGTAGGATTTCGTTGCTCGGAGCCCGCTTCGGCAAAACCCTAACCTCGGTGGAAAAGGTCGAAATTGGCCGTCTACCCCCATCACCGGAGTCAAGATGGGGTAGCTCAGTGGATTTTTGTCCTTGGTTGTGTTAGGATAGGACATAGGAACATGGAAAGCCAAAATCTAGCCCAACTCTTCAGAAGATTCCCTCCGGTGCACCGAAGGGGGAGTTTCGAGCTTTAAGTCCAGAACCTTACTAGGGAGCAAGCGATGACGGTAAGATGGTCACCCCTCGGAGTAGGATCTTGTCCCTCTCCACCTCCCACCACACTTGTATACATATGGTATGGCACCACCTAGATTTAGGCTGGATTTCGTTGCTCTGTAGCACTCGCTTCGTCGAACCCCTGACCCCGTTGGAAAAAGTCAAAGTTGGCCGTCTACCCCCATGACCGGAGACGAGAGGGGTTAGCTCAGTGGATTTTTTTTTCCTTGGTTGTGTTAGGGTAGGAGGACATAGGAACATGGAAAACCAAAATCTAGCCCAACTCTTCAGAATATTCCCTCCTAAAAGAACATCCTTTATGTCCCTTGTTGGTTTTGTGTGTTAGGCAACAACACTAGTGATAATCTAATCTGTTGCTAAGTGATGCAGGAGTTAATTGATAAACTCTCATATAGCATCGATACTTAGAAAGGGAAAATACCAAAGAAGAACTCTGCAGGAAACTTCAGGCCGGAGTCTCCGACCTGCCCAGACCAGAGTCTCCGGTCACCTGGACCGGAGTCTCCGGACTCAGGACAACGAAGTTTCCGGCCAGTCTCCGGCCCTGCCAATTTCGCTCCATGACACCAAGGCGGAGCGGTACTGA
Source organism: Poa pratensis (assembly GCA_947311845.1). NCBI lineage: Eukaryota > Viridiplantae > Streptophyta > Magnoliopsida > Poales > Poaceae > Poa > Poa pratensis. The sequence continues at coordinate 37,132,642 of CAMZMU010000076.1, read as the reverse complement.
TACCCACTCTGGAACATGACCGGAATGTTGCCAGAGTCTCCTATCAGGCCGGAATCTCCGGCCCCTGTTCAAGACCGGAATGTTCCTCTCAGGCCGGAGTCTCCGGTCTGCCGGACCGGAGTCTCCGGTGTAAAGTGCTTGCAACGGCTATTTTTCTGGGAGGGGTATAAATGCCCCTCCACCTACCTCCAGCCAGCTAGCTCGTCCAGAATTGTTTGCCCCCTATTGTTGCAAGCTCAAAGCTCATAGATCTCCCAATCCCTCCACCCAAACTCACTCATACTTGGAGGATTGAAGGAGAAAGCCCGGATCTACAACTTCACCGAAGCGTTCTTCATTTCCCCCTCATTCACTTGAGGGATTTGAGCCTAGGGTTTCCACTAATAAAACCTAGGCATCTTGTTGTACTTACTTGCTTGCTACTTTTGTGTAGCAGATTCGTGGTGCTTGGGAGCCCCCCAATCCTTTTGTGTGTTGAGCCTCAAGTTGTTGTAAGGGCTCCGGATTCCGCCTTGAAGGATTCCGATAGTGGAAGGTGAACCGAGCTTTTGGGCGAGGTTCATCGGAGAATAGGGTGAGGCCATTTGTGGCGCTTGAGTTTGAAACTCACACCCCTCCAACGAGACGTACTCCCCCCAAAAGGAGGAACTCGGGAATACATCCTTGTCTCCGCGTGCTTCCCGTTCGGTTACTCCTTACTCTTTAATTATTATTTGTATCTTATCTTATTAAGGTTTAACTTGTCATATAGGTAAATTCATCGTAGTTGCATATCTAGAGAATTTACCTTTGTGTCAAGCCTTAATCGAAAAAGAATTAAAATTTGGAGTAGCACCTATTCACCCCGTCCCCCTCTATGTGGCCATACGATCCTTTCAATTGGTATCAGAGCCTCGGCTCTTTATTCGGGCTTAACCGCCTAAGAGAAGTATGGCCCTTGACAAGAATGGGAACGAGATTCCCGAGACCCCCATCCCTTCCACTTTGGTTTCCATTGAGGACTTCAATTCCACGAAGACCTCTATGTAAACTCAAATGGAAGGGTTGCGCAAAATGTTAGCGCAACTCATGGAGGCAAAGGGTATCTCATCACCTACTACTCCGGAGCTTCCTCTAAAGGACCCTTGGAGGAAGAGGTTGATGGGAGCAAGGGGGTGTCAACTCTAAAACTAACACCCAATTAAACCAACTAATGGGAAGGAAGAGTATAGTGGGGTTCCTTTCCCGTACTCTCCCGACCTACCTATCCCTCATCCTCCTATGCACCTAAGAGGAGTTCCACCTAGTCTAAATGCATCCTCGTTTACTAATTGGCAAGCTTCTATGAGATCTCATGTGAACAGTGCCAGCATTGAGCTTTGGAGGATCATTGTAGATGGATACAAGGCCGTGGATGAATCCAACTTGACAAGGCGAGAACAAGTTGATTGTTAACTAAATGTCACCGCTCTTGATTTGATCTGTGTTGCCGTGGGAGATAAGGATATGCACCACATTCAACATTGCACCACCGCCAAAGAAGCTTGGGATTGTCTTACGGAGGTGTTCGTTGGAAATGATAGCATGAGGAGAAATAATATGAAGCTATGAGCAACCAAATTGAAGGTTTCTTCATGCAAGATGAGAAAATCATGAGGATATGTATCAAAGGCTCAAGGCTCGCTAACGCATATAGAGACCTTGGTGCTATACATGTGAATGATGCTTATATCAAGAGGAAGTATGTGAATGCCCTCATGCCGTTTGAAGCGGCCGACTTGAAGAGTCTCCAAGGAAGGCACAACTACCTCAATTGACCTCAAATGAAGTTATGAAAGAGATGCAATCTTACAAAGTTCAAGCCCAAATTGCTCAAGACTCTCGTGCCCGGGCTATTGGAATGCACCAAAGTTTCTCACTTGCTTTGAAGGCCAAGGTGGTGGAACAAGATGAAGACCAAGCATGAAGAGGGAGGCTACTTGGATCCCGAAGAACTCAAGATTGCCCATAGAGACTATGTGGCTCTTGCGGCAAGGACCTTTTGGAAGAACCCATCCAAAGCTAAAGCTCAAGTGGAGCAAAAGTTCAAATCAAGTGGTTACAAGGAGGGCAACCCAAAAATGAAGACTTGCTTCAATTGTCAAGATAGATATCACTACGTTGCCGAGTGTCCTTATGAGAACCGTGAAGAACATGGAGGAAGACTTATTCTCAAGGAGGCTTCAAGGTCTTCTAGCAAGAAGCCTTACTTCAAGAAGCCCATCTCCAACAAGAAGCCACCTTCAAAGATTGTGTTGGTGACAAGAGAATATACATCCGGGGATGAGAGTGAAGAAGAAACAACCACAAGTGGAGTGGCCGCCTTAGCCATTGCTTCATCGACACCCACTTCTCTCTTTGAATCCCCCAATGAGAATGTCCCCATCCAATCCGCTACATGTCTCATGGCCAAGGGCCCCGAGGTATCATCTTTCCCTCCTTCTAAGACTATGAATGAAATACATGATCTTATGAGTCTTAGAGTAAAGGAAGAAAATGTTGCTTTGGATTTCTTGTTGACTAACTTGCAAGGTGAATGCAAGATTCGATTTGAGATTCTTATGAGTCAATATGGCATGGCACAAGATCTCCTTGAGGAAAAGGGGAGACTTGAAAGAGAAAATGCTAATGAGATTGCTTCCCTCACCGTTGCTCTTGAGGAAGAGCATGAGCTTTGAGTTTCTCTTGAAGAGAAGCTTGATAATATTGAGGAATCTCAAAATGATATTCTTTCTAAAATCATTAAAGAACGTGACCATGATATTGCTAAATACAAAGTTTTCAAGAAAGAAAAGGTTGAATTTGGTGTTGGTCATAATAGACTAACCGAGGAGCTAAAGAAGCTCACCAAGGCTCACAAGGTCTTGGAGAGTGATCACTCTACCTCACCAAGTCTTTTGAACAACTTCAAATTCAACTTACTAAAATTGATGTACCTAGTTCCTCTACTCTTTCTTGTGATCATGCAAATGTCATTGAGGAAAATGCTAGGTTGAAGAATGAACTTGCCAAGGCCTCTAGCCCTCAAGGTGAGAAACCTCTTTATGAGCTTTTGCAAACGCAAAAGCCACACATAGGGAAAGAGGGTCTTGGTTATGTTGCCAAGAAGAAGAAGAAGAAGAAGTCCAAGCCCGCACAATCAAAGAAGACTACCATTGCGAGTAGTGATGCCATAAGGGGCAAACCACTCGTAATGACTTTGCGGGAAATGCTAACCCAACTATATTCTTTATGCTGATTATTATGGGATGTTTATGCAAAATATGTTGGTCCCTATGATGGTTTCATTGCTTATTCTATTTGGGTTCCTAAGACCCTTGTTGCTAACAAAAGAGGACCCATTGCGAAATGGGTACCTAAAACCAAGCAATGATTTCTTGTAGGACTATGCTTCCGGTGGGTCAAAATGGGTGATTGATAGTGGATGCACAAGTCATATGACCGGAAGAAAGGAGATTTGACGGAGTTGAGAACAAATATAAATCATGCAACCGTCACATATGGAGACAAGTCAAAAGCTAAGGTATCAGGACTCGGCAAGGTGGTAGTCGCACCGGATATCACCCTTGTGAATGTCATGCTTGTTGAGTCCCTTGGTTATAATTTAATATCCGTTCGTCCCTTAACAAGATGGGGTTTGATGTTCATTTTACTATTGATATGGTGATACTCTTGTGGAGCAAGACTCTAAAGGTTGCTTTCGTTGGGTATGTCGAACAAGAGTTGTTCGTGGTGGACTTTTCGGTCTACCACCACTCAAGCGATGTGCTTATTCGGAAGGGCCGACGTGGGGTGGTTGTGGCATCGCCGCTTGTCCCATGTCAATATGAGAACTTTGCAAAGTCTTCACAAGGGTGGTCACATTCTTGGACTAAAAGACAATGTTTCCTTTACCAAAGATCGTGTTTGTAGGGCTTGTGTTGAAGGAAAGATGCATGATTCTCCCCACCCAATCAAGGCTTTTATCTCATCAAAGAGGATATTGGAGCTCCTTCATGTGGACCTCTTTGGTGCCGTTCCCGAAGCTAGCCTTGGGGGGGAAGAAGTATTGTTTGGTGATTGTTGACGACTACTCAAGATACACATGGGTTTATTTCTTCAAGTTCAAGAGTGAAACCCAACAAACTGTCATCGACTTCACCAATGAGGTTCAACGTCAACGCAATCTTCTCATATTGGCCATTAGAAGTGACAATGGCTCCGAGTTTAAGAACTACACCTTGGATGAGTTTCTTAGTGAAGAGGGAATTCATCATCAATATTCCGCTGCATATACCCCTCAACAAAATGGTGTAGCCGAAAGGAAGAACCGGACTCTTATGGATATGGCTAGGTCCATGTTGGCGGAGTTTAAATGTCCACTCTCTTTTTGGGCCGAAGCCATCTCCACGGCGTGTCATTCATCTAACCGGCTCTACTCCAGCAAGAAGTTGAACAAGACTCCTTATGAAATCCTCTCCAGCAACAAACCCTATATTGGCTATTTCCGGGTGTTTGGTTGTAAGTGTTTCTATTTGAGAAAGGGAGTTCGTTTAACCAAGTTTCAATCTAAAGCATTAGAGGGTATATTTGTTGGTTACGGTCTCAAATCCCACACTTATAGAATCTTCGATGTACTCTCACGGGTCATCGTTGAGTCTTGTAGTGTGGAGTTTGAAGAAAATGATGGCTCCCAAGTGACGCAATTTCATGTTTGTGATGTAGATAATGAAGAGCCTCAAGACTCCATAAAGAAGATGGGCGTTGGATTCTTTCGCCCTATTGAGCTACATCAAGATGCAAGTCAAGGAGAAACAAGCTCTACTCAAGTTAAACCTCCTTCATCACAAGACCTTCACGCGCCATCCCCGGGAGCAATGAGGAACCTAACCAAGAACAAGAACAAGACCCTCAACAAGTTGATGAGAACATTGCCAATGAATCCAATGAACCTTCCACTCAAGTGCAATGCTCTAATCAAGACCAAGATCAACCCTCTACTTCAACCAATGAAGAAGTGCATAATGAAGATCAAGGTCATCAAGACGGTCAAGACGGGGAATCAAATGATCAAGATGATCAAGAGATACCTCCTCGCTCCAATGAGGAATCGAAGCCCGTCGTAAAGCAAGAGTTATGAGAAACTTGGAAATAAAGAGTCATAAGCTAGAATCAATTATTGGTGTCTTGAACAACAAGGTTACCACAAGGGGTCAATTGGCAAGTTTAGTGAGCATCAACACATATCTCCATGGTGGAACCAAAGAAAGTCTTTGAAGCTCTTGAAGATCCGGATTGGTTGGAAGCCATGCATGATGAACTCAACAACTTCAAGCGCAACAAGGTGTGGAAGTTAGTTGAGAAGCCCAAAGAATGCTGCAATGTTATAGGCACAAAGTGGATATTCAAGAACAAGCAAGATGAACATGGAATGGTTGTGAGGAACAAGGCAAGATTGGTGGCTCAAGGGTACTCTCAAGTTGAAGGCATTGATTTTGGAGAGACATTTGCTCCCGTGGCTCGCCTTGAGTCCATATGTATCCTTCTTGCTTATGCTTCACATCATAACTTTAAATTGCAACAAATGGATGTGAAAAGTGCCTTTCTTAATGGTCCTTTAAAGGAGTTGGTATATGTTAAGCAACCACTGGGGTTTGAGGACCCAAACTTACCTAACCATGTCTACAAGCTTGATAAGGCGCTCTATGGTCTCAAACAAGCACCTCCTGCATGGTATGAGCACCTAAGAGAGCTATTGCTAAACCGTGGATTTGAAGTGGGGCAAATCGATCCCACCCTTTTCACAAAAAGGGTTAAAGGGGAGCTTTTCATATACCAACTTTATGTGGATGATATTATCTTTGGCTCGTCTAACCAAGCTTTTAATGATGAATTTTCAAAACTTATGACCGATAGGTTTGAGATGTCTATGATGGGGGAGTTGAAGTTCTTTCTTGCTTTTGAGATCAAGTAATTGAATGAAGGGACTTTCATCTCTCAAACCAAATATACCCAAGACATGCTCAACAGATTCAAAATGCAAGATGCTAAGGAGAAACGCTTTCCTATGGACACCAAATGTCATCTACAACTTAACCCAAAGGGTATAGATGTCGATCAAAAGGAATACCGCTCCATGATTGGTTCGTTGGTTTATCTTTGTGCATCTAGACCCGATATTGTGTTGAGTGTAGGGGTGTGTGTAAGGTATCAAGCCGCTCCTAAAGAAAGCCACATGGTGGAGGTCAAAAGAATCCTTCGATATTTGATTTATACCCCAAGGTTTGGTTTATGGTATCCAAAGGGCTCAACTTTCTCTCTTTGTGGGTACACGGACTCGAATTGGAACGGTGATCTTGATGATAGGAAATCAACTTCCGGGGCATGCCAATTCCTTGGTAGGTCCTTGGTGAGTTGGTTTTCAAAGAAGCAAAATTGTACATCTCTTTCCACCGCCGAAGCCGAGTATGTGGCAGCCGCTAGTGCATGCACTCAATTGTTATGGATGAGGCAAACTTTAAAAGAATACGGTGTCAATAGTGACAAAGTGCCTCTTTTGTGTGACAATGAAAGTGCTATCAAGATTGCCCACAACCCGGTGCAACATTCAAGAACGAAGCATATTGAGATTCATCATCGTTTTATTCGAGATCATGTTGCCCGAGGAGATAATGAGCTAGGCTATATTCCCACAAAAGTCAACTTTGCCGATATTCACGAAGCCTCTTGATGAAGCAAGATTCACTTATTTGAAGAATGAGCTAAATATCGTGAATTCAAGGAGCTTGACTTGACTATCTTGCATACACACCTATATCTTGACTATCTATTTGGTTTAGGTGTAGGCATGGACATAGGGGTTGTGCGGTCCTAATCCATTGGACTATCCCTCCCCCCATTATGCCGATAGTAAGAACTCATTTGCATCTCTATTTTCATTTCATAAATTGCGAGCTTAAAATGATGAGTAGTGATAGTGAACCCAAGATATATCTTCGCGGTGTCACGCCACATACACTCATACATGGTGGCCTAGGCCACCGCCCTCTTCTTTGTGAAGAGTTGATCTTATTGGTTTTATTTGGATTTATTTGGGTATTTCTAGACCTTTAGTTTGTTTTTGGGAGAAACACTTTGTAACATCCTGAAATTTGGCCTTTCAAAAATTTTCTTTAAAAATTTATTCTTGGAATTTGGGATTTAATTATCCCTTGATTTGGTTGCCCTTTTAAAAATTCTCGACCATTTATGAAACCTTGTCCAAGTTTGGGATCTTATGTTTTGAATTCTCTCCCACTTGGCAAACTTGTTGCTGGCTCCTTTCACCCAAAAATATTATTTCTATAGTTTCCTTTATTTAATTACCAAAATCCCTATATTGTGACTTTACAAAGGAAGTACCCTAAATATCTTTCCTAAAAATCTGCAAAAATTAGGGGATGATCCCTGGGCAATATATAGCCCAAATATGCAAAAATATTTGGTATGCACTTAGGGTTTCACCACCCATTTCTCTGATTTAAGAATCTGCCTCAAACGTCATAATTTCAAAGTTGTTCATGAAAGGTTTTCAATAAATTTCACCCAGCCCAGTATAGGTTCACCTTGAGACCCTACACCTCAGGAACATCAAATTGGACCAAGCCCATCTCTTTTTCCTTCCAAAACATCCACTTAAGTTTTGACCAGTACTGTTTTTCCAAAAATTTACACGGAGCAAGTTTCGAATTTTGAAGAACTCTAGTCAGCAAAGTTGCCACATTTTGCGTTCTGCACACAAAGATCAAAACCTCACTCATTTTGGAGCAGGGAGCTGCGAGAAATGGGTCGTTGACCACTTCTGGCGTGCTCTGCACAGTGGTGACCACCTGTCACCACTGTCGAACACCTGGCCGAACGGCGCCGCCGCGTCCCGCTCGTCGCCGTGAAGCCCCCCTTCGCCTCTCCCCGCGCCCAGCCAGCCCCCCCCCCCCCCCGCCCTTCCTCGCTTTCCCTGCCTCCACGCGTCGCCGGAGACGCCGCCGTCCGCTAGCCTCGCCGCGGCTAGGCGACGCGCCGCGCAGCACAGTGGCTGCTGTGGCCGCGTGTCGGCAGCCCGCGCTCGAGCGAACCGTGCCCCCCCCTCCCCTGTGCGTCCGTGGAGCTCCCCTCCACCCGCTGCCGCCGCCAGCTACCCGACACACCGCTGCTACACCATCGCCGCGCCGTCCGTCGACACGCCGGGGCCGCCAGAGCCTCCCCTCCGCCTGCAAATGCCACGCCACCCCGAGCCTCTCCACGGGAGCGCAATCTTCGTCGTCCAGATCATCCACTCCACACGCACGACGCCGCACCGACGCTACACCGACGACGTCGAGCCCGCTCCGCCACATCTCCGGGACACCGTGTCCATGCCCGTGACGGCCACCACCTCCTCCCCTCGCTATAAGAAGGCTACCCCGGCACCCCAGAGCACCACACCACCTCCACCTCGCTCCCAATCACCCCCCACCGCAGTATCAAAGCCATTAGAGCACCACATCGCCGGAATCCAGTTCGCCACCGCCGCAAGGAATCCGCTCGTTTTCTACCCCGTAGTAGCGCCCTAGTTCAATTCCTCGCACCAACAGTCTCTCTGGACCATGGCGAACCTCCAGCAGCCCTCGCCGGAGTAGAAGGTGGCCGGAGTCGTCGTGTTCATCATCGACACCTCGCTGCCGCCGCGGCCGTGGAAGCTCTGCTCAACTCCGACCTTCCCAGCAAGCGCAAGTTCGCCGACGAGCTGCGGACCGCCTCCCCGAGCCTTCCGCACCCTTCCCCTCCCCTCTCCCGTGCCCTAGCCGCCGCGGATCGACGCCGGTAAGCTCGCCGGAGCATCGCCGGCTTTTCTTTTTTTCCGCGCGGGAAGGGAAGAAAACGATTCGGTTTTATGAGCCACTGACCAGTGGGACCCACTGGTCAGATTTTTAGACATTTCGAACCGCTTTCTGTTTTGATTTTCCTGTTTTATTTTTCTTTTGGAAAAGGGCAGAAAATGATTCAAACTTTGAAATGCAATTTCTCTTTGAATATTGGTCAGAAAAATATGAAACCAATTTTGTCGGCTTAGTTTGATTTTTCTCTTTCCAATGGAACCAGAAACAATTTATTTGGAATTATTTGATTTTGCATTTATTTAAAATCATATAGGAGTTGTTTTGATGCATTTTTGTCCTGTGCTTTTAGATCCAAACCCCTCCGACGGAGTAGAAGTTATTCTCGAACCCGAAGGCAAGCCACCAACCCAACTTCAAACTTGGTCGACTTAGAAGTTATTTGTCTGTTGAAATAATGTCAGCTGCACATCGCATGTCATATTGCATGTTAACTTTCTGCACTCTATTATATTGTTATCTGTGCAACACTCACACTTCCGGGGCAATGGCAGGGCCTCCCGCCTCAGCCGAGGAAGTGGGGGAAATTATTACAACTGTGCGTCTCGCTTTGCGGGGCTTTGTTTGGATTTTCCACTTCTTCAGCGCCGAGGTGAGGTGCGGACGAATGTCGGCTTATGATCCTCGGGGTTGGGGGCATTCGTGTTAGTTGCCTCTTGTCCCACCGTCGAATATGGTTGGCTTAGGCCATCCGGACTGCGATGCTGGGAGCTGACTTTTCCGTGGTTCTTTTGCCGAGATTGCTGACACCACCTTCGAGTGGAATGGATGCTCTCTCATTTTTATGAGTGCTTTTCGGTTATTCCTTTACGGTGACACTCACACTTCCGGGGCAATGGCAGGGTCTCCCGCCTCAGCCGAGGAAGTGGGGGAATTATATGCTATCATTGTTATTGTTTTATCACTAACCCCCGAGTAACACCGGCCGGGTTGCCCGCCACCGTCACCCGGGTATTATTGTTATTATTGTTATGTTGTTGTTTATTCATGCAAGTATTATGTTGTTATTGTTATATGCTTTGCTTGTGTTGCTTGTTGTTGGTTGGAAACTGGATATAAAATTTGACTAAGAAGATAATCACCTCCCTCGACTAGATTGAGTCACTTAGTGCCACTCACCAAACACCTCGCACAACCATGCGTCGTCCGTGTGGGCGGACCATGGCCGGGTATTTTATCAGCCTCCTTTGATGCCACCCCTTTGGCAAGTCTAGTCGGTTACCATAGTTGGTCGGGGCTAGGCTTGCGAAGGTTCCGGAGCTAGGCGTCGCTCATGGGTTGGGGACGTGCCGGATTCACTTCTGCATAAGGCATAGAGTTATGTCGGTGGCTATACAGGGAGTGTCTTGGTGGAGTAAACGACTGTGGAAGTACAGGTTTGTGCTGCCGCCATGGTTGGTTCTAGTACTTCGGTACCGGCGGTACAAGCCTAGACTTCAGCGTGTGGACAAAAGTTGCAACCTCTCGAGAGTGTAATCTAGATTCTAGCCCTGTCCCGGGTTATGGGACTTGTTTGGGTCAAGTCACACTAGGGGTCAGTCCAGTCGAACTTGGGGAATTAATTAAGTTGAAATCAGCGAACACAGGAAATTGTTGTGAGTCTAAGCCAGAGTTGGCTAAGGACTCGGGAAGTTGTGTTTAAAGCCAGAGTTGGCTAGAGGCTTGATAGCCTAGTTGTGTTGTGGGTTGTTGAGTGAGAAACGTGATCTCACTCGATGACATGAAACTCCCCTACAAAGGTAAGTAGGTAAGTTATGTCCAACCGTTAAGCTTGGACTCATCCTCGCACCCGAACTCTGCCATGTTACTTTCTGAACATGCCATGCCATATAGGTAGACCTTGTTTTTGGGCTGTTGTCTTGCGAGTACTTCAAGTACTTACCTGGCTTTTCATGTGGCCAGACCCTGCTGAACCAGTCGCCGAGTACCCGCTCTACGAGAACTAGGAACCCGTATTCCAGGCAGAACCCTGTGGAGTAATGCCCGCTGTCGCCACGCTACCGTCTATGCTTCCGTTACGACTTCCGCTAGAGGCCGATGTTAAAAAATAATGTACATACTGTTGTGTGCGCCGTTGCGCCGAAGCTGGGGCCTCACCCCGTGTTGTAATATGCTGTATCAGTTTGAACTCGAAGCCTTTGAATAAATTTGGTTATGCTTTGTATCAAGCTGTCATATATCCAGTGTTTCTGGGACTGGTATATGGGGTCACTCGATCATCTGGATCGGGGTGCCACAGAGCTTGGTATCAGAGCCTGACTGCCTGTAGGATACCCTAGTTCTTGGACGGCGTAGAATAGAACCCGTTGTGTTGCCGATTTTTTTTCCTTGTTTCTCTGTCTGTTGTGCTTTTAAACTTAACACTCACTTCCCTTGATTTTTTTGTCTCTGTCACAGATGGCAGAGTTGCTCGCTGAGACTACCGCCGTGCACGTTCCCGGTTTTCCGCAGTTTCTTCGGGAAATCTGGGACCACCTCTACCCCGGCTCACCTCCCCCGACTTACCACGTGTACCAGAACCGTCTCGACAGGGCCACCACGGAGTTCACCGCCACCGTCCGCCTTCGTCCGCAGCCCTTGTCCGCAGGGGTTGAGCACGGTCTCACTTCCGGTGTCTGCACACAGGCGTCTCGCGCCATCCAGGAGGCTGCAGGAGATGCCATCCTGTTCCTCCGCACCGTCGACCCCGTGATGAGACAGTGCACTCGTTACATCTACTTTCCAAGGTTGGCTGTAGACAGCGGGGATACCCTTTTCCCCAACCCAGGTGACACTAGCTCACCCCTCTACGCCCTTATTCAGTACACCACCCACCTCCACCAGTACCTTCACACCACCCTTCTCCAGTTTGCCTCACTTCGCGCCAACGGCTTGGCCGAGATTACGCGAGCTTCTGGGCCGGCACTCCTAGTCGCCCACCTCGTCTCCCCACCTTTAGGCTCAGTTCCCTCGAGCAGATTAGGAGGGGGCTTGCCCGCCACTCCTCGCCCGCCGCTCCGACGCCACCTTCCCGCACTCGTAGCAGCGCCACTTACTACTACTCGCACACCTCCCCCGTTCGGTCTCAGCGTCGTCGCGTCCAGGCAGCCGAGCCACAGAGTTACTCCGGAGACTCCCGTGACGACCGCGCTTCACCCGACTACAGTCCCGCAGAGGAGCCTCTCGACACCACCACGCCAGCGACACCCCTCGAGATGGAGTTCTAGACGCTCGGAGACGACATCGCTTAGTGTACTATACCTTCCGATGTATCGCGTGCTTGAATAATGTAGTGGTAGGGTTGTATCCTGCATCTTGTACCGAGTGCTTTGTATCTCGCATCTTGTATCATGTATCCTGTACGGGTAGCTTGTACCTTTACTTTGCATCTTTTGTAAAATAGCGAGTGCTTGCATCTTGTATCTCCACCATCCATTGTATAACATCATCCTTGTGTTTCGTTTGCAAACTGTGCTTCCCATTTGGTTTTACCTTGGATGTTACCCCTTCCCCATATGGATGCTCATGATACGCGCCGTTACATTCAACAGTTCAGGATGAGGCCCAATACTGGTGCAAGTGGCAGCCAAGGAACCCCGGTTCGTCGTTCCGCGCGACAAGCTGGCGAGGATCCCGAGCCGCCGCAACCACCTCCTCCTCCTCCAACTCAGGAACCAAGCCCAAGTCAGTTTATGATGATGATGGATGAACGCCACAACCAGCATCTGACACAGATCATGAGGGAGTTTGGCACGTACATGCAAGCCCGTAATGCTCCACTCCCGGGCCGCTCAAAGCTGCAAGACTTTCAGCGCACGCAACCACCCAAGTTCTCATATGCCGATGACCCACTTGAGTCTGATGATTGGCTCCGTGCCATGGGAAAGAAGCTAGAGCTCGCTCGCGTGGACGAGCAAGACAAGGTGCCCTTCGCCACTCACTACCTTGAGGGCCCTGCCAACGTTTGGTGGGACAACCAAAAGGATGCCAGAGGCGATGCACCACCTATCACTTGGGCAGAATTTCAGGAAGCATTTCGCAGAGCCTACATTCCTTCTAGCATCATAAAAATGAAACAGCAGGAATTTCTGGCACTTACTCAGGCAGCAAATCCATCAGTGAGTATCTGACTAAGTTCAACAACCTCGCTCGCTATGCACCTGATGACATCAACACAGAAGAAAAGAAGAAAGACAGGTTCCTTCATGGGATGCATCAGACCATAAAAACTCAGCTCAGTGTTCTGCAGTTTCCAGATTTTCAGTCCATGATCAACACGGCGCTGATTTCAGAGAAGGAGCACCGCTCAATTTATGACTCCCACAAACGGAAGTTCGAGCCCCGTAAGAACCAGCATGAAGGAGGTTCTTCAAGACCACGCCCATGGCAGCCCAACAACCGGATCTCAACACCTCAGAACACCTGGAATCAACCCAGGAAGGATGGCTACCCCCGGGAAGGATTCTACCACAAGCGCCCCTTAGTGGATGACTGCAAGAGGGAGAACTCCTGCTTCAAGTGTGGCAAGACAGGACACTACATCAAGGATTGCCCTCTCACAACAGCAACGGCAACAGCAACAACAACAACACACCCTGCTGGGGCGATCAAGCCACCTCAAGTTGCCCGTGTCCACCACATGTCAGCAGAAGAAGCATATGAAGCTTCAGACGTAGTGCTTGGTACGTGTACTATCAACACTAAACCCGCGCTGATTTTATTCGATTCCGGAGCTTCCCATTCTTTCATCTCGAAAGATTTTGTTGCCAAACACCGTTTTCCGTTTCCCTTTGGGCCATCTTTTGGTGATACAAACCCCCGCCTCTGAGATGAAAACCAACACCATGTGTCAAGACTTGACAATCAGCATCAATCAAGTAAAATTTCCAGCTCAACTCAGCACCCTCAATGTGCCCGGTCTCGACGCTATCCTAGGTATGGATTGGCTAGTTCAGCATGCAGCCCAGATTGACTGTGCAACCAGAGCAGTTACTCTCACCAACCCAGAAGGCATCCGTACCACCTATGTGCCAAATAAACCTCACCAGATAAATGCAAAGATGTTTCTCGCTCAAGCCCCGGAGATAGGGGAAGTATATGTGGTCAGTGAATACCCAGATGTTTTTCCAGATGAGTTACCCGGAATGCCCCCTGACCGTGATATTGAATTTGCTATTGAAGTCATACCGGGAACAAACCCAATATTCAAGAAGCATTACCGTATGACCAGTCCCGAGTTAGTGGAACTAAAGAAGCAGCTTGACGAACTGGTTCAGAAGAAATTCATTCGCCCGAGCATTTCACCTTGGGGATCACCGGTTTTGTTCGCAAAGAAGAGCGATGGTACTCTCCGGTTATGTATTGACTATCGTGCTCTCAATGATGTTACTATCAAGAACAAGTACCCACTCCCAAGGATCAATGACTTATTCGACCAACTTCGAGGTGCCCGGGTATTCTCAAAAATTGATCTTCGCACGGGATACTATCAGCTGAAGATTCGCGAGAGCGATATTCCCAAGACTGCTTTTACCACCAGATATGGACTATATGAGTGCACAGTTATGTCCTTCGGCCTAACCAATGCCCCCGCCTACTTCATGGGCATGATGAACAAGGTATTCATGGAGTACCTCGACAAGTTTGTTGTAGTGTTTATCGACGACATCCTCATTTACTCCAAAAATGAGGAGGAGCACGCCGAACACCTCAGGCTGGTTCTTGGAAGGATGCGTGAGCAACAACTTTATGCCAAGTACAGCAAATGCCAGTTCTGGCTAAAGGAAGTGGAATTCCTAGGCATGTATTATCTGGAGCCGGTGTGGCTGTAAACCCCAATAAGATCTCCGATGTGTTAAACTGGAAGACTCCCACCAATGTGTCAGAAATCAGGAGCTTCCTAGGGTTGGCTGGTTACTACCGAAGGTTTATTGAAAACTTTTCCAAGATAGCCAAGCCCATGACGGAATTATTGAAGAAGAACCGCAAGTATGCATGGACAGATGAGTGTGAGGAAAGTTTCAACGAGTTAAAGACCCGGTTAACCACCGCCCCGATTCTGGTGTTGCCTGATGATGCCAAGGATTTTACCGTATACTGTGATGCCTGCAGAAATGGGCTAGGGGCCGTACTCATGCAAGAAGGAAAGGTCATCGCCTATGTGTCAAGGCAACTCAAGACCCACGAGCTCAACTACCCCACCCACGACTTGGAGTTAGCTGCCGTCATTCTCGCCCTAAAGACTTGGCGACATCACCTTATTGGTCGGAGATGCGAGATCTACACTGATCACAAAAGCTTGAAGTACATCTTCACCCAGCCTGATCTCAACCTAAGGCAAAGGAGATGGCTAGAGGTGATCAAGGACTACGACCTCGGAATTCATTACCATCCAGGGAAGGCCAACGTGGTAGCAGATGCCCTGAGCAGGAAGCCCCCTAAAATCCGGCCAAGTCTGGAGAAGGAATTCGCGAAGCTAAACTTGTGCGTAGGAAGCAAGGCCTATTTAAGCACCTTGGAGGTAAAGCCAGACCTGGAGGAAGAGATAAGGACCGAGCAGGCCAACGACCCCGACCTAGGCAAGATCAAGGGCAAGATACCGCTGGGCCAGGCCAAGGAATTTTCCCTGGACAACCAAGGAGTACTCCGCTTCGGTACCCGCCTTTGTGTGCCCTACAAGACCACACTGATACAACAAATCCTCAGAGAAGCCCATGAGTCCGCCTATTCCATTCACCAGGAAGCACCAAGATGTACCAAGATTTGAAGCAAACATTCTGGTGGTCTGGCATGAAGAAGGATATCGCCTACTACGTCGCAAGCTGCAATGTATGCAACCTAGTAAAAGCCGAGCATCAGAAACCCGCCGGATTTCTCCAACCCCTAAAGGTACCCGAGTGGAAGTGGGACAATATTAGTATGGATTTCATTGTCGGACTTCCCAAGTCCAGCCGAGGAAATGATTCTATATGGGTCATTGTCGACCGCTTGACAAAGGTATCTCACTTCATCCCCGTCAAGACTACGTACCGCTCGGACCAACTGGCACAACTCTATGTGAACAAGATTGTCAAGCTCCACGGAGTCCCGAAGACCATTGTCTCGGATAGAGGTACACAATTTACCTCTAAATTTTGGACGAGCCTACATCATGCCATGGGGACCAAGCTATCCTTCAGCACAGCCTATCACCCGCAGACAGACGGTCAAACCGAGCGGGTCAATCAAATTCTAGAGGATATGCTCCGCTCGTGTGTACTCGCCTATGGAGCAGGTTGGGAAGATAGTTTGCCCTATGCAGAGTTTTCTTACAACAACAGCTACCAAGGCAGCCTGAAAATGTCTCCCTTCGAAGCCCTGTACGGAAGGAAGTGCCGAACCCCGCTCAACTGGTCTGAAGTTGGGGATCGCAAGCTCTTTAAGCCCGATGATTTGATGGAGGCTGAAAAGCAAGTACGTCTGATTCGAGACCGACTCAAAGCAGCACAGTCCCGCCAGAAAAGTTACTACGATCGGCGACACCGCCAGATTCAGTTCGAGGAAAACGACTATGTCTATCTTCGGGTAACACCCCTCAAAGGCCTGAAAAGATTCCACATGAAGGGAAAGCTTGCCCCAAGATTCATTGGACCCTTCAAGGTTTTGGCAAGGATAGGGTCAGTAGCTTACCGGCTGGAACTCCCCGAGGAATTAGCTGGAGTACACGACGTTTTCCACGTGTCCCAGCTAAGAAAGTGCATCTCACCTCCAACCAAGCAGGCTGACTTTAAGGAATTGGAGTTGAGCAGCGAACTGACTTACGAGGAACACCCCGTCAGAATATTGGATGAGTCAGAACGCCGCACACGCAGCAAGGTCACCAAGTTCTATAAGTTCAGTGGGACAAGCATACAGAGGAAGAGGCCACCTGGGAACGCGAAGATTTGCTGAGAGCAGAATATCCGTATCTTTTCAACGAGCAACAGGAATCTCGGGGACGAGATTCATCTTAAGGGGGGAAGGTCTGTAACATCCTGAAATTTGGCCTTTCAAAAATTTCTTTAAAAATTTATTCTTGGAATTTGGGATTTAATTATCCCTTGATTTGGTTGCCCTTTTAAAAATTCTCGACCATTTATGAAACCTTGTCCAAGTTTGGGATCTTATGTTTTGAATTCTCTCCCACTTGGCAAACTTGTTGCTGGCTCCTTTCACCCAAAAATATTATTTCTATAGTTTCCTTTATTTAATTACCAAAATCCCTATATTGTGACTTTACAAAGGAAGTACCCTAAATATCTTTCCTAAAAATCTGCAAAAATTAGGGGATGATCCCTGGGCAATATATAGCCCAAATATGCAAAAATATTTGGTATGCACTTAGGGTTTCACCACCCATTTCTCTGATTTAAGAATCTGCCTCAAACGTCATAATTTCAAAGTTGTTCATGAAATGTTTCCAATAAATTTCACCCAGCCCAGTATAGGTTCACCTTGAGACCCTACACCTCAGGAACATCAAATTGGACCAAGCCCATCTCTTTTTCCTTCCAAAACATCCACTTAAGTTTTGACCAGTACTGTTTTTCCAAAAATTTACACGGAGCAAGTTTCGAATTTTGAAGAACTCTAGTCAGCAAAGTTGCCACATTTTGCGTTCTGCACACAAAGATCAAAACCTCACTCATTTTGGAGCAGGGAGCTGCGAGAAATGGGTCGTTGACCATTTCTGGCGTGCTCTGCACAGTGGTGACCACCTGTCACCACTGTCGAACACCTGGCCGAGCGGCGCCGCCGCGTCCCGCCCGTCGCCGTGCAGCCCCCCTTCGCCTCTCCCCGCGCCCAGCCAGGCCCCCCCCCCCCGCCCTTCCTCGCTTTCCCTGCCTCCACGCGTCGCCGGAGACGCCGCCGTCCGCTAGCCTCGCCGCGGCTAGGCGACGCGCCGCGCAGCACAGTGGCTGCTGTGGCCGCGTGTCGGCAGCCCGCGCTCGAGCGAACCGTGCCCCCCCTCCCCTGTGCGTCCGTGGAGCTCCCCTCCACCCGCTGCCGCCGCCAGCTACCCGACACACCGCTGCTACACCATCGCCGCGCCGTCCGTCGACACGCCGGGGCCGCCAGAGCCTCCCCTCCGCCTGCAAATGCCACGCCACCCCGAGCCTCTCCACGGGAGCGCAATCTTCGTCGTCCAGATCATCCACTCCACACGCACGACGCCGCACCGACGCTACACCGACGACGTCGAGCCCGCTCCGCCACATCTCCGGGACACCGTGTCCATGCCCGTGACGGCCACCACCTCCTCCCCTCGCTATAAGAAGGCTACCCCGGCACCCCAGAGCACCACACCACCTCCACCTCGCTCCCAATCACCCCCCACCGCAGTATCAAAGCCATTAGAGCACCACATCGCCGGAATCCAGTTCGCCACCGCCGCAAGGAATCCGCTCGTTTTCTACCCCGTAGTAGCGCCCTAGTTCAATTCCTCGCACCAACAGTCTCTCTGGACCATGGCGAACCTCCAGCAGCCCTCGCCGGAGTAGAAGGTGGCCGGAGTCGTCGTGTTCATCATCGACACCTCGCTGCCGCCGCGGCCGTGGAAGCTCTGCTCAACTCCGACCTTCCCAGCAAGCGCAAGTTCGCCGACGAGCTGCGGACCGCCTCCCCGAGCCTTCCGCACCCTTCCCCTCCCCTCTCCCGTGCCCTAGCCGCCGCGGATCGACGCCGGTAAGCTCGCCGGAGCATCGCCGGCTTTTCTTTTTTTCCGCGCGGGAAGGGAAGAAAACGATTCGGTTTTATGAGCCACTGACCAGTGGGACCCACTGGTCAGATTTTTAGACATTTCGAACCGCTTTCTGTTTTGATTTTCCTGTTTTATTTTTCTTTTGGAAAAGGGCAGAAAATGATTCAAACTTTGAAATGCAATTTCTCTTTGAATATTGGTCAGAAAAATATGAAACCAATTTTGTCGGCTTAGTTTGATTTTTCTCTTTCCAATGGAACCAGAAACAATTTATTTGGAATTATTTGATTTTGCATTTATTTAAAATCATATAGGAGTTGTTTTGATGCATTTTTGTCCTGTGCTTTTAGATCCAAACCCCTCCGACGGAGTAGAAGTTATTCTCGAACCTGAAGGCAAGCCACCAACCCAACTTCAAACTTGGTCGACTTAGAAATTATTTGTCTGTTGAAATAATGTCAGCTGCACATCGCATGTCATATTGCATGTTAACTTTCTGCACTCTATTATATTGTTATCTGTGCAACACTCCACTTCCGGGGCAATGGCAGGGCCTCCCGCCTCAGCCGAGGAAGTGGGGGAAATTATTACAACTGTGCGTCTCGCTTTGCGGGGCTTTGTTTGGATTTTCCACTTCTTCAGCGCCGAGGTGAGGTGCGGACGAATGTCGGCTTATGATCCTCGGGGTTGGGGGCATTCGTGTTAGTTGCCTCTTGTCCCACCGTCGAATATGGTTGGCTTAGGCCATCCGGACTGCGATGCTGGGAGCTGACTTTTCCGTGGTTCTTTTGCCGAGATTGCTGACACCACCTTCGAGTGGAATGGATGCTCTCTCATTTTTATGAGTGCTTTTCGGTTATTCCTTTACGGTACACTCACACTTCCGGGGCAATGGCAGGGTCTCCCGCCTCAGCCGAGGAAGTGGGGGAATTATATGCTATCATTGTTATTGTTTTATCACTAACCCCCGAGTAACACCGGCCGGGTTGCCCGCCACCGTCACCCGGGTATTATTGTTATTATTGTTATGTGTTGTTTATTCATGCAAGTATTATGTTGTTATTGTTATATGCTTTGCTTGTGTTGCTTGTTGTTGGTTGGAAACTGGATATAAAATTTGACTAAGAAGATAATCACCTCCCTCGACTAGATTGAGTCACTTAGTGCCACTCACCAAACACCTCGCACAACCATGCGTCGTCCGTGTGGGCGGACCATGGCCGGGTATTTTATCAGCCTCCTTTGATGCCACCCCTTTGGCAAGTCTAGTCGGTTACCATAGTTGGTCGGGGCTAGGCTTGCGAAGGTTCCGGAGCTAGGCGTCGCTCATGGGTTGGGGACGTGCCGGATTCACTTCTGCATAAGGCATAGAGTTATGTCGGTGGCTATACAGGGAGTGTCTTGGTGGAGTAAACGACTGTGGAAGTACAGGTTTGTGCTGCCGCCATGGTTGGTTCTAGTACTTCGGTACCGGCGGTACAAGCCTAGACTTCAGCGTGTGGACAAAAGTTGCAACCTCTCGAGAGTGTAATCTAGATTCTAGCCCCGTCCCTGGGTTATGGGACTTGTTTGGGTCCAGTCACACTAGGGGGTCAGTCCAGTCGAACTTGGGGAATTAATTAAGTTGAAATCAGCGAACACAGGAAATTGTTGTGAGTCTAAGCCAGAGTTGGCTAAGGACTCGGAAGTTGTGTTTAAAGCCAGAGTTGGCTAGAGGCTTGATAGCCTAGTTGTGTTGTGGGTTGTTGAGTGAGAAACGTGATCTCACTCGATGACATGAAACTCCCCTACAAAGGTAAGTAGGTAAGTTATGTCCAACCGTTAAGCTTGGACTCATCCTCGCACCCGAACTCTGCCATGTTACTTTCTGAACCATGCCATGCCATATAGGTAGACCTTGCTTGTTTTTGGGCTGTTGTCTTGCGAGTACTTCAAGTACTTACCTGGCTTTTCATGTGGCCAGACCCTGCTGAACCAGTCGCCGAGTACCCGCTCTACGGAACTAGGAACCCGTATTCCAGGCAGAACCCTGTGGAGTAATGCCCGCTGTCGCCACGCTACCGTCTATGCTTCCGTTACGACTTCCGCTAGAGGCCGATGTTAGAAAAATAATGTACATACTGTTGTGTGCGCCGTTGCGCCGAAGCTGGGGCCTCACCCCGTGTTGTAATATGCTGTATCAGTTTGAACTCGAAGCCTTTGAATAAATTTGGTTATGCTTTGTATCAAGCTGTCATATATCCAGTGTTTCTGGGACTGGTATATGGGGTCACTCGATCATCTGGATCGGGGTGCCACACACTTGGAATTGGCTTTTATTGTTTGCATCTTGCAATTTCCTAGTGTGTATCCCACCATCAGTGACTTTGCTCTAAACCTATGCCCATCTTATCTACAAAACATGCTCCTCTTGCAACATGCATGTCCTCCTTGTTAAATCTGGCATTTTGAGGCGTTGGGGCCGGAGACTCCGGTGTTTTACACCGGATACTCTGGTCTGACCAAAGTTTCCGCCCCAAACCACGGAAACTCTGGCTTGGCCAGAGACTCCGGTGTGTTTGGGCTGGAGACTCCGGTCTGGGCAGTTTCGCTAGGTTCCAATAAGGGGATAGGGGTGAGGAGTTGTTTCACAACTTCCTCTCACACCCCCAACACCTCCCCAGCCGCCGCCGACGTCTCAAGAGCTTCTCCGGCTGCCCTCCGCCGCCGGAATCCGCCGTGCCGCCGGCTCCTCCACCTCTCAAGCGCCGGGGACTTTCCTCCCCTCCGTTTTGAACCTCACCATGAAGGACAAGGGTAAACATCTCTCTCTCTAGGGTTTCATCCTAGATGTAGTTTTGAGAGTAGTTTATGATGAACTTCGTGGTGTAGAACCTCTATGCTGGCAAATGTAATCTCTTGAAATTAGTTGTGAGGCATTTCCTCTCAGATTTGACCTAGGTCGAGTTTTCCATCCTCAGGGCCGGAGACTCCGGTCTACCCAGACCGGAGACTCCGGTCTGTCCGGAATCTCCAGCCCCTGACACCGGAAACTCTGGTCTAGATCATATCTCAGGAAAAAAAATCACAAACGATTTCTCCTTTTGGCCTCTTTTGGACATGTATGCTTATCTCCTTGCTATCCTACTACTCTCTTCTTCACAGATAACAAGAGGTACTATACATCATCTTCCAAATCCACCTGCAGGGCTTATATGGAGTATGATCCCGTGAATGATCGTCATGTGCAAAAGGACCGTGGTGCAGATGCTAGGGCAAAGAGAGAAGCCGCTACTAGAAAAAGGGAAGAGGAGAAATTCTTGCAAAATGAATTGGCAAAGAAGGCTCGGTATGACAATTTGACCACTTTGAAGGGCATGGGCAAGAGTGACTTTCACAACATGAGGTTGCAGCCTTTCTTTTCCATGGAACGAACCTCCGATGATCCTAACTATTGGAGGAAAGAACAAGAGCTTATTAAAAAAGAGATTTATGACAAGCTGTCCAAACTGCATGTTGTGTGTGAGCAAAAGGTGCTCAATCTTGATGCTTTGAACACAAAGCCATATTTTCAGGAAGCTGTATGGATTGTCAGGAAGTTGGGTCTTGAGAAGCTGATTTCAACTCAACAAAACTATGATATCAAGGTTCAACAATTCTTTGCAACTATTGTTTTTGGAGAATATGAGGATGTCACTTTGACTTGAATGACGGGCCTAATTAAATGTACATCCACCTTTGTGAGGTTTGGTGAGCTTTTGGGCTATGAGTTCTATGGTGCCTCAACTACGGTTGGAAGAAGAATGCATGTTGAAGGTGTGTCCTATGACAAGCGTTGCCTAACTCCTCTCTACTCAAGTGAGGAAGATGTGGGTACCATTCACAACCTCCTTCCCACATTCAACATTCTCCTCCGCATGTTTCGGCTTAGTATTGCTCCTCAAGCCGGGAATGTGGATGCAATTCGGGGAGGACTTGTCAATCTTCTCCATCATGCTTACAAGGTTTGTGGCGCCGGACTGTATTGCCAAGGTTATGAGATTGATGTTACGGATTTCATCAAGTGTGAGATTCATTGGGCTATGTGTGAGAAGAAAAATCCAGTGTATGCACCCTATGTGATGAAGCTTATTCTTGACAAGGTGCCATCCCTCAACACAGCCAGCTTCACCATTCACAACAAGGGCACTCTCCAACAGCTCCACAAGCATACCAAGTCTCCTCCCTCTCGGGTTCCTTTTCAGTCCAGCGATGAGGAAGCAGTGGTTTGAGGCCCCAATGCCTAGGAGGAGTAAGAATGCTGATCCCCCTTCTCATATGTTTGGTAAACAAGTAGTAAAAAGGGAGATGAAAAAGGTCTCCTGGTGGAAGAAAGCTATGATGTGCATGAATCTTGCACTCCATAGGGAAAACTTTGAAGCACACAAGGAGAGAAAGCTTATTATTGAGAATCAACAAAAGCTCTTCAAAGAATTAGAGAAAAAAAGATAGAACACCAACACCTTCCTCTCCTAACGAAGACGAAGTCGTTGTTCAGTCCTCCAGTGAGGAGAAGTCTCTATCTTATGCTGGTTGGAATGAGCACTTGTTTCCGTGGGCTGATTTTGAAGATGTGGCCTCTATGCCCTCTTCTTCTCACAACACCGGCAAGACTCCTATGGTTGATGATGATGAAGAAGATTCTGAAGAAGAATATGATGAGGCTGCAGATGCGGATAACGGAGGCGATGACGAGGACACCGACTGAGTCTCTTTGGGTTCACTTAGCATCGCTCTTTTCCCTTTTTGGCGTTTCGATGCCAAAGGGGGAGAAGTAGTTCTATTAGGTTCTCACCGGGGATTTGCATGGGTCGGACACAAGCATGCTCTTCTATCATTTCTTTGGAGCTTGTGTCCATTTATCTTTGTTGTTGAACTTATTTGCTTTATATTCGTGTGAGACTATGTTGCTCTATGTATTGTGTGAGACATATGGTATTCGGATTTATCTATGGTTGAGACTATTAAATATTGTGTATTGCATTTAGTTCTACACTATGATGCAAAAGGTATGATTTCTAAATCTTAGTCTCATCCTATTTTTTGATATGTCCTTTGATTATGAGAATTTATCTTGTTTCCATAATATTTGAGGAGTTGCTCTATATCTAAATGTTGTGCATTTGTATTCCAATGCAAATTATTTATATGCACACATTTAGGGGAGCCTCTCTTGTTGTCTTTGGAAACTAGTAAACTTTGTTGGTGATTTTATTGCAAATCCTAGTGTTGTCATCTAACACCAAAAAGGGGAGATTGAAAGAACATCCTTTATATCCCTTGTTGGTTTTGTGTGTTAGGCAACAACACTAGTGATATTCTAATCTGTTGCTAAGTGATACAGGAGTTAATTGATAAACTCTCGTATAGCATCGATACTTAGAAAGCGAAAAGAAAAAAGAAGAACTCTGCAGGAAACTTCAGGCCGGAGTCTCCGCCCTGCCCAGACCGGAGTCTCCGGTCACCTGGACCGGAGTCTCCGGACTCAGGACAACGAAGTTTCCGGCCAGTCTCCGGCCCTGCCGATTTCGCTCCGTGACACCAAGGCGGAGCGGTACTGATACCCACTCCAGAACATGATCGGAATGTTGCCGGAGTCTCCGGTCAGGCTGGAATCTCCGACCCCTGTTCAAGACCGGAATGTTCCTCTCAGGCCGGAGTCTCCGGTCTGCCGGACCGGAGTCTCCGGTGTAAAGTGCTTGCAACGGCTATTTTTCTGGGAGGGGTATAAATACCCCTCCACCTATCTCCACCCAGCTAGCTCGTCCAGAATTGTTTGCCCCCCATTGTTGCAAGCACAAAGCTCATAGATCTCCCAATCCCTCCACCCAAACTCACTCATACTTGGAGGATTGAAGGAGAAGGCCCGGATCTATAACTTCACCGAAGCGTTCTTCATTTCCCTCTCATTCACTTGAGAGATTTGAGCCTAGGGTTTCCACTAGAAAAACCTAGGCATCTTGTTGCACTTACTTGCATGCTTGCTACTTTTGTGTAGCAGATTCGTGGTGCTTGGGAGCCCCCAATCCTTTTGTGGGTTGAGCCTCAAGTTGTTGTAAGGGCTCCGGATTCCACCTTGAAGGATTCCGATAGTGGAAGGTGAACCGAGCTTTTGGGCGAGGTTCATCGAAGAATAGGGTGAGGCCATTTGTGGCGCTTGAGTTTGAAACTCACACCCCTCCAACGAGACGTACTCCCCTAAAAAGGAGGAAGTCGGGAATACATCCTTTTCTCCGCGTGCTTCCCGTTCGGTTACTCCTTACTCTTTAGTTATTACTTGTATCTTATCTTGTTTAGGGTTAACTTGTCATATAGGTAAATTCACCGTAGTTGCATATCTAGAGAATTTACCTTTGTGTCAAGCCTTAATCGAAAAAGAATTAAAATTTGGAGTAGCAGCTATTCACCCCCCCCCCCCCTCTAGGTGGCCATACGATCCTTTCACCTCCGTTGCACCCGAAGGAGGAGTTTCGAGCTCTAAGTCCATAACCTTACTAGAGAGCAAGCGTTGCCGGTGAAGCCAGTCACACTTTGGAGTAGGATGTTGGCCCTATCCACCTCCTAGGTTTAGGCAGGATTCCATTACTCTGGAGCACCCGCTTCGTCGAACCCCTGACCCCGTTGGAAAAAGTCAAAGTTGGCCGTCTACCCCCATGACCGGAGTCGAGAGGGGGTAGCTCAGTGGATTTTTGTCCTTGGTTGTGTTAGGGTAGGGCATAGGAACATGGAAAACCAAAATCAAGCCCAACTCTTCAGAATATTTCCTCCGGTGCACCCGAATGGGGAGTTTCGAGGTATAAGTGCAGAACCTTACTAGGGAGCAAGCGATGCCGGTAAGATGGTCACACCTCGGAGTAGGATGTTGGCCCTATCCACCTCCCACCACACTTGTATACATATGGTATGACACCACCTAGGTTTAGGCAGGATTTCGTTGCTTTGGAGCACCCGCTTCGTCGAACCCCTGACCCCATTGGAAAAAGTCAAAGTTGGTCGTCTACCCCCATTTACGGAGACGAGAGGGGGTAGCTCAGTGGATTTTTGTCCTTGGTTGTGTTAGGGTAGGACATAGGAACATGGAAAAACAAAATCTAGCGAGACAAGAGGGCGGGGGAGTAAAAAAGGCGGGAAAAGAGAAGTGGCGCCAATTGTTTGCCGTGTAGTTGTAAAATACACACGGCAAAGACTTTCTTTGCCGTGTGTTTGTGAAATACACACGACAAAGTATGTCTTTGCCGTGTGTTTTCTAGATACGCACGGCAAAGTTTTGTGGCGGAAATTGGTGGACGCGCGCGGGAATGGGGTGTCGACGTCGCCCAAAATCTTTGTCGTGTGTTTGTGACATATGCACGGCAAAGTATGTCTTTGCCATGTGTTTTCCAGATACGCACGGCAAAGTTTTGTGGCGGGAAATTGGTGGACGCGCGCGGGACTGGTGTGTCGATGTCGCCCTAAATCTTTGCCGTGTGTTTTCCGGCGGCTCACGGCAAAGGCCTTTGCCGTGTCTTTTAGACACACGGCAAAGTGTCTGTTATAACGGCTCCGTCGAAGGTGGCGAGGACGTACACGTGTCTCGGGCTTTTACCGTGAGTGGTGTTTTGCCGTGTGTATTTTTGTCTTTTTGCCGTGCTGTTTTCTTTGTCGTGTGTTATATGCAGACGTTGTCGTGTTGTTTTCTTTGCCGTGTGTTTTGTGAAGACTATGCCGTGTATCAAAACGTTGCCGTGTGGATTGCAGGCCGGACACGGCAAAGTATGTCTTTGCCGTGTTCCGCATAACTGGACACACGGCAAAGAATCAAGAACACGGCAATGACAGATTTCCCGTAGTGCCAGGTGATTACGAGGAAGAGCGCATGTACATGCAGTTGGAGCACATAGGTTTGTTTTGGCAAGCATATTAAGCAATAGCAAAGTACAAACGGGATGATCATAGGCAACATAATGATCATGACCAATAGTTCCCCAGCCTCCCTACCTGGATTCCTTCAATAGCCCACAAGGTTTTGTTTGCTCCCCTTAGGACTTAGGAGCAGTAGCTGTCAGCTAAACAGCAAAAAAAAAAGGTTTTTCCTTAGAAGCCTATACGACAATGTATAATGACAATGTATAATGAGGTTACAGCAGAAAAACAAAATGGTTTCCAATGGCTGTGATATTGCAACATGGATAATCCTCCATATTCATTTTCAAACTTTCGGATTTATTCAAGCAAGCTCTGTTATCTGTAGTAAATGATAGCCCCATAAGGGCAAAGCAAAAACTGTCTCTGTACATGTTTATGTTCCATTTTACTCTAAGAAGGCATATAATCAAAGATGGAACGTAATTTTGGAGGGGGGTAAAATTTGGCACAACTTGGCTAAATGGGGTAATTAGGATGAAAGCTTGCTAAATTGGGTAATTAGTGTCAAAAAAGTCAAATTAGGGGGTACAAAGTGGAATTTACTCTATATATATCCTCGTTACAGAAACTTTACAGAGTGTATCACCTAGTATAGTAGGTAGTAGTATGAGGATTTGACCCAACAAGTCACAACAAATTGAATAGCCAGATAGTCCTGCGGCCCAGCCTCATGCCGGCCCTAGACTCCTAGAGTCCTAGTCAACCTTGGAAAAGGCTAAATTGGAGTCATTTTTCCTTTTGGCAAAAGGCTGAATGGGAGTAATCACTGCTCCGAGAAGAGTGCCAAGGAAGGAATGTCGTCTGCAGCTCAAACGATCAACATGGAGGCACGCACACGATCTACGTACCTTGCTGCCAAGTCAACGATTTGGGAATTTAAAGGAGTACGTAGTGATCTTCTTGGGGAGGCATATAGGATGGACTAGTGGATTGGTCAACCACATCATCCGATCGATCCATCCGCGTCGACATCCACGGGGAGAGGTCGTTTATCATACCGAGGCTATGCGGTTTCCAGTACCGAGGAGTTAACCGATCGAGGGGCCGGACGGCCGTCGTCTCGCGGCCATGCGCCGGGCTGACCAGTGGCTTTCATGGCTTGCTAGCGGCATGGACGGATAAGGAAGAATATGAGATATGGCCAATGGCACTCTCTTCCTCCTCGGTACTCGCAGGGACAGGAGCGCTACCTACTGTGCTGCAACTAGCGCGCGTGGTCGCCGGGCGCGCACGCCGCCCCGGTTTCTTCTTCCATTTCTGCCGCCGCAGACCGTGGTGCTGCCTTGGGTGCTGCTGGCTGCAATCGCTGACTGCTGCTTCGTGCATGCAACCGGCGCGCAGGGGTGAGAGCCTTATTACGACCGGTGCCGCGTGGAGGTTTCAGCTACGGCCGGTGATTGGTGAATTACAGGAAGGTGGCATTCAGATGGATAAATCAAAGTGGGTTTATATCTTAGTGTCACTAGTTTTTCAGTACTATTCAGTTTTACTCGCAGCGGTCTATGTTCTTTCTTTTCCTTCCTCTTTCTCACCTCTTTCCATCTCTTGCCTAATCTACCCGTGGCGTGCTTGGTGGGCTTAGTGGGTTCGTCTGCCCCGCCGCTTTCCCACCTCTTGCCTAATCTACCTCGTCGCGTGCTTAGTCTCCCGAGCCGAATCAATTTCCCACTCCGACCCGCTCCCGGCCGCCATTAGTGTCTCGCCGCACGCCTGATAAAAAATTGTCCATTTTCCTCTCTCCCTTGCACTCATGTCTAAGGGTGTCAGGCGGCAGTCCGCGACGGCCCGCGTAAGTAAGAATTAGTTCAAAAAAGTAAAAATCTGGACACGAATCGTATCAACTAGCGTAGGCTAATTTCGTTGGAAGCGGGCCGGGTTCGGGCGCCGCGCTGCAACTTGACTCATGTCGTCCACATACTTTGTCTTCCTCTTCTTTCCACCCATGTCCCGTACATTCCTCTCAATTTTCCATCGTTCGCGACAATATCTCCACCCGCGCTCGCGTTGTCATCTCCAACTGCCACACAACGTCAAAATGCCATGGATTATATAGAAGAGTTGTGCGTGTGACCTCTAAGCTCGGCTCCAATGTCGATTACTGTTTCACGCTCCGAGCTCGAGCTTGACCAGGAACCCAATGTCAATTACTGTTTCACGCTCGATGTCGATCTCATTCCCTTCGTCAATCTTGGCCTTGATGAGCATGAAGACATCGATGAGGAGCAGTATCAGATGTTTGCTACTCCTTCCTGATCCAAAGCCAACATTGACGCTGCAGAGCAGACCAGACATGTTGCGGAGCAGCAAGAGTTCGCATTTTTCATCTTGTGAAGATTGTTTTTCAAAAAAAAAAATGAACATTCAATCTTATCATTTTTTCTAAAGAACTATATGCGGAAAGATTGCACTTTTAAAGAAATTATATTACTTGTAGTTGTCTGCATCCATTCCATACAAAAGTCTTGTTTTTACAACACATACTCGATACATTGCGTAGATTACTACCAGGGTTATGTGGAAATGATTTGTGTAATTTTTTTTGAATAGTCTATCATACACTTGTAGTTTAATTTTAGATTACTTGTATAAATGTCTAGAAAGTTATTTAATCAATGTAATATAGTAAAAAGACTTCAAAAAAATTGACAATAGTGCCTTCACTATAGTCTACTTTGTGTGGAAATTTAAATTGTATCATTTGGCATCTTATTATGGTACTTTCTTCACAATGCACCCCTTTTTAGCAGTGGCGAAGCTAGACAATCAAGTCATTGGGTTCATCTCCTTCTTCTAGGTGTAATATTTCATTAAATTAACATTGGCAAATACTAATCCATTGAAGGATTCGGTGGTGAACCCAATGCTTGTACATCAGCTCCGTCACTGCTTTTTAGCCGTTTAGAAAATGGAAAAACAGTCGGACTTAATTGTGAGTAATTCTGAGTAGCTGATTCGTGGGCCTTCCAATGGATGTCCTCACATGCCAGTGGCTAAGAGCTCACGAATGGCTAGGGGGAGTGTGCGTGCGTGGGGTGTGTGTACAAGGAGTCGACGATTCATCTCATCGATGCATTTTTCATGGTGTCCTCTCTGGTAGAGGAATGAGACTCCATCCTTTCGGCTTTGAGGTGGCAATGCCTCTTTGGTGAATCGGGGTCGAAGTCCGACTACTACCGGCATTAGACCCCAAACTACGGCTTCCGGTGCTGTAATACTCCGCTTGATGACTAAAGCTTAGTGTAGACCGAAGTTATGGAGTAAAATTAAACTAATCGTTTGTACATTTGTTCAGTTTTTGTAGTGCTTTTGGCCTCACATGTCAGTTTCTGCAAATTAATCTCACTTAAGTCAGAGACTCCCTTCCCTACTTCCTTCCCCGATTGTCTAGGAAGAAGCTTGACACCCATACCACGTTTCATCCTCAGCTACTGACATGTTTAAGATACTCGGACCCAATGACAGAGACGTTGTAAACTTCCCGTACCACGGGGAGGCGGTCAAATTGAAGAATTTCCAAGCTAGCGACCAAATGGTTGGCGTATAAAAATATGGTTTTTGAATTTTGATGAATAAAGCGCTACATGTAGTTCGGCAATGACAATGGTCCATATCCGCCGAGTGCGAAAGTGTTGCCCACCCAGCTACCATAGTTTGGTCTACTGAAGTCAAGTTCTATAAAACCAAATTAAGTTTAATATTTTGGCCTCAAAACTTCAACGATAAGTGCTTTGTGCAAGGCCGGCATTGGTCACTATCATGACAAGCTCAGATAGAAATGGAGCTAAGAGGTGACTTGGTCAAAACTAGTGAGCGGCGAGGAAAAACAGTGTGAGAGAGGCGATAATCGTGTAAGACAGCATAATTGGACGAGACCTTACAGATGGAAGATACTGGACGAGTTCTTGGGAAGTTTAGCAAAGGCTCCTGCATGCCAACACACTACATGTTGTGTTGATCACACATAAGCTTCACACCTATACCACGTTTCTGCCTGAGCTACTGACACGTTTAAGATACTCGGGCCCAAGGACAGAGACGCCGTGAACTTCCGGGAGGCAGTCAGATTGAAGAATTTCCAAGCTAGACAGGAAAATGATTGGCCTAAAAATTCCCCGCCAACGACCTCCACATCGCCTGATTCCCATCGGCTTTTTCTTCTTCATCCCGCGGAGATTCCCGCCATGCCAAAGTACTCCCATCGATCAATCAATCAATCAGGGCCTGTGGACGGAGTGGAGAATATGGCGACGTTGATCATGCGCGTCAGGAACCAGATACTCTCTCTATCTGCCTACCTCTCAGCTGTCACCGTGGTCGTGGTGTACCTTCGCCTCCACGAGCAGAGACAGCGACCGCACGGCGACGGACAATTCCGTGGTGCTCGCTCAACTTGAACTACGCGGGGCAACCAAATGGGCCGAGCTTTCGACACCCGTCCGACCAGCTGCGCGACCTTCCGCGTCGGCTGCAAACAGTACAAAAAGCGAGCACGGTGGCGGCCCCGGCCCAGCCAGCTTTCAACCAGGTCGTCCTGCGGGGGCCGCGTGTCGTGGTCTGGTTTGCGTGCTGGAGTCAACCGACCTGGGTGCCGCAGCGGCCCACCCATCCGCGCACGGGACCAGATTTCTTGGTAAACGCTGTTTCAGCCCGTACCGCCCATTACCATCACGACGCGTAGCGCCAGCCCATATACCCTCTTTCCGATTTTGGGAACATACTCGTTTTTTTTTTGCGAAAAGCATGGCCATTAATAATTGTCAGAAGCAGCGCGTCGTCGTCCTCCCCACTCCCTCATCGGAGTCGGACAAAACTTGTCATGGTAGAGCTGTTGTTGTAATTGACAGACGGGAAGTCGTCGTAACGACCAGCGCACCAGAGCAGCAACCATCGCCACAAATGAGAATCGTAGACCGGAAGAGCCACACCTATAACCACACCAACGAACACGAAAACGGACCGGATCCTAGAAGATCCGCCGCATACACAAATCCACGCGTCCTCCGCTAGTACTAGGGGCCCCACCAGAGCAAGAATAGGGTCGGGAGAACCTTATTCTGACACCGGATGTCGCCGCCGCCTCACCGTTCCAACGAAAACATGAGGATTAACTACAACAATAAATATGAACCGTCGTGCCAGCGAGAGGCTAGGGTCTGTCGCCCATCCAAGGTATGAAAGACCATCGGAGGCGGGGCAGACCACGACAACGCCGCTGACAGAGAGATGAAAACCCTAGTCGCCGCTTGGGGATCTCCTTTTCTCCTCTTCTGTCTCACGTGCCGATTGGATTGTCCTCGTAGCTAACAGACTGGAGACTTTCGGTAGGGTTTACAGTTTACCATGTTTTTATCTATTCATGTTTTTTCGTTTTTCTTATGTGTCTCTCGGTTTGTTGTTATTTTCCTGTTTTCTTGTATGTTTTTTTCTTTTTCTTCTTCTTTTTCTGGTTTGCGGTCGGCGCAAGCAAAACAATTCGCCGAACTAGCTAGGTCAGCGCCAAGGGTAGTGGCGCCGAACCCATTGATCAAAATGGAAAAAATTGTTGGCACCGATTTGCTCAAGTTCAACTCCATCTTCTTTGGTGCTGACCTCGGGGTCATATTTGACACTAGTTTTGCACATGGGGCAGATTTGACAATAGTTTCGTCAATAGGTCAGATTTGGCAAAAATACTCTCATTTGTTTTCCGCTCACCAGGAGGAGCATGAAGCAGTAAACCATTTTTTGGGCCAGGCCCGCGTACGTTCGACAAATAACACGTTGAGCGCTGAATAGGAGCTTTCGCTTCTCCTGCTCCGGCGGCAAATGCCATTTGCCGCCTTTTGCGGCGCGGGAGGCTCGCGCCGCACACCCCACGCCGCAATGGGCCGGCCCAGTTCGCATGTTTTTCTCTTTTCGTTTCTATTTTTCTCCTTTTTTCTTTTTATGTTTTCTTTTTCTGTTTCTTTTTAAAATGTGTTTTTTCAAAAATATTCATTTTTTGTTCAAATTTGAAAACTGTTCAAGTTTGAAAAATTTCAAACTTGAATTTTGTCCAAAATTGAAAATTGTTCAAATTTGAAATTTGTTCATATTCGAAAATTGTTCAGATTCAAAATTTTGTTCAAACTTGAAGATTTGTTCAAATTTTAAAATTATTCAAAAATTAAAAATTGTTCAAACTTGAAATTTGTTCATATTTGAAAATTGTTCATATTCGAAAATTGTTCAGATTCGAAAATTTGTTCAGATTCTGAAATTTATTCGAACTTGAAAATTTATTCAATTTCGAAATTTGTTCAGATTCGAAAATTATTCATATTTAAAAGTTATATCTGCTAATGGGCCGACGAAAATGCGGCCCAAATCAATTACCTGTAGGCGGCGCGGGGCTGCAGCTCCGCTAAACGCGACGAATAGGAGCTCCCCGCCCCGGCTGCCTCTCCATCAGCACGACAGGAGCGTGACTAGAGATGAATTAAATGCACCTACGGCCCATGTGCTTGTCCGGCTGACTCGATTTAGTCCTCGTATTCGAAACTGCAAAATTATTGGCCTAAAGTTGTCTTTGTGGTTCGATTTAGTCCTACAGTGTTTTTCCCGTCAATTCGCTACACACGTGGACAACCAGGTGGACACGGTCCCACCTCTCGGAAAGCAGCTGGCGTGTAATTTTACATACCTCCCGCGACTGGTGGCCACGTCTCGTACTATTTGCGATAACCCCCTCGTGTCATATATATATAGGTGCATTTGATGTCCGAAAAAATCAAAACTTTGCAATTTCCCAATTCTAGCCGGAGCCCTAACCCTAGTCCGTGCCTGCTGCCGCGCCAATTCCTCGCTCTACCCATTCCATCGGTGCTGAAGCTCAAGCGACATGGCTAACACGAGTTCAGGTCGGTACCGCGTGCAACCAGGGAGGTCCTCATCGTCGATTGCGATCGTTGCAAGCATGCCGGTGGAAAAGTTCAGCACATTCGCCGACTATCCGAGCGCGCGACACGCGTGCCAGGAGCTCGAGCAGCGGGCGGAGCCGAGGCGCTCGTGTCCTGCTCGTGCGCACCACCTGACCGTGATTTCTATATTATCTTCTCTCATCGATGCTAGTATCTCGCAGGTGTGGTTGCTTCTTCGAGATCAGTTGGTAGTTGCCGAGAAGTGGCCGGCACAGGCCGGTGGAACTGGAACTGGGACTTCCCTTCATAGGATAGGATACTACTCCTAGCCTGCTGGGAGAGCTCCTATAGCTTCCTAGCTAGGATTGACCCGCGGGAACGAACGAGCGGGCAGTGGTGCATGGACGACGCCGGAAGCGCGGAGAGACAGCAGAATCCTGTAGGGTTCCATTGAAAATGATATCGAGATTTTATGGGATCCTCCCTCTCTGTCTCTCGTCGTCGTCGACTCAGTCCGTCCCACCTACAGGCGATTGAAAATGTTATCGTGTCTGCAGCCAATTCACAGGCTCCTTCCCCACGGCCAGTGTAATTTTCAATCCGCCGGTCGTTCGGTTGGCTGCCGATTTAACCGTCAACTGCCACTACTCACGTAAACTATACTCCCTAGGGAACATCACATCTCCCTCAGAAAAAAAAATGCATCTCTACATCATCTTTTTTTTTAGGGAACATCACATCTTCTTTGTTGAGCAGGCTCTGCGATCAGTCATCAGACTGGCCAAATGATGTGTGTTTGTATATTTGTTATGGTTGAACTGTGATTGGTAAAGGTGGCATGATAGATTGATTGTGCCTGCATCTGCGAGATCTGGAAAGTAAGTAAGAGAGAGCGAAAGGAATCTCCCATCAGCAGCGAGTGACCAACCGCGATGTTGCCCAAAAGAAGACAACTCCTATGAATCTTCTTGTGCCAAAAGAGGCAGCGACCTTTGACTTGGTTGGTGCTCAAAGAGGTGGCGCCACCTCTCTGGCTCCTCGCGGCAAACAAAGCCTCAGTGGCAGGAAAATTAGAATGCATTCACAGGGTACAGGATTATTATTTGCATGAAATCACGATGGGTTTGAATTAACAAGTACACGAAAAGATGGGCCTGATTAAAGAGAAGACACGAAAACAGCAACGTATGCACGTACACGCGGTACACAGCGAAGTAGGTAAACCTGCAACTTCCTCCAGTACTACTAATCAAGCGATCACGCTCTAAGCTACAAACGTTCAAACTCAGGGTTGTACGCTCAGCAAGAACAGTGGGCGGCGATCGACGGCGACCGCCATGCGTCTCTCGCGTGCCGGCACTACATCAGCAGGCTGCGGATGACCGCCGCCTGCGCGGTGCTAATGTCAGACGTCGCCAGCAGCTCCGACAGCCGCTCGCTCAGGTCGTCAACCTCCCTGTGCAAGCTCCTGATGTAGCTGCAGGTCTCCTGCAGCACCTTTGAAGATGGCACCTGGATTGGGAACCAAAGGGGAAAACGGTCTTCTGTCAGGTCAAGATCATGGTAATGTTAGCTCATGCGAGCTGAAGCCTGGGAAGAGCATGCAATTGTAGACGTAGCTGGTTACTTCATAGTATATTCAACTCTTGCAGAGAAATAATAGAGCATGCAAACGCAAGATCATCTATGAGGCCTTACTGATTGGACTCAACGGTGAACACTGACTGTAACTACAACACAGCAGTAGCCATTTACTTGTGAAGAAGAAATGTAATTTCAAAGAGCGACATTTTGCTGCATAAGGTATAATGCCAACAGATTATTACGTACTCTGTCATTGCCCCGGAGGCGCGCCTCGGGGAGGAGGTCCTGCAACTTGGAGACAAGGTCGCTGATTTGCTCGTCAGTGATCCTCGACGAGCCTGACTGCCTCGACCGTGACCTACGGCTCGACATCTTGGCCAATGCGAGTGCTAGCAGTTTACAGAGTAAGGTATAGGAATCGAATACTTGGAAGAGATGGGAGGTATGCTTTTGAAAGAGCGAGACCAAGACAGTGAGGGTTTATGGTTGGGAGGAGACAAGTTTGAGACAGAAGTGGTGGAAGGCAAGGACGGGGAGGAACTAACAAGAAGGGGTGTTCGAAGAGAGGGAAGGCAAGTGCATGGGAGAAAGGTATGAGTGGCTACTGCCTACTGGGGTGTTAAATAGTGGTAGCTAATGTGCTAATAGAGAAACACAAAGAGCAGCTAAGATGAAGTGAGCTTCCCATCTACACAGTGCAGAACCCAGTCCAAGTCCCTGACCTATAGGGACAAAACTAAACTATGGCCCAGATGACAATCACATGCAGGGCTTAGAGAGACCATACTGAGGAGCTTGTGCGAGTGTTATGCTACTCAGTGCATCGCTGATGCAAGTGGGAGGGAACTTTGAACAACAGGAGATGAAATGCTGGCGCGAGAGACGACTTGGAGGGTCGGTACTGTCAGAAGAACACACACATGCCATGTTACTTGAACTACCAATATATTTGTGGGCTTCTTATTTTTGCCCCACATTCTGTACTCATTATGTATATGAAAGAAGAACAGTGACTGTACAGTGACTAGTAGATGGCATTGTGTGCAGCTCACTTTGGGCATGTCTAGGATTCAGTATACACCCATGCATGCAGCATAAATCTCTTGTCTTCACAAACAGTAGGAAAACTCATGGCCCGGAGGAACAGCAATACTGGGTGAATTCCAGTCACTACCCAGTACTCACTACTTCATAAACGCGCGATTGCCCCCTACAGTGCACATACATAAAGAGTTTCCTAATCCATATCCATATATCTATTCTAAAGCTGGTAAAATTAGCAATTCCAACTGTTGTGTTTTGTGTCAAATATTGTGTACGTGTTGGGTTACGTTTGGACTTAGAGTTGTATTAGGTGTGGATAGGATACGAGTAGTATCAGAGTCGAACTCTTGTACCTTGGCCTCCCATATAATGAGGGGGAGCACCACACGTGTAACCTATGACGACTTGATAGCAACAGGCACGCAGGGGGAGCCGGCGGCTTGTGCCGACGCCTAGGGTGGCCAGGGTTGCGGTATCAGTGGGGAGGAGCGCCCGTAGTCATGTCTCGCATATGTAGGCGAGTTCGCCGAACTGCGTTACCAAATCTCGGTATCGTCATCGTGCTGCGGATTGCTTGGTTCTCGGTAGATCAATTATGCGCCTACGACGGTAACAATTGGTATCAGATCGAGGTTGAAGGCCGCGGATTGTTGATCTAGAGGAAAAAGAATAACTGATGTTGTGATCGGGCGTCGTCCGCGTATTCGGGCGAGAGGGCGATCAGGATACGTCTAATCGGAAGCAATGGAAGAGCGACTCGCATCATGCGGCAGCAATTTTCGGGATGATTCGAATACTAGATCGGATCGGTTCTGGACTATAGAGTCCGTGCAGTTGACGTGCAGGCGACGGAAGCGGATCGATTCAATCGATCGCTAGTACCAGGCGTGTGGCGACCGTAGCGCGAGCGGACAAGGCCCAGCGGGCTGATTGGTCCAAAGCGAGAGGTGCAGCCCGTGTCGCGGAACGTATGCTGGAAAATTGCAGGAGCAGCTGATGCAAGGAGATTTGTTGAAGGAAAAGAGAAGGGCCGATCTCGGCGAGATCCGAACGAGCGGCGGCGCACATGAATTGCTGCGAGAGCAACGTCAGGGGTGCTGCACGGCACGTGGCCCAAGGATCCAGTGCAATCTGGTGGAGGGCAGGGGTGCTGGCCATATGATTAATCTATAGTACGTGCATGTGTTGAAACAAAATAAAAGAAAGTGCAAAGGAGCTATTACGTGTGGACTGGTGTTTGATTAGTTGGACACACGAGGAAGGCTACCAGGGCAATGTCTTTTAGCGTTTCTGTTTTGTACGGGACTGATTAACTAGATGGCAACTTGGCAGCGGCAGTGTTGTTGGACAGCGGAGAATTTTGGAGCGTGTCGTGAGGATCATGCATACACAGGGTGCCGGACAGTGCGCGGAAGGTGGACTAGGCACAGGGTGAAGCATGGGTGCAGTCGGATACGTTCGGCTGGGTCGGACTGGACAGTCTGACAGATCGACGGGATGTCGGTCGGACAGAAGACGGTGAAGATCGGCGACAACGACGTGAGAGCGTGAGGGCTGATGGTGTCCGAATTATGTGGCGTGGCAACACATGGCGCATGGTTATGCGTGGTTGATTCAAGATGGCGCGCATATGAGATCTTGAGGTCGACGGGGCGTGGGGTGGATTGATCATCTACCAATGAGTCATGTTGAAGGTGGAGCTGGAGTCTCTAGCGGAAGATTCCACTCGGCTGATGGAGAGGTTGCGGCGTAAGTGCACGGAGAGTCGAAACCTAGTCAGCGGGAAGGCGAGAGGCACGTGGTCCAGACTGGAGCTCAGGGTTTGGAGAGATGCGTGGAACTCGGCATCGGTCGGGTATGACTGATGGTTGTCTGCAGTGGGGCCTGAGGTGGTGTGGGTTAGCGACCCAGTAGATCTTGGCCAAGATTGCGGATGCTCGACGTGGTATAGCGGCGAGGCGTGCGGTAAGCACGGGACACAACGACAGATCAGTGCACAGGCGGTCAGACGTGGTCAGATAGGTGTGCAAGGGGTGCTGAAACAGTGTTGACGAGTATCGGATTCAAGTTGGTGACTGGGTCTATGGATATTGACATGTCAGGCGATAGACAGGAGTCAACCATAGGGAATCTGAGAAAGTGTTGGAGAGTCTGAAATGTCGGAAGCGTGGAGAGTACATGGCCGTATATTCTGTGATGTTCAGTGCACATGGCAAAGTGCGGATGACTAAATACAGAAGGAGGCGGAGTGCTATAGTTGTGGGACATGTAGAAGACTATCCAGGATGAGACGACTGTGAATTTGACTCAGGTTGACTAAAGTGCGACGGTGAAATTCCTTCAAGTTGAAAGCACTTTCACGCAGATCAGTGATCGGTGTGTGATGATGTTGACACGGGAAGAAGGGACTACAGTTGCAGGTGGAGTCACGTGGAGTCTGGGAGTAGCAGTGGAGCTCATGGAGACAACTCAAGTCCGGAGTACATGGAGATTTGACGCATTGACGAATTCAAGGTGGTGGACAATATTCGCCAAGGTGGAGTTTGTTGTGTTTTGTGTCAAATATTGTGTACGTGTTGGGTTACGTTTGGACTTAGAGTTGTATCAGGTGTGGATAGGATACGAGTAGTATCAGAGTCGAACTCTTGTACCTTGGCCTCCCATATAATGAGGGGGAGCACCACACGTGTAACCTATGACGACTTGATAGCAACATGCACGCAGGGGGAGCCGGCGGCTTGTGCCGGCGCCTAGGGTGGTCAGGGTTGCGGTATCAGTGGGGAGGAGCGCCCGTAGTCATGTCCCGCAGATGTAGGCGAGTTCGCCGAACTGCGTTACCAAATCTCGGTATCGTCATCGTGCTGCGGATTGCTTGGTTCTCGGTAGATCAATTATGCGTCTACGACGGTAACACCAACTTTGTTCCCTAGTTTGAAAATTTTCTCTTGGGTCATAAATTTAAGAGAGAACTATTTCTAGAAAAAGATAACTAAATCAGGAATGGAACTGAACCATCAGTGTGTACGCAGGTCGATTAATATACTTTAGAGTGCTGAATACCTCACAGTCTGTATCAGATTCAGCAGTGTCATATGGCGCTGACCGGTCTCATCGATCATTTGGCACCCACAGCCCATGTCTTCTGGCGCCTGATAATCCATACATGTATGGGTCACATTGACAAGTGGTATTACTTCCGCACATTATCAAGGAGAATTAAGACCCATACTGAGGATTGATGCATCAGATCGCTGCACTGTTTAGACTTTCGAGTACAAAAATGAGTGAAACAAAGGACTGATCTGGTTGCAGATAAACACGTACCTGCAATCTCGTGAAATACTTGCTTCACTAAACCCTTTGGTTCCCCTACTTTGGTCATTCTCATTCTTGTTCTGTTGCTCAAGTTGACACGATACAAAATACCGTAACCAAAGCTTCCTAAGAACATTGAAAGTATGGAAGAACCAAACGTTTTAGTATATGAAACAGGTTAGCCACGTACTGATGTCGAGACTTTTAAAACAAAACAATAATACCTTCTGCAGATCTGAGATTTGCAATGTATTAGGCTTGACCAATGAGTATAGCACTATCATGTATGGCCTTTCAGCTCCCAACAAACTATCAGTATGTATAGATACATGTATGGTTATGCAGGTTGCAATAAGTTATACTTAATGACTACATATTCTTGAAAAAAAAAACGCTTCCATGCGTTACCCACAACATTTCGTTCTGCAAGTAATAAGAGCTAGATGCATTGGACTATGGTACCAAATACGTTCACAAATGGACTATTATATGTACGGATCATAGTAGAATGAATGTCCTTACAGGAAAGAGTTGCTGGACAAACAAGAAGAATCATTGCAAAATTTGACCAGTCAATGCAACGATCCAATAAGTACAGCAACTACCAGCTTTATTTCTTCAGTGACACCTGACCTAGTATGACTAGGGATGCAAGCGGGGAGGGTTGGCGGACAATACCATAGTACAAATAAAGTGTTAATTTTAAGCAAGTGATGAGTAAATTATAAACTAACTGATGAGTTTTGTGGGACGAAGCCGGATGCCGCTTGCACCCTAAGTACAATATAGATTAGCCCTTCGTACCCTCTAGAAGCTTAAGAGACAGTATTAGATGTGAACATGACAGTAAGGGTGCGTTTGGTTGGGTGGCTAGCCACCAGGTGGTTAGTGGTAGCCACTTTTTAGGTGGTTAGCCCATGTTTGGTTCGTGGTGTTGAGTGTGTGGGGGTAACCAGTTTTTGGGTATATTCCCTCCAAAAGCTGGCTGAGCTCAACCACCAAAAACGTGGTGGTTGAGGCCAACCACCCACGGCGGGCTCGCTAAGCTCACCCCTGAAACAGTTTTCGACCGCTCACCTCCCTCGAAAAGCCCGCGAACCACGACCTCGTAAATCTAGAGCAGCTTTTCTCCCTAGTTTCTCTGGTCTAATTTCAGTAATTTCAGTCTATATCATGGAAAGGTACTAAAGACAGGACGCACTATTTGAAGGTGATATTCTGCCATAGAAAAAACTGCTAGCACTAACTAGAACTCCTTGGATGGTCTTTGGGATGGCATGAAAACACTCCCAGGTTTTGGTTTGGATTTCCTTGCCCATTACTATATGTGAATAAGACATTTCCTGAAGCTGTTGATCTTGAAGCTAGAGATGATGATGAGTGATTTCTTTATGCCATGTTTGAGTTGGGCTTTCGATGCTAACCGAAGCATTGAACTAATATTTCTACGCAATTGTGCTTTTGATGTGAACCATTAAACTATGGGATGTATCACTTTAATTATATTTGAACTAGTACTCTCTATATTGATATGGCACTATGACATGTTCTATTTGTCTGTGTTATTGAAGCATGCATGGTGCTGAACCAAACACACCCTAAGAGCTCAATTTGTATGCATGTGGGTACTTGCATTTTGATCCAAATCTCTACACACCTAAAAGGCAAATCCTAGGTACAAAGTCTCGGCTTTTGCCAGCTTGTGATTAGTTCACCAATCAACATGGTAATACACTAATACATCTAAACAGAACATATATAGTTTCCGGGCAGCTCAATGTAATTGATCATTTCAATCCTTAGATCATAAGCAGGTAATTGTTCCAACGCAATAATGCCATAATGTTCCCACCCAGTGATGATAATGCACATCAATTAAGAGCTTAAGAGATGTAATAAACTGCTGCATAACTCAGTAACATAGCACAGACACATTTTTATTGTAGATAATTTAGTGATGACAAACTAATGACATCGGACATGCTGTTGGTAATAAAGATCCTATTAGCCTGATAACGATCTGATCAGCCAGCCAATCACAGCATATACATGCACTAAAAGTTCTCTTTGTCTCTGATTATTCAATTCGCAAGATCCACTGCCAATAGTACAATAATGGTGGATCGTTAGGTACTGCTGCTTTCTTGTAAAGCTATCCCATTAACCATTACATGTAATTAACTGGCCCAAGCTATGCTCTGAGCGTAACTACCACCACAGAACTTGCATAGAATAGCAATTGAAGGGTAACCTACTCTGCAAATCACCGTGTTATTACTCTTAAGTACGATGAGAAAACAATATAAATATCAAGTGGCCAATCAGAACCAGCTAATCATAGTCGGTGATGATCTAAGCGTATCTTGACGGCAGCATGTCTCACGGGACACATGTAGCTCGATCCAATCAGTAGAAAATGCCTTACAGGTAGGTTGTCACGTGGACGTGGTTTTATTTATACAGAAACCACTTGCCCCCAGCCCCACACCCAAGGTCACACAAACCAGTGAGATCCATTTCTTGTTTAAGTCTACATTTAACCAATTAAGAGAACCAAGAGTACTGCTTACCTAAACAATAGGCCAAGTAGGCCTGCCTGCTAATAGATGCCAGGAACCACATGCATTATCTTATCGTATTGCGCTATGTTAACAGGGCCCTCACATGCCTTAAGTATTTTAATCTGTCACCCTGTTCGCATGTAAACGTTGAAAAGAGATATGTGAAATCATGAGGTCCAAGTAAAATTTGTAAAGCAGATCGAGCAGGGATAATGATGAAACCTCATGGTCTGATACTGAAATGTCCTCAAAAGGCAGGTCCTGTTCAGTTATGATAAGGATATGCAAGGTGCAAGTACTGGCAACAAAATTTGGTCTTACCAACCTCAACATTGGCATGATCTGGGCATCAGCTGAATAATCTTTTGACCACCGACCTCCACACAAAACGATGGAGTCGTACTGGTCACGGAAACTTTACATTTATCTCAGTGGGTTTACGTTATCATCAGAACAAGTGAACTCCAGAACAGAGTGACAATGTGGCGATATCATGAATGAAGGTAAGTTATATCCAGGGATGTCTAGAGCTATAGACACGCAAAAGGAACAATAACTTACCATGGTTGATTTTGTAATGCAAGAAGCTTCCACTCACTATATGACTGATAGTGTTCTTATTCAAAGCTAGAAATGACAGGTATTACTCTGACACGAGAGGGGAATCATCTGATCTGGAGATACTGAAGGTCAGCTGTCTTCGATTCAACACTGTTGCGAGATGAATACCTACTTCTAGAAAATCTAAGACCTACTTGCCAATGAATATAAAAACTAAGGTTCTGACAGCATTTTTACTTCTTAGTACCCAACAGCCGGAAAAGAATCCAGATCTTGATGCAGAACTGCTACATGCTCATCATTGAAAGCTAGATTAAAGTAGGGTGGACGGTTGGTAAACAGGAAATTAAAACAAATATTTAAAGGCTAAAGCTACTACCAGTGCACATCTTATGGTTCAGGCACCATTGGCTCAATTTATACACTAGTCTTGAATTTCAAGTGAAGGCCATTGAATATAGAGTAACAACGGAATGGACCTCCAAAAGCCACCTAAAAAGAATGCACTTAGGTGACTGCATATAAATTTGTGTACTACCGAGTTTAAAAATGATGTCTTAATGACTGTTGGACAAGAAACACAATGCATAGGTTGCCCAGCAAAGCTGAATACGCTGGGTGATCGAGAAAAGGAATGTGGAAGTGCACAAGCTGACGGCGAAAGCTTCAACTCCCATAGCTTCATGCATAACACGGACGGACACCACATTCATGCATCAAGTTTGGTCCATGGCTGATGGCTCCACATGTATCCGTTTCATCCAAACAAATTACTGCAAGTTGAAGACTAAAGATAAAAGATTGTGCTTCATATAGGGAGTGGCAATCTTAGTTACGCAAAAAATGAGAATCAGCATTGCCTGATGGAGGTATTATTTTTTCCAAGATAGTGATAGCCTCGTAGGTAACATAAGCTCCTAATGCTAGATGAATATTCTATTTATTTATTTTCAAACCCACTGAAAAATATCTTCTGGCGCTTTTTCAATGTAAGGCTCCGTGTAGTTTCTCCAACAACATACGCATAAATTTAG
Organism: Poa pratensis; assembly: GCA_947311845.1. Classification (NCBI taxonomy): domain Eukaryota; kingdom Viridiplantae; phylum Streptophyta; class Magnoliopsida; order Poales; family Poaceae; genus Poa; species Poa pratensis. The sequence continues at coordinate 37,089,136 of CAMZMU010000076.1, read as the reverse complement.
ATATTCAGTCTATGATGGAAGAAGCAAAATGAAGTGTGCAGAAATGCATGTTCTCAGAAAAAAAAAGTGTACACAAATGCCAGTTCTTTCCAACCACATTATTTTTAGAGGAAAGCTGAATGGGTAAAAATGAAGTGTGCAGAAAAGGTCAGCTCTTTCTCTCGTTCCAAGATGTGGTTATACTTTGTTTACCTGTGCTGACACCACAGATCCCAAGATTCAGAAATTTTAGGACAATAGGTGAATCGATATTCAAGACTTGTTTTCACCAAGTAAGCCATGCATTTCAGTTTGCTAATGCATTCTTAGTTATTGACCACAGATGCGAAAATTGGCAGTTCAAGAAATTGGTGGGCAGTTACAGTTGGACGATTTATCATGTAAATGAAGTGGTTGTATTGTATTCTTTCGGCTGTTGGGCACTAATTCAGATCAAAATTCAGAGAGGCTTGATCCCCAATAATTGGAATAACTAGTGATTGAACATTATATTAGTTTACTAGAAAGAAGTTACCTGCACCCGAGATCTAGACTCCAGGTTCAACAGCATTGCTGAATGGTAACCAAGAAGAAGAAAAATCAGTTCTAGACTTCTAGTTCACTTTCAAGTTTGGAAATCTACGGTAGCGTAAGGTAAGTGGAGATTCAGTAGCTAAATCCACCTACGTAATAGCTTCTTTTCTTTTGCAGGGAACAGCTTCTTAATTGGCATAGAGCTAAGTCTACAGCCCAGCGTCTAGAGCAACACAGTGAAGTATTTCCAAGGTTAAAACACACAGAGCTGAAAGAACCAACATTCACACAAATGTTAGTAATAAGGAAGGCTTGTAACTTTATCCCCAAGAAAATTGGAGTGGCCGCCGGGAGATTGATCGCCTCGCTGGGTGTTGTTCATGATTCCTTAAAAATGTGAATCATGATAGGCTTGTAAATATTGCTGTTTCCCCTGGCGTCTTTTTAGGTTTGGTGGTCTGCTATGGCTGCTTGTAATCTGTAACCTGTACTTCCTCTTACCAGCATTTGTCCCGGCCCATTCTTAATATAATGAACCAGTGCCGACTGGTTCCGTCAAAAAAACTAATAAATCCCTTCGGACTTGGGAGCATTCAATCTGTGAATGTGGATGGGTCTGAATAAATCAAGCCGGGGGGCAATTAATCCATCACTTTATGTAAAAAAAAGAGGGGTCAATCTCGCTTGAAGGCAGCCTAGACTTTGATCAGCATCCTGGTCACTAGGGTCTCTCTGAACCCATATCACAGCAGCGTAAGCAGCACCTAGGCACGCGATTATGCAAGCACAGCACCAGTATTTGGAGGAAATTTGAGAAAGGGGAAACTTACAGCGGAAACCCTAACGAGACCGCGCCATAGAAAGCAAAGCAGCGTGGCGCTCGCGAGGCGGAAACGAGCACAAGAATCGGAGCAGAAATGCAGAACCCACGAGCCCGAGATTTTTGCGGGGGATCGCGCGAGGGAGAGAGAGATGGAGCGGAAGCGGTCTGGGCGCGGAGGCAGCGAGCGAGGGAGGAGTGTGGTGTTCCGCGGAGACGAAGCGCGTCGGCTTCGGCTGGGCTTAGAGCCTTAGAGTAGGCCGAATTCGGCGAGCAGGCTGGGCCATAAGGGGCTTTGACATGGTCCTGCTATAGGGTCTGGTTTGGATCAGACGCGCGGTAGGCGGGGTCTGCGTCGAACGAATGGGAGAAGCCGAGTGCTCTTGTCAAAAAAAAAAAGGAGAGAAGATGAGAGCTCGGAATTTTTTTTTAAAATAATATTTTTTTAAACAGAAATTCAGAATCTAGCACGCGTTTTGGAGAAATTCGGAATCTAGCGCGGTGTCGTCACGGCCCGTGCCGAAACAACTGGTTTCGGCACGGCCGGCGCCGAAACAAGGCCTCTGCATGTCGGCCTGCGCAGCGGCAGGCGTGGCCCACCTCTTTTGGCGGCGCTCGAGCCGAAACTTGCGCTTTTGACGTGGCCCGTGCCGAAACATGCCTTTCGGCCCCGCCCATGCCGAAAGACGGCAGATAACCACGACGGCCTCCTTCTTCCTTCTCTCGCTCGAGCACTCCTTCCCTCTCCTCTGTTCTTCCGTTTCCAGAAAAAACAGCACCGATTCTTACCCCCAAAAAATCCCCACAAACCCACATATTGAAGAAATAGAGTAGAGAAGGGTTGGGCATCCCCCGATCAATTGATGGGATAGTTGTTCGTGGAGGCGTTTGGGGGAGTGGAGGTGGAGCAATGGTGGTCAACAATGGTGGATAGTGGTGGTGTGTGCCGGTGTTGGGGAAGCTAGAGGCGTGGTGCGGCGGTGGTGGTGCTAGATTGAAGCCGGGCAGCGGGAGCTACGCACGCGTCAAGGGTACGAGACATATCAGAGGAAAATAAGTTGTACGAGACATATTATTAAACAAACATTGCAACTTACACAGACAGCAAGAAAAGTGGTAGTAGCGACAACACAACATAAATTGAAAAAGAAAAGTCATCTACCATCGACACAGGCTCCCGCGTCACTCTTCCCCTTCGACGATGCTGCACCCTTGCCCTTCGACGACGCCGCACCCTTGCCCTTCGACGATGCTTCAGCCTTGCGTTTCGACGACGATGCACCCTTGCCCTTCGACGCCGCCGCCGCTGCTGCAGCTCTCTTGCTCGCTTCAGTGGGCATGAAGATATCATCTTCGTCCTCGCTCTCCTCGACCCATAACATCGGTGTACGAAGAGCATCCAACATATATCCTTCAGTGGGATATGTTAGCTTCTTCTTCTGCCACCTAGCATGCAGCCTCACGAGTTCTTTTTCTATTTCCTTGTAATTCCTCCATGGCCACCCATGCCTAGCTAGCTTCACTGATAGCTCACGGAGATGAGGTGGATGACTAACAATATCTTCGAATGGGATCTCCTTATTGTCTACCTTGAACTCGGCCGTAAACTTCAAAAGGATTGCCGACATTCCTGCCGGGAAACTACCATCTGAATTGTATCTCGACATGTTCGAGTGAGTGGACTATGCTTACCAACTCGACATCTCCTCCCGGGGTTTTTATAGGACGAGCACAGACCAATTGGCGGGAGAAATAGGCGGGAGCAAGGCTGGCGGGAAAATACAAGGCGGGAGCGACGACGGCGCGAAAAATAGGCGCGGGAGAGGGAGCTAGGCTGGCGGGAAAATAAAAGGCGGGAGCGACGACGGCGCGGAAAATAGGCGCGGGAGAGGGAGCAAGGTTGGCGGGAAAATAAAAGGCGGGAGCGACGACGGCGCAGGGAGCAAGGTTGGCGGGAAAATAAAAGGCGGGAGCGACGACGGGGCGGAAAATAGAGGGAAAGCCATGTTTCGGTTTGAGCCGTGCCGAAACATGCCCGTCGGCGCCGCAGTTACGCGAAGCAGCGACACGCACGCCGTCTACCAGGGTTTCGGCGTTGGCGCGGCCGAAACATCCTTCTTTCGGCACGGGCAGTGCCGAAACGAGTTGTTTCGGCACGCACCGTGACGACGCCGCGCTACTTTTCGAATTCCTCCAAAACGCGTGCTAGATTCCGAATAAAGTTTTAAAAAAATATTATTTTAAAAAAAAATCTGAGTGCTCGTGTGGCCTCAGACGTTCCGCTGACGGATTCAACGCAGCGCAGAGGAGGTTGTTGGCGCCGCGGCGGTGACAGCATGGGCTGTGTGCGCGTGCGACGCGGATCCGGATGCGACCAGGCAAGGAAGAGGCACACCCAGCCGCCGTCGCACCGCGCGTACCGTACGTCTCCATCCCTCCAACCAGCCGTGCGGGCGGACGTATGCACGTGTACGTAGCGGCCAGAAAGCGGCAGCCAGAGGAGAATCGATCGATATCGTCGTCAAGGCAGTCCATCTCATCCGGCGCGTCGCGAGCGAGCTGGCCCGGCCACATGACCAGACGCCAACCCCAACGACCTCCGTGTTGTCTCTCTGCACGACTCCACGTACGTCCCCGGCCGCTCCATGATCGATGCAGCCTTCGCGCAACCGTCTCTGCCAAACACTCTCCGGCCGGATCGATCGGGTCGAGGTACCGTCCAAAACGCCGTCGGATAGCAGCAGTGGTGTCATCGATCAACCGCTGCCTGCCTGCCTGCCAGGTGAGGAGAGCTGCGGCAGGCAGGCTCAGACGAAAACATACAGAAGAATAGTAAGCGTAGTGCCTTTATTTGCCTGCCGGTCCACGCGCTGGCGTTCGTTCACATTTCCGCTAGCTACGTCTCAGGAGGAGGACCACACACGCCCCTCCATCGATCGGCCTGGATCCATCTAGCCAATGCAGCAGGAACCAACCAACACACAACCGTCCCCATTGAACGTTGCATTTCCCCCAGTCTGCCACGCACGCACGCACGCCTGAAAGCCACTCAAGTTTCAGAGCCACACATGCCTGCACGGGCAGTACGTACGTCCACCGGGCCGGCCTGAGAAAAACAACCGTGCTCTGGCGGTACTAGCACACGTACGGCCCGTCTGGCGTTGCGTCGCGAGGTGAGCACAACAGATGGATCTGGCATTTTTGGCAAAGAAAACCTAACCGAAGCGCGCTTTGCTCCGCTCCGCGTGCGGCGACGTCGGAGCCCAGCCGGGTGGACCACATCAACGCCCGCCTCAACGACGGATCGGATTGGGCTCAGGTGGCCCCTCGCCTCGCTGAAGAAGGCTGGATCGACACCTGGACCAACCGTACGTATCCATCGGTGCGGCACATCATCATCATCAGCGTGCCTACGTCGCGTGCGCGTCTACGGCGACAGATTGGACGGAGAAGGGAGAGGAAAGTTAGGGCCTTTTTGTTTGGGCTGGCTGTGGCTGGCTGTGGGTGCTGTGCAGAAAAGTGCTGTCCAGGGAAGCTGGCTTTTTTCAGTGGAGGTCTTTGGCAACCTAGCTGGCTGTCTGACTGTAGATTGTTGAATTGTCTGAAACACCCTTTATAGTCATCAGAATTGTGCCAGAATTGTTTTGTCATCACGTGTTCCGTTCAATGAACAAACGAATATATAGTTCGCAACAAAATATGAGTTATATTTCATAAAAAATATATCACTGAAAAGTTTTTGAAATGTGCATCTAATGGCATACTTTTTCTGTTATATAACTCAGATTTTGTTTATAAAATTAATGATTAAAGTTTGTCTTAAAAATTAATGGCATAATATATCCACATAGCATCAAAAGTAGATCAAGCAACACACAGCCTCTACAGAGTCATAGCACGGCAAGCAACACACGACCTCTACAGATCGAATCACGGGAGGATGGAGCTCAAATCGGCCGGCCTGGTCGAGCTCAGCGAGATCGGTCGAGGAGGCCGGGAACGAGGACGTCGGGAGCTCCGCGAGATCAGTCGAGGTAGGCGGGGGACGAGCTCCGGCGGCGGCGGGGCGGGGACGGCCGGGCGCCGGCAGGGGAAGGTGGTCGCCCGCAGGGAAAGGAGAGGACGAGCTCGGGGGGGGGGGGGGGAGCGGCCGGGCACCGGCAGGGGAAGGAGAAGGCGAGGTGCGGGTGCAGAGAGGCGCGGCCGCCGGCTTGGGGCGGGGCGGGGACGGCCGGGCGCCGGCAGGGGAAGGTGGTCGCCCGCAGGGAAAGGAGAGGACGAGCTCAGGGGGGGGGGGGAGCGGCCGGGCACCGGCAGGGGAAGGAGAAGGCGAGGTGCGGGTGCGGAGAGGCACGGCCGCCGGCTTGGGGCGGGGGGCGGCGCGGCGGCAGGATGGTGTGGCGGCGCTGGGGGCTGGGAGCGAAGGAACCCTATCCTTCCTCTCGCTCTCGCTCGGGAGAAAAAAGAAAAAGAGGCTGGGGGTTACGTTCGCTCGCTCGCTCGTTGGGCACGGCTGCTCGGTGGCAGTTTCCTTGTAATTAAGCACAACGAAATGACCAAAACTGAAAGTCCCTTCGGAGGAACAGGCCCGAAGCTCGGGAAGCACCTCCAATCGTGCTTTTTCCCATATGAAGGAAACGGGGCTGCGTTGAGAGAAGCCCAACGCACAGGCCGAGCCCTTTGGCTGGGTTGGCCAGCTTTTTGTGGTGGAAAGCCACAGGAAGCTGAAACAAAAGGGCCCTTAGAAAGGCACGCGGCGGCGGCGACGACCGGAATTTATGTAGGCCGGGAAAGAATTAAGCGGCGGCTCTGGCGCCTGCCTGGACTGGACCATAATCATTTTTCTTCGGCCGCTTCTGATCGACGACACACAGCCAGATCCAGCGTTGCGTTGGTTAAGTCCCACACGATTTTGATGGACAAACTAAACTGCCTCCTTTGAAAATGATGGACGTGGGCCTTAAGCATGCTTGCGTACGTAGAAAGGAAATATCACACTCACAGAGGGTTAGTTAGCCATGCACATGTGAGCTCTGCTCAGGCCACTTTGTGTGTGTTTGTGGGTGCGTGGTCACGGGCTCACAGCTCACGCCACACCATCATGGATGGAGGCCGAGAGATCTATCTATCGTACGTGCACGTGCCACCGTCCACCCTGGTATGTATTGTGACCTCCATCGCCCCAATTTATTTTGGCTGTAGCTATCTAGCTTGTCGCCACTCGCAACACGCACAAACCAAAGCTATAGCTACAGTCCTTTTCTTCTCCCTTGAAACCAGCCTAGCTACTCGTAGCTGCGTAGTGCAGCCTGCCCTAGCTTAAGCTTATAAAACTACGGTTAATTTGTAGCCACAGGTGTGGCGTCGCACGTTGGAATCGTTCGCACGCAGGCAGCTAGCACGAACGGTGCATTATTGATCCGATTGTAAGCACATGGTCAAATAAAAAACAAGAGGGAGTTTGGTCGACACACGGTTCTTATAATATACATACACACACTGCTGGGTTATTCCCCGATCATCCAGCCGCAATTACGAATTATCGAAGCATTGACAAGGGGATATATAGAAATGAAACCGTATTCCTCCTAGCCGGATCGATTCTTCCGTCACATGAGCGATCGATCGACGGATGGATGCTGCCTGCCTGCGTGCATCTATATATGCCTTCCTTTTCCTTTTATTTCACCTCCGGCTTTCTTTTCCCTGATTCCACCAAGGCATCGAGAAAGTTTAGGCTTTACGGGGTTATTCCCCGATCAGTGGTGGTGGCCGGGTTAAGTTGTCATCATCCTCTCCTCCAATTCGCTAAACTAAGTGTATATAGTTGGGGAGGGACGACGAAGCTGGGGGAGAATTTTTAGGCCAGACAACCCTGAAAGGAAGAGCGGAAAGGGAGGAAATGGAAATTAATTAAGTGTGTTGATACACTTGGTGTCGTGGACGATCCATGGCGGAGGGAGGGCATATGCAATATGCACTGCTTTTTAGGACAGATCCACGCATCAACAGGGATAATCTATATATCAACGCGAAATCCAGTCGGCACGCTACTAACGGAAATCATGGCACCACTCACCAAGTAGCTAGGGCCTAGGGGGTCGAGGTCACCTTAATTAAGTTTTCCATCAGCTCGATCGGCAGATTGCCGCTTTATGGTGGCCGTTGTATACGTCGTTGAGATCGCAACATTTGTCGCTCATCCACATTTGTCGCTCATCCAATGAGTGGAGGGCGAACTATAGTAAGGAGCACGTTCTATCATTGGAACCCAATGGAAACTAGCCAGCATATTTAAACCAGATGGCGCAACTGCTAACTACGTATGCTGACGGTGACGGGGCTTAGTGCACCGCGCATCGCCTGAACACTGAGAGGTACGTGTCGTGAAGATTAACAAAGATCGCAGCAACATTGCCCACGACTGTACTCAGTTAAGGCATTTTTGTTGCACAAACGTATTATACTCTCTCCGTATCAAAATATAAGACTTTCTAGTCTTTTTGTGTGTGTCCAAATTCGTTACTAAATGAGTGGATCAACACATTAAAATATGTCTACATACGTCCGAACTAGAACACGCACAAAAAGACTAGAGTAGTTCTTACGTACTCAATAACATCCGCCAAGCCTGAGCTCAACCAAACGACCGTTTGTGTTCAGGTAGGGCCTACAGTAGCGAACTTATCGCTCGCAGCATTGTGTTCCTCGTCTGATAGTGTAATACTATCTCCGATTAATATGAATTGTCGCTCAGTCGAATTTTTCTAGATATAGATCGGAGGGAGTAATAAATTCAATTGTCTCAGCGAAGACTCTCAGAACAGAAGCATAACATGACCTGCCATGTCCTGTCGCCCGTATTAGAATCGGAACTGTGCTCAAGTCCGTCTTCATGACCTAGATAGCGCGTTCTTGAAAAAACCTAGCTAGGCATTACGAACCCCGCATCGCCTGCCCATGCAGCTTGCACGCTGCCTGGATCGAGCGCCGCTGAACCACCTGCTTCTCCAAGCATCCCTAACCGTCACCGAAAGAAGTTGTCAAGCTAAGCTCGGTCGACGAACGACGGCAACTGGGCCTCTTTTTTGTTTATGTAGGCCGATTTTGTGTTTTTTTTTCGTTTTCTACTACGTATTCCTAGAGTAACAACGGGGAGATTTTTATAGGCCGAACATTTTTGCTTTTGAACTGACAATTTTTGGTACCGGGCAAATACATATCTCAATTGTCGATGAACCTCACATTGGCTACATGCAAATGGGGTTAATATTTGCCAAAATGTGTGGGCTCCCCGCCTTTCGTCAAGATTTGCAAATCTCCCTGGTCAATGTAGTAGCCAAGTACGGAGTAGCAACATGTTCCTGATATATCAAAACAGTCTCTTCCCCGCATCCACGGATAAACCAACCGGGGACCCGACGGACGGACGGACGGCGATGCGGCACTCCCAAGGGTTTGAAGCGTCAACGCGGCCAGTCACTCGTCAGATCCCCACACGCATCGTTGGCAAGCTAGGTATCTAGGCTGGTGCAGCACAGCAGGTCCTCGCGTACGTCCCCCGCAGCGTTGCAGTTCTCTCTTTCCGGGCCGTGGAGGTGGAGGTGGAGCAGCAGAGCAAAGCCAGGAGTAGGACGCTGACGCGGCCTCGGCTCCCCCCTGCCGGCGCTTTTCTTGCTCCCGGTCTCGTGCTCCATCTCAGGCCGGCCAGCGTACGATACGAGCACGGGCGGGTGACGTGAAAAAGTGAAAATCAATCTCCCTCCCTACCACCACAGACCTACAGGTACTTGCCGCAGCGGCGGCGGGCTGACTGATCATCAGACTGTACTGCTGCTGCTGCTGCGCTCTGGCTGATTGGGAGCCCTGGCCTGGGCTACACGTAGCTAGCTTGAACCTGAAGTTTCTTTCTTTCTCTCAGACTGGCCGGTGATGCATGCGGCGGAGGTTCTGTTAGATGTGTTGTGCCTACCGGTAGAGTGCAGTGCTCTCATTTATTTATGTTGGTCGATCGATCTTGACAGACAGCCGCAACAGCACGTCGCGTCGGCGGTTGAGAGAGAGCGGCGGGGCGGATACGTACACTGGAACGTGGTTGTCAGCTCGACCAAGACAGTGACGGCGTAACAGTGTCAGTTCAGCCAGGTGTAACGGGCGATTAGTACGATAATGCATATTAAGGGGCTCCTTTGATTCGTGAGATTTTGAATAGAAAAACAAATGATTTGGATGACATGTCATCTTCAACACTACACGATTAAGAGAAACCGGAACAAATGCCAGGTTTGATTACAAATTAACAAAAGTGGAAAGAAAAGTTAGAGTTAGCTATACGATGTTAGAGGCAGCTATGAACACTTAATCTCCTGTCAGTCGCGACGCGCCCATGACTCCCGCAGTGCTCCAATGTTTCAGCTCAACGAGGATGGACTCCACAATAGAACTTATTGCAGTTGCTTTGTTGTTGAAAACTCTGTTATTGCGTTCTTTCCAGAGGAACCACCAAGCTAGTAGCACTAGGGTGCGCCACCGTTCGACGATCTTGGCTGGGGCAACATTTGTACAGTAATTCCACCAGTCCTCTAGGCGATCACAGGATGGAGCAGGCGCAAGCAGCAGAGGTATGGAAATTTGCCCAGCAACTCATTCCAAACTTGTCCAGAATAGGGGCAGGTGGCTAATATGTGCACAGCAGTCTCAGTATGATTAGAACCGAACGTGCAAATAGGGTCGTGAGGCCAGCCTCTCTTCGTCAAATTGTCCGCAGTCAAAATCCTGTTGTGCAATAGAAGCCTGTAGGAATTGCTTTTGTTTTCCAAACCTGTAGGAGAGTTGGAGCTGGAATGTGACCTAGCAGCTGGCATGATAGCCCGAAACAGCTGTATATTTCCCATTGCTAGTCAAACGCCATGCAAGGCTATCATCTTCTTTGTCAAACTGGGTGGGAGCACATCTTTCGTTAAGGGTTATTCAGGTAGTTTCCATATGGCCAAAGCATGCCCAATGTGGAGTAGACATTCTCGTTAATTGCGGAAAAGTGAACCAATTCACATAATGTTTGAGTTTCCACTTGATTCGTAGAAATTTTTAAAACGCAATAGTAGGAAAAAAAGACATTGCAATGTCATGCCATTAGCCCTATATGATTCTGTATGTGATACGTCTCAAACGTATCTATAATTTTTGATGTTCTATGCTTGTTTTATACCAAATGCTACATGTTTTATTTACATTATATATCATGTTTATGCATTTCTGAAACTAACCTATTAACAAGATGCACACTGCAAGTTCCTGTTTTCAGCTGTCTTTTGCTTTCAGAAAAGCTAGTCGGGAAATATTCTCGGAATTGGTCGAAATTTCACGGGGGCAAGTTTTTCTTCGATACGAAGACGAAGTCCAAAGGGCAGCCGAGGAGGTAGGGGTGAAAACGGATCGGATCGGATCGGATTTTGCCTCTACCATATCCTTTACCATATATTTTTCTCGGATTCGGATCGGATCGGATAGTGAACGGTTGCGGATTCGGGGGCGGATAGATATAATCACGGATTCGGAACGGAAATTGAGCGGATTCGGGGTGGAAAAAAATTAATCGGATCGGTATACGCAATGTACATCATCAACCCACATAACAAAAAATAATAGCTCAACAATGTAATAATCTAACAAAGTTGTACTCCATAGTTTGTACAATGACCATGTAAGTGAGTCGTTGTTCCATAAATTAACTTCACAACTCGCTAACTACAAATTGTGCTCTATTAGTTTAGACATTTCGGTCAAAAATCGGATTATTCGGATTATAACCATCGGATAATCCTAACTAATAACCGGATAATCTATATTCAGATGCTATTTTACATACCATATCCTATACCATATCCGGGTGTTTAGTTCGGATTCGGATATCCTTATCCGGTAGATTCTTCGGAACCGGATATGGATACTTTAAAACGGATTCGGCGACGGATTCGGTGCGGAAATTATCCTATCCGTTTACACCCCTACGAGGAGGCGACCCAGGGGGCCCAGACGCCACCTCGGCACGGCAGAAGGTGGGGCCATGCCGAGGGGTCGTCTAGCCTCATCAGGTGCCCCCAGCGCCGCCTCTTCACCTATATATTCCCCTCATCCAGAAAACCCTAAATACCCGAACACAATTCCACGAAAAATTCCGTCGCCGCCGTCGTCGTCAACCCTAATTCGGGAGGGTTCTGTAACTCTACCCGGCAATCTGCCGGAGGGGAGATCATCACCGGAGGGCTCTACACAACCATGCCCACCTTCGCACTGATGCGTGAGTAGTTCTCCATTGGACTATGGGTCCATAGCAGTAGCTAGTTGGTAGTCTCTCCACTTTGTGCTATCATGTTTAAATCTTGTGAGCTGTCTAACATGATCAAGATCATCTTTATGTAATGCTACATGTTGTGTTTGTTGGGATCCGATGAATTGTGAAGTTATGATCAAGTTTGTTCATCTATCTATATACATATGTGTTATTTATGTCTTGCATGCTCTCCGATGCTAGTAGATGCTTTAGCCAAGTAGATGCTAGTGTCTCCAAGAGGGGGTATTTATGCTAGATAGTGGGTTCATGTCTCCAGTAGCCTGTGCTCGAATGACGGAAACGACTAAGTCTGTGGATGTGCTTTTGCCACTAGGGAGAAAACAACTTTGCTATGTCTATGTGTCATTTGCATTGTTTACATTACACACTTTGCTTATTGCAATTATATGTTGCTTGCAACTTAATACCTGCGGGAGACACGGAAGTTATTTCGCAGGTGGATTATTAGTCATAGATGCAGCTAGCAAGCGGTCTATGTATCTTGTTGTAATGCCCAATAAATACTACAATGAACATTATCTTGTCATATTATGCATTGTCATGCCATTGCTATTTGTCAATTGCCAGCTGTAATTTGTTTACCCAGCATGTTATTTATCTGTTTCTGGAGAGACACCGCTAGTGAACTGTGGACCCCGATCCATTCTCATACACTGATAAAAGCACCGCTTCCACCACGCTCTACACTCATTTGCTCGTTGTTCATTTTTGCATTTATATTTATTTTCCACACCATATGTTTAATCATTTTTATTCAGCAAGCCAGGGAGATTGACAACCTTCCTGTTTCGTTGGGGCTTGATACGTCTCAAACGTATCTATAATTTCAGATGTTCCATGTTGATATTATACCAATTGTTACATGTTTTATATACACTTCATAGCATTTTTATGCATTTTCTGGGACTAACCTATTAACAAGATGCCACAGTGCCAGTTCCTGTTTTCTGCTGTTTTTGTATTCCAGAAAAGCTAGTCTGGAAATATTCTCGGAATTGGACGAAACTTGGACAGAACCTCCTATTTTTCCAACACGTACACGGAGTCCAAACGAGAGATGGAGGGAGCCACGAGCCAGCCACACATGGGGCGGCACGGGCCCCCCTCTGTCGCACCGTGGGGTGGTGTGGGCCCCACGGGCGTCTCCAGCCGCCGCCCTTTCGCCTATATAATTTTCCTGACGCGAAAACCCTAAATACCCGAGCCATTATCCACGAAAAGTTCCAGAGACGCCGCCATCGTCAACCCTAACTCGGGAGGGTTCAGAAGCTCTTCCCGGCACCCTGCCGGAGAGGGGAATTATCACCGGAGGGCTCTATATCACCATGCCTGCCTCCGGAGTGATGCGTGAGTAGTTCATCCTTGGACTACGGGTCCATAGCAGTAGCTAGATGGTTGTCTCTCCACTTTATGATATCATGTTTAGATCTTGTGAGCTGCCTATCATGATCAAGATCATCTTATTGTAATGCTACATGTTGTGTTTGCTGGGATCCGATGAATATTGAATACTATGTCAAGTTGATTATCAATCTATCTTATATGTTATTTATGATCTTGCATGCTTTCCGTTACTAGTAGATGATTTGGCCAAGTAGATGCTTGTAACTCCAAGAGTGAGTATTTATGCTAGATAGTGGGTTCATGCCTCCGGTAATCTGGGAGAGTGACAACAACTTCTAAGATTTTGGATGTGCTGTTGCCACTAGGGATAAAATAACTGATGCTTAGCTTAAGGGTGCGCCGTTAGGTCTAATGCATTTGTTTACTTTACGCACATTACTTAATGCGATTATCCGTTGCTTGCAACTTAATACCAACGGGGAACTCGGATGACAACCTGGAGGTGGATTATTAGTCATAGACGCTGTTGGATAACGGTCTATGTATTTTGTCGTAATGCCCACATGAATATCATAGTAACCATCATGTCATATATATGCATTGTCATGCGCTCAATATTTTGTCAATTGCCCAGCTGTAATTTGTTCACCTAGCATGTTAGTTATCTTTTATGGAGAGACACCACTAGTGAACTGTGGACCCCGGTCCATTCTTTTACACTGATAATACAACCAACTGCAAACATTGTTCCTTTTCATTCTCTGCAATTTACTACTGTTTTCCACACCATACGTTTAATCCTTTGTTTTCAGCAAGCCGGTGAGATTGACAACCTCACTGTTTCGTTGGGGCAAACTAGTTTGATTGTGTTGTGTGCAGATTCCACGTTGGTGATCGAGTAAACGGCGCCACCAACAACCTTCAGAAGTGATTTCTTGCTCCTACTGGTTCGATTAAACCTTGGTTTCATACTGAGGGAAACTGCTGCTACACTTCTTCATACCTTCCTCTTGGGGTCTCCCAACGAGCGTGTGATCCACGTCATCAGGGCAAAGTAATTTGATTGTGTTGTGCGCAGGTCCACGTCAACAACATTTCAACGGCGCTGTTGTTGACACCGTGTTGAAGCTCGTCCAATTCCTACTGATTCGATAACCTAGGTTTTGTAGTAAAGGGAAAACTTCTGCTAGATTACATCATACCTTCCTCTTGGAGTCTCCCAACGAATGTGTGTGTTCACGTCATCAGTATGCACCAAAGTTTGTTAATTTTATCCAAAAAAAGAAATAATTTAGAAACGAGGTTTGACTAGAAGTTAGATTTCCTATTAAATCTGGTGAATGACTTCTATAGAAAAAAATCCTATGAGATTCACTCCTACAAATCAAACAAACATCATGAAAAAGTCTAAGGATTTTGAATTATTCAAAATTTCTATGCAACTCATTTGAATCAAAGAGGCCCTTAATTAATTTTATATGGTAGGGTGGTAAGTCACGGCTTGTGTGTCAAATGGAACGATAACTTCTGGCAAAAGACTGGCTATTAGATGAGTATTGAAAAGTGTGGCATGTCCCACTATGGTTTTAGAATATATGTTTTTGTAACCAAATTCGTTGGCCGAAACTTCGCAAATGTCGACAATTGTACCACAATATTGTCGAACAAATGTACCACAAAGCTATATGTTTGAAATCCAAAATTATATCCATTCGATGAACTTTGAATCAGTTCCATAAAAAACCCTATGATTGACGGTTGTCAAGTAATTTGGATTCCATATAGACTTAGATCGAAGTAGATTGCCCTGGTGGATACATAAAAACTACACAAACAAACATCGTGATTGGACTAGAGAATGATATTTGAATTATAAGGTGAAAGGGCATGTATTGCCCATGCGTGGTTTTGGTAATTAATGACAATCCTTATGGACTAATGTTTGCATTAAGATATACTTGTAGATCTTGTCCATAGGAAAAGATTGGAGTTCATGTGTTGGACTCTAGAAGATTACATGATGACCAAGGTTCCATCCAAGGGTTTATATGAAGAATGGTCATGTGAAGAGTTGACCTTATTGCATGCATGGCTTGGAAAAGAAGATTGAGTGAACTTCATGTTTATCTCCAAGCCATCATATATATCAAGATAAGAAGATGAAGTACAAGTGGATTCATGAAGACGAAGATTAGCAAGGCTCTCCCATCATGGTGTATGGGGGAGTATTTGGAGAAGTCTTCATCAAGCATGTACTAGCAAGCACAATCGAGAAAGGTGTTCCAACTTGAGGGAGTCAAGATCGTCTTCATCTAGCTCAAGTGGAATGCGCAAGGCAAAGGTATGATCTTGATAGGGTTATAGGATAGACGGCGTACTATCAAGAGGGGCTCTCAAGTGAGTAACTTGATCGCATCTTTGTGGAGAGCTCAAACCTTTGCATATTTGGCATATCATCTTTCTTGGTTCTTATTTGGCTTTTATCCATGTAAGAATTTAGAGCTTGTGTTCATCTCCATACCAAGCTCTAGTTCATCAAAAACGGATTTCATTTGGATATCTTGTGGTGTTTTTGATGTTGGAGGTTTTACCGGTTCGTCTCTTGTAGAGAGGTCAAACTCTCCTCTTGTGTTATCCTCCTCACATGATGGACTATGATGTGTATATGCATGATCTTGTAGTGCTTGTGATTATCTTCGGAGCAAGCCAAAGATCATTGAAAACGGAGTCCGGATGGAAAACTTGTTGCGTTCTCGGTGTTGGAAATATTACCGGTCCTCCTCGAGATAAGGTCCACACCTCCCATGTGTGATATCTCCTCCATATTTTTGTAGGAAAGCTCTTGTCGCTACCTTTCCAACCTCTTTGGTTTCATCTCGTTTGGAGCTTCCTTGCAAAAGTTATTGCATTTCAGGCTTTGCTGTTTTGCAGGTTTTCCTGACCGGAGTCTCCGCACCTCTGGGTCCGGAATCTTCGTGGTTTCCTGTCCGGAGTCTCCGGTCCCTTGCTTTCAAAGTTTCTCTGCTCCAGGCATCGGCGCGTGCGGTATAGGGGTCCGGAGTTGGTCCGGAGTAACCCCGGAGTCTCCGGCCTTCGTGGTCCGGAGTCTCCGGGGCAAGTTTCCTGCATCGGCTATTTTTCTGCCCTTTCTGCGTCCGGAGTCTCCGCCCTTTTGGTCCGGAGTCTCCGGCCTCCGTGGTCCGGAGTCTCCGGAGTAAGTTGGCTACAACGGCTCTTTTTATGGGAGGGGTATAAATACCCCTCCACCTACCTCCAGCCAACGAGCTCTTCCAAGCACGATTTTCCCCCTCTCTCTCTTCCATTGTTGACCTTGGAAAGCTTGCCTCTCTCCCAATTCCTCCCATGATTCTTGCATATCTTTGAGAGATTTGAGAGAGTAGATCTAGATCTACATTTCCACCAATTCATCTCTCCTCTAAGTGAGGGGAACCTAGTAGATCTTGATCTTGGAGTTCTTGGTGTTTCTCCTACTTTGTTCTTCCTCTCTTCTCCCCCCATAAGCATTAGTTGCTTTTGGTGGGATTTGAGAGTGAAGGATTTGAGCACTTGTGCTCTTGCCATTGCTTCGTTGCATCGGTTTGTGCTCTCCATGAGAATTCGTGGAAGTTGAAAGCTTGTGAACTTGTTACTCTTGGGTCTTTGGACCCTAGACGCCCGTGTGGTGGTTGAGACCCTTGTGTGGTCACTTGTAGCTGTTCGGGAGCCCCCAATCCCGTTGTGGGTTGTGCCCCGGATCATTGTTGAAAGGCTCCGGATTTCTGCCTCGAAGGATTCCGATAGTGGAAGGTGAACCAAACCTTTGTGGTGCAGTTCATCGGAGAAGAAGGTGAAACCTTTGTGGTTGTTGAACTATTGTGTTGGTTCACACCTCTCCAACGAGACGTACTCCCCTAAAAAGGAGGAACTCGGGAATATATCCTCATCTCCGCGTGCCTCGGTTATTTCTATACCCGAGCTCTTTACTTATGCACTTTACATTGTGATAGCCTTCGTGCTTGAAGTATTCTATATTGCTATCACCTTGTTGCTTGTCTTGCTTAGCATAAGTTGTTGGTGCACATAGGTGAGCCTAGTTTATTTAGGTTGTTGGCTTGTTAATTTAAACACCTAGTTTTATTCCGCAATTATCAAGCCTAAACCGGAAAAGTTTTAAATCGCCTATTCACCCCCCCCCCTCTAGGCGACATCCTTGTCCTTTCATAAGTCCACAATTGAAAAGAGAAGAGAAAGTTGTTAGATCATTTTTCTTTCTTTCCAAAATGCCTCCGCACGCAGGCCGGGTTACATTATCAAGTGAACAATGTTCTAGCACCTATGTATTGCTGAAAAGAAAACAAAGGAACTTCAGCGGTTCATTGAACCAACGGATCCAGCAACAGCGCAAGTCCAATAAACATATACAAAAAAGGAGATTGTAAGCACAGTAGCCACCTTTTTTTCGCAAGTCAAGCATTCCTGACCAGGAACTCCTACCGAAGTTTTAAACAACCCAAATCACTCCAGAATATACAAGGCCAAATCACACGGCCTTCCGTGTTAGGGAAAGTTTTTGGCAAACACAAAACAAATACAAGCATTGCCATTGTCATCCATTTTCATCAGCACCATTCCATCTTTCTCACGTTCCACAATCTTCACTCGGATCATTTTCTTTGGATAAAAGGCTTTTACCCAACTTTAAATTAATAAAGCCATTAAGTCTCAATCGGATCATTCTTCCATTGCATCCTCCTCCAATTCTTCAGTGAGCCTGGCAACATTTGATCGCGTTGCATCATGAGCTCAAGTCACTGTACGCTGCATCCAGATTCCTCATATCCCCGTTACTTTGCAAACCTAACCAACACCAAAGAAATGCATATATGTTTCTACTAAAAAGAAGCCATGATCCGAGTTTCCAGAGTGCCCAAGACCAAGCCGCCACCCCAACAATATACATATTAGTGAAAGGACAAGGATGTCGCCTAGAGGGGGGTTGAATAGGCGATTTAAAACTTTTCCGGTTTAGGCTTGATAAATGCAGATTAAAACTAGGTGTTTTAATTTAACAAGCACACAACCTAAATATACTAGGTTCACCTATGTGCACCAATAACTTACGCTAAGCAAGACAAGTAACAAGGTGATAGCAGGATAAAGACTTCAAGCACGAAGGCTATCACAAAGTAAATTGCATAAGTAAAGAGCTCGGGTATAGAAATAACCGAGGCACGTGGAGACGATGATGTATTCCCGAGTTCCTCCTTTTGAGGGGAGTACGTCTCGTTGGAGGGGTGTGAGTTTCAAACTCAAGACGCCACAAATGGCCTCACCCTATTCTCCGATGAACCTCGCATAAAAGCTCGGTTCACCTTCCACTATTGATTTCCTTTTGGACGGAAATCGAGTCCCTTACAACAATCTTGAGGCACAACCCAAAAAGGATTGGGAGCTCCCAAGTGACCACAAAAGGTATCAATCACCGTCTAGGGTCCAATGACCCAAGAGTAACAAGCTCACGAACTTTCACTTCCACGAATCCTCGTGGAGAGAGCAAACCGATACACAAAAGCAATGGCAAGAGCACAAGTGCTCAAATCCTTCACTCTCAAATCCCACCAAAAGCAACTAATACTTATGGGGGGAAGAGAGGAAGAACAAAGAAGAACTCAACAAACTGGAACTTCAAGAACTAGATCGAAAGGGTTCCCCTTACTTAGAGGAGAGATGGATTGGTGGAAATGTAGATCTAGTTCTTCTCTCTCTTTTCCCTCAAAGATATGCAATAATCATGGGAGGAATTGAGAGAGGGGCAAGCTTTCCAAGGTCAACAATGGTGGGGGAGAAAGAGAAAAATGTGCTGGGAAAAGCTGGCTGGCTGGAGGTAGGTGGAGGGGTTTTTATACCCCTCCCAGAAATGTAGCCTTTGTAGAAAGGGAGTCGGATATTTCGACACAATTCAGGATCGGATAATCCGATGGATCGGATAATCCGAGTCAACCTGTATCGGATATTCCGACAACCTCCAGAGCGCCACAAAACTGGTTGCTTGAAGTCCTTAGCCGATTTCGAGCAACCTTGAGAATCGGATAATCCGAGCCAACCTGGATCGGATATTCTGACAACCTCCAGAGCGCCACAAAACTGGTTGCTTTAAGTCCTTAGCCGATTTCGGGCAACCTTGAGAATCGGATAATCCGAGCCAACCTGGATCGGATATTCCGACAACCTCCAGAGCGAAAACTGCAAACCCAATAACTTTTACGTACGAAATCCAAATGAGGTGAAACCAATTTTGTTGGAAAGATAGCAACAAGAGCTTTCCTACAAAATATTAAGAACCATAAATAGAGTTAAGTTGACACACATGGAGGTGTGGAACTTTCCTCAACGATAAACCGATAATATTTCCAACCCGAAAACGCAACAAGTTTTCCATACGAAATCCGTTTTCGGAAAACTTGGGTTTGTCATGAAGATCACAACAAGCACAAAAAACCAACAAGGAGAAAAACCAAGTAATAACCAAGAAAGATGATTGATGTCCCTTGACGTAGTTACCTGCGTCAAAAGAATATGAGTTAGGTTGAGACTCCAAGTGCAGAGTGTATAGTATAGGAAAGACGGTTTTCCCCACGAGGGGTGACTCGAGGGTTTAATATCGAACTCTCGGGGAATCAGTAGTGAAAGATTTATCTTCTTATCCTTCTCTTGAAAACCTACAAAACAAAATAAATTGTTTTGTGCCCTCAACCTCACCAAGTGGTTGTCAAGCACAAGGTGTGAGAATGATATCAAAATAAAATGAATGCAAAACAGTAAATAAATATGCAATGATGATAAATAAATATGCAAGGATGGTGGAAACAATGATGGATGATATTTTTGGGTTTTGTATTGTGAATGCAAGATGTAAAAGTGTTTTTGTATTTTCGGAT
Source organism: Poa pratensis (assembly GCA_947311845.1). Taxonomy (NCBI): domain Eukaryota; kingdom Viridiplantae; phylum Streptophyta; class Magnoliopsida; order Poales; family Poaceae; genus Poa; species Poa pratensis. Next base: position 37,069,167 of record CAMZMU010000076.1, on the reverse strand, counting down.
TTTTAAATGGCAGAAAATGTAAAGTAGATAAAAGTTGTTGGAAAGGTGTTTCTTATGATTAAAAATGGACCGGGGTTCATGGTTTCACAAATGCACTCTCTCTTTAATAAAGTGGTAGACAATGGAACACTAGAATTGACATATGAGATTGCAACAAAAAGGGTTTCATGACAAGTTACTAATTATATGGGCATCACGTCCTAACATAGAGATCTTTTGTTTATTAATCTCTCTTATACTCCACCAAGATGCGAACTAAATCATAACACCTTAGTAATTAAGATAAATCAGAGCATAGCATTAAGTTTCATGACATGAAGTTAAAATAAGAACATGCTAGATCTAGTCATGGAGTAGTGGCAATGGTCACATCCACATCTCCGGTAGCAAGGTATTTTTCTTTATCCCTAGTGAGGCAACAAAGTAAGGCAAAACACCCAAGTGGATCGCGGAACTTTCTCTCACGTTCACCGCACTAGCCACCCCCCGTTACTCCAACTAATGCACACGTTCCCCCTCACACGCTCTCATACACATGCTTCATCATAACAAGTAAACAAGAACGGGGTACATAATATGCATCTACTTTCATAACTGAAACAAAACTATTGCAATCTCAAACATATATTAACTCATAAAAAGATCCACCACAAAGGTATTACATAGATGACCGTAATCATGTTCAGCAGCTCATACGGTACTAATTAGTGAAGCTCAAGAGAGGAGAGATACATAAGTTACTTCCACAAACCCATAGTCCAGGGGTGGACTACTCCCTCTTCATCATGGAGACGGTGGAGAAGTCGTTGGAGAAGATGGAGACCACGCCGGCAGCGCCCCGTCGGAGTTTTCTCCCTCCAATCTGCAACTCCAGGTCTCTGTTTCGTGGTTTCTGTGTTTCGGCGGCGCTCCTATCCGAAGGGCGTCGGGGACTATTTTTATAGTCGTTTTTAGGTCAAGACGGATCCTCGGGAAAAAAGATCGACGGCAACGGAGCCACGAGGCCCCAGATGGTGGGTCCCACGTGGCCAGGGAATCTGGCCGCGTGGGCCACCCTCTTCTGGCCCTCGGGCCTCCGTTTGTTCGCTTCCTTCGCTCCCATGCTTTGTTCCTTCCAAAAACCGATGCTCGTAAATTATTAGGTCATTTGGACGTCGTTTGGGTCCCTGAAACATCAAAATATAGAAAATAAGGTTTTCTGCCTGTGCAGGGTTAATTCCAGAAAAATAGGGAAACAATGAAATATTCCCAAAATCAATATAAATCAATGATATAACCCTTATATGATGCAAATATGATTGAAATATAAGTAATATAATGCAAAGTTCATGTATGCATTTTACATGCATCAATGATATGCAAAGTATGCAAAGGTTTGAGCTCTCTACAAAGATGCGATCGAGTTACTCATTTGAGAGCCCCTCTTGATAGTACGGTATCTATCCTATAACCCGGTCTCCCACTAACACCATGAGACCGGTAAAATAGAAACCCTATCAAGATCATACCTTTGCCTTGCACATTCCACTTGAGCTAGATGATGACGATCTTGATCTCTTCAAGTGGGCCACCTTTCTTGATTGCGCTTTGCTTGGTGAAGACTCACATATCGCTCCCCATACACCAAGATGGGGGTGCCTCTCTTAGGAACATCTTCACTTGACCATTATCTCCAAATGGGTTGCAAGCTTCAAGCATGATATCTTCTAGATGACCATCTTGAACTTGCACACCTCAATCTTGATGACGATCACCACTTGACGTCATCCTCCATGAGCTATAAGAAATCTTCCTTTTGATGCAAGCCCATGGAGAGATACCTAACCCCAACAAAGAAATGTCACACACACATAATGGGTTAGTTCACAAAGCTATATGGACAAATTCTTACCATACCATTGGATCACATGATTCCACATGGTATATCATTTAGCTTTGTGTGTTGATCAACTTGAATCCACTCTTTGCACTTAGTCTTGATCAACCTTGTATCTTTTTATCTTCTTGATCATATCAAATATGTTCATTATAATCAATGATCTTGATGGCATACAACCTTGAATCCAACACATGGAGTTCAAGCGATGCCAATGGACAAACCTAAAAGAATAACTCAACACAAACATTAGTCCATAAGAATTGTCATTAATTACCAAAATCATACATGGGGACACCATGAACTTTCAATTAGTCCCAAGAGAACCAGAAAGCAACCCACAAGAAATACCGAGTAAAACAAAATGGTCTAGTCCTAGCGCAAATTTTAGTGCTACCAGTTCTCCACATAAAACAAAAATTGGGGATTAAAAAAAAGATGCTTCATAGTTTCATCAGCAGTGAAAAATCTATAAGTATATATCACCCGTTATTTATATTATTTTTATTCACAATGGCGTTATTCCATATTGGCCAAAGCCACACTTTAATTTATGAGGGATTTTAGCTTTCAAATGTTAGCTGAAAGACTTGTCAACACTTTTCTAGAGATAGTTTCTATACATGGACTTGACAATGAATTTTCTTAATTTGAATTTCCACCTTGGGACATCTATGTCTTCCTAATTGCCACAATCATCAGCATACTTCTCAACATTTATACCACATTGTTTATGCATACTTCAGCCTTGAATTTTTCTTTTGTTTCTTTAGTATACAACAGGTGTTCTCATTTATAAGGTTATTTTTCATTTTTTTTCACTTATAAGTTTCAACTTTATAAACTAGACAAGCCTTATGGCATGTTTTTGATGGATTTAATTCTCAAGAATTCATTTGATAATGATCTGGGAATAAATACGTGCTTAGATCTATAACATCTTATTGTATGACAAAACAACCCCTTTATAAAGGCCGTGCCCAACTACCGCGTTGTTTGATGTCAAACACTAGCAGGAGTGACACTGTATTTTCTATTAACCATGTTCAGCCTCGACTCGTGGAAAGGAGAAAGCTAATGCCGTTGAGCGACCTCGAGTATACTAACGCGACAACCCGACGAAGCGTCGATGAACTCTACTGATGCAACATAGCTTCCATCGTGATTTTTTTCCGATAGATCTGAATTTAGAGGATCTCCACTCGAACACAATTATTGAAAGGATCAACCCAAGAAGTAGGTCTCACCCTAAGGGTGAGCTCTTGCTTCATATTAGAGATAATTACAAATGACTCATGGGGTGCTTTTTTATAGGACTAGAGCCTTTTATGAAAGACCACCTCTATCTTTGCGGGGAGGGAAAGCCGAGAGCAAAAAGTTCAATTCTAGAGAAACCTAAAATGGGGCTAAGGAGGAAAAAGTAAGGGTAGTCGTGTTTTATTTGGTCTTGGCTTTACTTATAAAGCGGGACGAAAAGGCCGCGAGAAGAAATTATTGATGGGCTTAGTGGTCTTCATTTGCCTTGGTGAGCTTATTGTCTTACTCCTTTGACCTCATGTCTTATATGACTTTAACATCAATGAGTTTTTTTTTCTGTCTTCGTCTCCGTACTAATTGCGTCGGGCAGAAACCGATATTTCTCCCTTAGAAGAATACTCTACTTTGTCATTCGAACTAGAGCAGTAATATCTATGCATATATCAAAAGAAGCCAAGATATATACAGTAGTGTGCATAATGTCACCAGTAGATGACAAGCGATATAACGGTATAATAAGTACACTTGTGATAACATATCGAGCTGGCGCATACAATACGGCCCGTGCAAAGGACGAGCGAGAAATGGCCCTCAGGCGACGACAGGGACAGAAACGGAGGAAGAAAGAAAATCGTTTCTCGCGTGGCCTGAGATAATTTTTTCTGCACCAGCGCTGCCAATCAGCCGCTGAGCCAGGGGAAAAGAGAGGGAGATAGATACGCGGGAGACGCGCCAGAGGCAGAGCGAGAGGGAGGGGGCAGGGTTCAGAGGATCCACCTCAGCTTCAGGTGAGCTGGCCGGTGGCCGGTCCAGCAATTTTCTATTTCTGAGGCCTGCCCGGTTTCCAGTTCCGACGAGCCAAAACAGAGGGAGGGGAAAGAAAGGGCCGGAGAGAGAGAAAAAAGAAGAGTTGTTGGGGAGGGAATAAAAGTGAAAGAAATAAAGCGAGAGGAGAATCCCAATTCCCCAAGTTCTAGTACTACGACGACGCACGAGAGAGAGGAGGAGAGCACTTGACGCTACTACTACAAGAGAGGAGAGAGAGGGTGGAGAGGGGCAGCGGCAGAGGGCTGCAGCAGGGGCAGAAGCATTAGAAGGGGCAGTTGTAACCAAGTGGCAGCAGTAGATAGAGCCATCTATCTATATATCTCTACAGGTATAAATCCTTCCTTCCTTCCTCCCTCCTTGCACATCTGGTACTACTGCTAGGGACGGGGCACGGACGAGAACAAGGAGTAGTTGGTGGGGATTTCTCGGGCGCTGGGCGATGGGGAGGACCTGATTGGCCGCGATCTTGCAGTGGGGATTTTTTCCGGGTCCGGCGATCTCCCCTACCCATCCATGGGTTCGATTTATTAGGTGCGGTTTCTTTCCCTTCCCCTTGTTCTATCGCCGCCGGCCGTCCCTGTTCGGTCAGCCGTGGATGTATGGTGGATTCGTGTTATCTTGTTCCTATAGATTAGCTGCTGTTAGGATGGAGGAGAGATTTGGTCTCGGGCCGGAGGATTTGGGGCGGGGCAGATCGGCCGGGCGATCGATTGGGGGTTCTCGGCGAGCGCAAGATTCGATTTTTATTTATGCCCTGTTTTTATTCACGCGGTCTTCTCAGATCTCAAATGCTCCCCTGTTCCTGATCCATTTCTCCCTTTCTCGATTTCGTCCTCGCTTACTTTCCTTTCCTTTACTCCCCCCTGTAAATTTCGTTATTGCAGATCGCGGCTAGGAGATTAGCGAGCACGCCAAGATTTGCCGCCCCTCCCTTGTGGATCAATCCGGAAGAGCAGCCAGCCAGCTAGGAGGTAATAAACCGGAGGGAGATGATGCTGGAAGGCAAATCCGGCCTCGTCTCGCGCTCCCTGGCGGGCTGCTGCGAGCCGGAGTCCGAGTGGGCGTACCTCGCCCACGAGGTCTCCGTCCTCAGCGGCAAGCGCCCGGCGCCGGAGGAAGGCTTCGAAGTAGAAGACATGGACGAGGCGGAGGGCGGCAGCAGCGGGAAGCGCAGCAAGTCGCCCTCCCCGCAGCCGCACACGCCGGACATCACCGAGGGCCACGGCTCCAGCCGCCACGTCTCCTCAGGTGGCGGTGGTGGAGAGCAGCAGGGCTCGGGAGCAATCTCATTGGCGAGATTGGTCGTGACCTCTCCATCAACTGCGTCCTCCGGCTCTCCAGGTCGGACTACGGCTTCGTGGCCTCCCTCAACAGGGACTTCAATTCCCTGGTGCGCAACGGGGAGATCTACCGCCTCAGGCGGCAGAATGGGATCGCCGAGCATTGGGTGTACTTCTCCTGCAATGTCCTGGAGTGGGATGCCTATGACCCCTACCGTGGGCGCTGGATCCAGGTGCCCAAGATGCCACCGGATGAATGCTTCATGTGCTCTGACAAGGAGTCCCTCGCTGTGGGCACCGAGCTGCTCGTATTTGGGATGGCACACATTGTGTTCAGATACAGCATCCTAACCAATTCATGGACCCGGGCTGATCCGATGAACTCACCGCGGTGCTTGTTTGGGTCAACTAGTGTCGGTGAGAAGGCGTATGTCGCGGGAGGCACTGATGCTTCTGGGAAGATATTGAGCTCCGCGGAGATGTATGACTCCGAGACACATACTTGGACACCCCTTCCCAGCATGCATAGGGAGAGGAAGATGTGTTCTGGGGTGTTCATGGATGGCAAGTTCTATGTCATTGGTGGTGTTACCCATAACAACAAGGTGTTGTTCTGTGGTGAGGAATATGACTTGAAGCGGCAGTCCTGGAGGGTCATCGAGAACATGTCTGAGGGCCTCAATGGTGTGACCGGTGCTCCTCCGCTCATTGCAGTTGTCAACAATGAGCTTTATGCAGCTGATTACAGTGAGAAGGATGTAAAGAAGTATGATAAGCTGAACAATAAGTGGATCACTCTTGGAAAATTGCCCGAGAGGTCTGTGTCAATGAATGGCTGGGGCCTTGCTTTCCGAGCATGTGGTGACCGGCTGATTGTCATCGGAGGTCCAAGGACTTCCATTGGTGGCATGATAGAGCTTAATTCATGGGTCCCGGATCAGCAACCGCCTGTGTGGAATTTGGTTGCCAGGCGGCCATCTGGGAACTTCGTGTATAACTGCGCCGTGATGGGGTGCTGAGTCCGCTGAATAAAGATTCATTGCAGTGGATATTTATGAAGAATGATAGTATGCACAAAGGCAGCCTGTTCAATTGCTCCAGCCCTGATTCTTCGTAGCGATTCTGCCCAGTTTCAGACCTTAACTGGACATCTGCTGAGCGGCAGCAGTCTCATGTAACCCCTTGAGTTCTAATACTTCTGTTTTCCTCGCTAATCCATTTCTACATTTGCATTTGGATCAACAGCTCGTGATTTCAAAGATACGAGACTATGCAAAAAACAGTGTTATATTAATAATCTAGAAACAAATTCCAGAAGGCTTTTCACTGTTGATGAACAACCTGTTAAGCAATACTTGATTCATCTTTGGCTGCAACAAAGGCTTGTTGTTCTGTTATGAATAACAGTACCTCACATTCACTGGTACAATTTTTTCTGTATTCATGATATGCTTTTACTTCAGCTTCTGTGTTGGTAATGATATGCTGTCTTGTTGGTTGTGAATTTGTGTTATTTGTGTGCTATAAGATGCTCACATTAACCTTGTTCGTTATTGTTTAGTTTTAGTTGTGATGGTCAATTTGTGGGTTGGTTTGACTCGGTGTTTCTGTCCATCTTTCCATGAATTGATGCTTATGTTAGTCTATGAGTCGAGTCTGACTGGCTTGAGTGCTTTTCTTAGGCATGATAACAAATAGGACCTTCTTACTGCTATTTGGTAACCGATTCCTGTGAATTATGCTTCTATTGTTGACCCTTGTAGTTGTTGGGGTTGCTACGTTTTCTCGCAAGTTCCTTGAATGATCCCTGAGAAGGCGAAAACTTGACAGCTGATTGATTTTGCATCTTCTGTTCTTAGCTACTGCAGCAGTTAGAATTTTGACATCTATTAGTATGTTGCAAGAAGCAAATTCATCATTAAAAGAATTGTAAGGTGAACAAAAAAGTGAGGCATTTTGGCTGTTGTTGCGAATGCTGTTTACGAATCTTTTGAGTGTGTTTCTACATGACCGATATGTCTCGACAGAAGTGTTTGCAACCTGTAGAGCATATATGCTTCTTTTGGCCTGGTAACGCTTGGTAATTCTGTAACATCCATCTTTCATTACGCCTGAATAAAAAACTGAAGGAATGGTGCGTTATAAAGTGAATTGGCAGTGTCTGCTTTTCTAAAAGAAGCTTGAGTTACCTGCCGTGTGTCGACATCACACCCTTACGCAAACATGTGTCAAAACGCATGTAGACGCTGCCGTTTGGAGCAAGAACAGGGTCGTAGAAAGATGGTTGCGCTTTTTTTACAGCATGATCAGCAATAGCAACAGTTGCCTACTTCACAGAGAAAACGGCCATGTGGTTTCAGTGTGATGTTTCTGCTTTTAACATCGTCCGAAATAAAATGCAAACTTTTGTTTATCTTAGACTGATATCTTAGAGCATCTCCGGTCGGGGCGTCCAAACGGCCGCCCAAAGCCGTTTGGGCGTGCCGGACACAAAATCACGCCCACTCGCGGCGCCCAAACGGGAATTCGGTCCGGCGCGGCCCAGTTTTGTGTCCGGCACGTCCAGGCCACGCCCTCAACTTGGGGAGGCTTGGGGCGGCGCTGGACGGAAGGAAACGCACGCCTCCGACGCGCGGGCCACGCCTCGCAGTGACACGGCCACGCCCGGCCGTGGTCAAAGGCGTCGTCAAAGGCGCGTGCCGCGTGGCGACTCCTCGTTTTCACGGCCGGCGGGCGGCCAGTGAGCCGTCACGTCCTCTGCTCGCCGGAATGAATGCGGCGCGCCTTTTCGAGGCGAGCAGCTTTAATGCCACCGCTCTCCGGCCGCCATAAAAGGCGCGCGCCGGCCTCTACTCATCGCCACTCTCGCCCTCGCCGTTCTCTCTCCCTCACCTCGCCGCTCCTTCTCCACTCGAAAACCGCCGCCGCTCTCCTTCTCCATGGCCGGCACCTGGAGGCGCACCGGCGGCGCCGCGGCCAACGGCTTCGCGCCGCGCACCCTGCTCAAGGAGCAGACGGAGGCACTGCGCGACAACGGCTATCCGGTGCCGCCGGATATGCGTGTTTGCCACGGGTTCGTCATCGGCGTCAACGGCGTGCCGGTGATGAAGCCCCTGACGCGGGCGAACCGCGGCTTCGCCGCCGTGGTTAACACGCACTACTGGCGTGACCTGACGCCGGAGCAGCGTCAGGACCCGCGCTGGGATCCGCGGAACCCGGTCAACCATGGCCGGTACGAGGCGGCGTTCCAGCGCGCCTACGAGGAGGACTTCAACCGCTGCGACGGCCCCGGCCCGGCGCCGACGGACAAGAACGTCGCCGGGTGCGAGGCGTTCTGGAGCGTGCCCGGGCGCACGCTCCAGTTCGTGATGAACCACATCGCGAACGGTGGCTCGCTCCTGACGGCGGCGCCCGCCCCTGCTCCGGCCGCCTGGGCACCACCGCCACCTCCGGCCAACCAGTGGGCGCCGCGCGCGACGCCGTCCTCGCCGCGCTCCACGGCGTCCTCGTCGCGGGCGTCGTCCTCGCGCTCGTCCTCATCTCGCTCCCGCGCCTCCTCTCTGCTAACGCCGAAGCCGGAGCAGATGAAGGTGAAGGCGCAACCGGAGCTCTCGCCGTTCATGGCGGAGCTCATAGCGGCGCAGGCGGGGACGGACGACGACGCCATTGCGGCGGCCGTCGAGGCCGCGTCGATGGACGACGTGCCGCCGCTCGACGGCCCCACGGCCTGCGCCTGGTCGGCGCGCGAGACCGCCAAGGAGAAGGGCGCGCCCTTCTTCGACCTCACCGTCGACGACGGCCCAGGACCGAGCCGCGTCAAGTAGGAGGACGATGGCGGCGCGTGGAGCGGCGGCGGCGCAGGGAGCAGCGGCGGCGTGAAGAAGGAGAAGAAGGAGGAGGAGGAGGAGGAGGAGGAGGACCCTACTACGCCTTCAGGCGCCGCTACCGGGGCCAATAGATTAGCTTTAGTTTTTTAAAATTTCATTCGAATCTGTAAAATTTCCTAAAGTTTGAATGAAAATCGCCGAAGTTTAAGTTTACAAAAAAAAATTGGACGCCGCGAGTGGGGAGCGACGGCGTCCAAATGTGCCAGATAGTCCGGACGGCGCCCAAATGACCCGTCCGGAAGGCCTTTGGGCGCCGCGACTGGAGATGCTCTTACATGAGCAACAGATTATAGCAATTTGCATAGAAATCCCTGTTTGCTTGAATGAAAGAAAGCAGGCTAGTATTTCAGTTGAGAAGTGAATTCAGAGCTACTCTGGAATCTTACTTCGCGCTTGGAAAAAAGAACACTCGGTTACTTGCAAGGCAGAGATTGCTGAAAACTGTGCACGCACGCTGCCTCTGGATCTTGACTAGTCCGAGGCATCTGCCTTGCCATCGGGTCAGAGAGAAAAGCCTCTGTTCCGTCCGAGTCTGGCAGACAGTACAATCCGATGGATTGTCTCCATGAGCCAGCAACTTGACAGGTGACCCGGCCTGACACAACTCTGCGTGATGGATGGGATTTTCGCAGCTGAATGAACAAAAATTCGCTGACCCGTTCTGGGAAAGAAAGGAAGAACAGAAGGAGAAATGACTCCAAGCCACAGAGGAGCAGTGCCTGAAATATCCGTGGTGCGTTGCGTGAAGCTTCCTCCTGTGACCCACTCCTAGCTGGAGCTGGAAGAAGGCTACGTCCTACACCACACCACACCACCACGGCTGCTCAACATTCTTTTCCATGCTTTGGCAAAACAATCTCCCCGTGGCCGTCGCTGTTGTGCTACGTATTCCGGCATCGAAGTTCTGTCGTGCGATCGAGAGGAAGAGTGAGAACTCTTGGTTCGCATTGCGTTGCGTGCATGGCCATCTTCTTCTTCCTCCTCCCGTCCGTTCTTTTCCGCAGGCCATTTGCTGCGCCCAACCACTGTCTCTAGCCCCTTGTCCTGCCGCGTTTAGACGTTTTTTTGCGTGTCAGAGCTCCAAAGCTGCCCGTCTCCGGCCTTGTGTGCGAGTTTCTGCATGCAATGTGTACCAGAGTTGTTGATAATTCGCTGCTCTTGTGCGGGACCAACAAGAAAATTAGGCTAGTTATTGATAATTCGCTGGCGGGCCGGGCGGCCTTCTGGAACCTTTTGCCATCAATCAGCCGAATAATGATGATAATTTGTCCGGTTTCCACGCTTGCACATGTAATTTGCTCGCAGCCGGAGAACATTTTTCAGTAATGGAGAATATAAACATCTATCAATCGATCCATCTATCTCGGCTCGAGCATATGAAACCATGCCTTAGCCCGGCCGTCGACCCTCTCCTTTATTTATTCGCGAGTAATGCGTTAGGCCCCGGCAGGAATTTTCACCTCTTGTCGCTAATGGCTCCGACCATTTATGCCTGATGAAGTGTAGTGTTAAACACGCCGGAATGTAATGTCATTTTCGCTCTCTCTCAGCTAGCCAATTACGTACGCTGCGCTGCCAAGAAAGAAAGAACAATCATCTGCGTTGCATGGCTTCTTCCCTTCCCGGTGACGCGCCACCGCAAGTTGCGACGAGCTTTATTTGCTTCCGTCTCTTTCTCCTCTCTACAGAACAATGCGCATCGGATGTTCTTCCCGGCCCGTCACCGTCGATCATCGCCGTTCCCATGGCGAGGACAGCGACGGCCGCGTCAGCGGCGGCGCCAGCGCTGAGCTCTTGCCATTTGGGCCTCGTGGATTCAAACAATCAAACCATTCACGCTGAGTCTAGCTTTGCGGCTGGTGGACCGTGGACACCGAGGTTGATTTTGACAGTCTTATTTTCTCGTTCCGTTCGGCCATCGAACATTATCACGCGTGCGTGTTTTGGGCTGGCTGTATCGCTCGGTTTCGGCCCGGTGATTAGTGGGCTTTAAAAGGCTTAAATTTTAACCAGGCCAGATTTGGTGATTACCCGCTGTTGTCGGGAGCAGGAAGAGGAAATTCGTCTCCCTCAAAAAAAAAAAAGGAAGAAGAAGTTCGTGCTTGCCTTTTTTTTTTCGGAATTCATTCAGGCACATGGATGAACTGAACACTTGGGCAATAGGATTGCAAATTCAGGATGGAGAGAGAATTTGGTGAACATGGTGGCGAGCGCTGCCGTAATCGTAGCCGAGCAAACACGCTTTGAGATCCGATGCTAAAGTAGTGAATTTGGGCATTAATGAAACACTAATGAGATACTATGGCAATACCTGACCATATACGACTGTGTTGTTGGACCACTCGTGTCAGATACGCGCGTACATTTGCAGGGAGAGGCGGACGGGTACGATGTGCCGTTCCGAGTTAATGAGCAGGCAGGCACAACCACACCAACTCACTTTCAATTAGTTGGGGAAGAAACACAAGCAGTCATTTAAAAAAAAACAAGCAGTGAATGTACGATCCAGTAAAAAAAGGCGGATTTACAGTTTCTCAAACAATCTATTAGGAAATGTTTATTTTAAAAATACAACAAAATCTTTGGACAACAAAAGAAATTTGAACATCTCACAATAATGGTTTTAAGTTTTAATCGAGAGCGAAAAATGTTAAATATTCTAGAGACATTAAAATCTCCCCTCTATCAAATATATGAAAGTATATTATGCAAAAAATTGAATAGAAAATTGGCGGAGGTAGGTCTTAGAGTGTCCGATTCGTTAAAGCATTGGCTGATTTATAGTTTCTCACAAAAATATATTGGGAATGATTACTTTTTAAAAATACAACAAAATCTTCGGACAACAGAAAGAATTACGAACAGTAGAAAATCTTTCAATGATGGTTTACAGTTTTAACTATTAAGCGAGAAACAAGAATGTTAAATGTTCCCGAGATATCAAAATCTTCCCCTGTACGTGTACCATCAACAATGAGGGACCGGTTGTATTTATTGAATCATGCAAAAGCTGACCAAAATTGAACAATTTAGTCAACATGTTAGGTCCCACCTCATTCAATAGCGAGCTCTGATAAACAACCTGCTATGCATATATAGATCCATATATAAAGGCTGACAAGATTCACCTCCCATTTCGTGAGTCACGTCACCGGCAATTCAGAGCCGTCCGATCGGAGAGAATCGACGGTCCGGATGTGCCCACGTCCCCCTTCCCGCGAGTGCACTGTTCATTGCGAATTTCTTCCAATAGGGAGCCGCCACGTCACCAGGTCGCGCGCCGGTCGCGCCGGGTCCAGCCGGTCGCCGCAGGCTTTTCCAAAAAACCCCCGAAAGGACATGTCTGTGATCGCGGAAGGACTAAAGCGCAAATAAAAAAATTACAGGGACCTTCGTGACAAAATTCGCCACAGGCCCCCTCTCTCCTTCCTCTCTCTCCCGCGACGCCGAGATCGCCGCCACCGCCGCCGCGCGCCGCGGCCGCTCCGCGCCTCCCCGCTCGAATCCGAGCAGACGAGGACCTCCGCCGCCTCTCCCGCTTCAATTTGACCGGAGGAATAAGCCTGGGACGACCGGAGACGCCGACGAGCCGTCGCGTTTCGCCGCCGCCGTGCTCGGCAACCGCCGCCGCGGGATCGCTCGCCGCCGGCGATTCCGGCCACTATTTGGCACGCCGCGCCGCTCATTCGACTCCCCTCCTTCTCCTCCGCCGAATCCCTCCCATCTCGGGCGCGCGCGCGTCCGCCGCTGTGCCGCACGAGCTCGGCGGTGCCGCGGCATCGCCGGCCATTCTGCCGCCGCTGACGTCGAGGGCTGACGTCAGCGCGGAGCGGCTGACATGTGGGTCCCGCCTGTAAGGTTTTCCAAAATTTCAGAAAAATAAATAAAATTCAAATGAACCATATCTTTTGACATACAACTCAGAAAAATACAAAAAAAATATCAAAATTTACGGAAAAATATGTCTTCACAACAAAACGCATCCTCATGCATGTTTAAACAACTTAAAAAAAAATCACAACACATATTATAGTTTTCCATATCAATTACATGGCTTATATAAAATCATCTCGAATACTCGGATACTTACGGATCAACAAATTCTAATTCAATAAAAAACAATTACCATAACTAATATAACTTCTTAGAACAACCCATTGTTGCTTTTAAATTACTACATAAAATAATTATTACCAAAAAATATATAGTTTCCCGTACATTAAATAAGAAGCTGACGGTAAAAAATATTCAAAACTGCCAAAAAAAGGAAAAAATTACAAAATTTGCAAAAAAAAAAATATTTATTTACAACCAACACATTTACATGCATGTTCCTACAAATTGAAAATAATAATTGCAAGAACTGATACAGCTTTATATATCATTATTCAAAAAAGTACAGACAGAAAATCAAATTTCCCCCCCCCCCCCCCCCCCCCCAAAAAAAAAAAGACCAGACAACACATCTCCGCACATATTCTAACAATTCCAAAATAAATAATTACAACATATTTTACATTCCTCTTCACAATGGAATCGTTTGTCTTCAAAACATAAGCAATGTTCCAATTTACAAATAACAAATCCATTTGTACTAAAAGAAAGCCCAAAATCTTTGGAATACTGTTTCAGCAAAAAAAAAAAAACTTTCCACGGGCGCGGCGAAGTCCGCGCTTACTTTCCAAACATACATACACAACTTTTAAATGTGCACACTACCAAATTTAAATTTTATTCACCGCACGGGCGCGGCCTTGTGTAACTTTTTCAAATTCATTTCAAATTCAATTCAAACCAAATTTATCCAACAACCAACATAATCGTTACATATAGTTTGGAACCTTTTCCAAATTATTGCAACACTTGGAAATTTTCAAAAATGACACAAACAAAGTATAAGAAAATACATCAAAATGCTAGGAGAAAAAATTGTCAACTATTTTTGACACAAAACAAATAAGTTTTGAAAATCCAAAATGGCCTACATTTAGACATGCGAAAAACAATCATACTTGAGCATTCAAACACAAATTACAAATTCAAATATTTTGCCATGCCATACGACTTCCAAACCTGCTCATTTCGTAAACAGTAACGCAAAATTCAAATTTCAATAAACTCCAAATTGTTCAGCTCCTAAAATCTACATTTGAGCATTTCAATTCAAATTTTAAATTTAAGCACCACAATTTTTTTAACAACTTTCAAATTTGATTATTCTATAAACTTTAAAATAATTTAAAACTTAAAGACTACCCAACCTTAACACTTTTAGAACGTAAACTTTTTAAAAACCTACAACAATTTCCAAATTTCAAACAATTTTAGAATAATGACAATTTAAAACTTAAATTGCATCCATACTTACATATTTAAATTCAAATTTCAAATTTGAACACTACAAAAAAAAAAGTCTTCAACCTTTGATTATCTTACGAACGGTTAAATAATTCAAACCTTAAAAAGTACCGAAATTGAACACTTTGCAAACATTGTTATATGGTTTTTACACAACTTCAAAAACTACTAAATGCTTCAACTAACTGTTTTCAACTTACTTCCCAAACAAATAGAATCGTATCGGAAAGCAAAATTCAAAAATAGTACATTCTCCAAAGATTTTAAAATACTTTATATATATTATTTTGTGATATTTAAACAACTTTCCAAACAAAAAAAAACTAAATAATACCTATTTCAAGCTCGCATATGCCCTTCAATTCTGAACATTTTGCAAACATTAACAAAATTCAAATCTGAATAACTTCCTAAATTGAATAATTTACAAACACTTAACAATATCGACACGTAAACTTTCTTTATACATTTTAATAATTTCCAAATCTGCGTAATTTTCTTAATGTAAACACTTAACTATTTCTGAAATGTGAACAATTTTTTTGCCACAAACTTTCTTTCTATTTCAATAATTTTCAAACCAACGTGTATGGCATACACATTTGAATATTCAAAAAAAAAATTAAATGACTTTAAGATCTACCCATGTAGGTCCAGTTTGCTTACAATTTACAAAAAAAAAAAAAATTAAAATTACATGACCAATAGTTTAAAATATAATCATCAGAAAAATATGGACAAAATACCAACATGACCAAGAAAATACATACTAACTACTTACGATAAAATACAAACATTTTTTGCACATTTCAATTTAGCAAATATTTGCAAACATCATAAATACATCCCCTCTAAATAAATGAAGTTGATTTTTAAAAAATACTTATACAGTGGACTCCCTCCTAATTTTTGAACTTAATTAAATACCTATGTCAAACTACAAACATATTTGGACATCTAAATCTAAATTGGCTACAAAATTTGCAAGTATGCCAGACGGCAAATTACAACGAATTTTAACATTTCAAATCACAACGTCCACGATGAGCTCTACTAGATGATGAAACGTAAGAACTACTTTTATTTAGTTTCGACAATTATTTTTAAATGTTCTACAAAAGGTAAGAAAAATGTAAAATATTCAGATTATTGTTCAAGCAAAAACGAAAAAAAAAATGGAAAGTTGTTTAAGCAATATTCCAATTTCTTAAACAAATGATAATGGAACCATTTTTTAATACCATCCCAAACATTTCACATCTCTTTTAATAATAAAGTCATCTGTCTAAAAACCATAAGCAATGTTCCAATATGTAATAACGAAGACATTTGTCTAAAAAAAGAGTAAAAATATTAGATTATTATTCCAGCAAAAGAAAAAGATAATAGGAATGTGAAATGCAAAGTACAACAATAACTTCAAATATATCAATATAACCATAAAAATAAACGCTAACTAACTTTTCACTTCAAATTAAATGTCGGGGGGCTACCCCCGGGTAGGGTCAAGGCTTGGCATAAGAAGAGTTTAAGAATATGCCGAGGTACGGAAAGGGCCGACCTGTTTGGGCATGGGAGTGTCCGAGCTTCATCTTGACCTGGAGGATATAAAGGCCGACCTATCTTGGCCCAGAGGGATCCGAGGTATCCCGTCGGCCTGGGCCGAGGTTCACTATCCGAGCTATGTTCCGCCGACCTAACTATCTCGGTGCTATGGTTTGTATGGTGAGTGCAGGAGAAGCTGTCCGAAGGAAGTAATGTCCGAGGTGGTCAGTTCTTAAGTACAAGACCCGAGGTAAGGAGCGGGAGCAAGACCCGAGCTAACCAAGGCAGGAGGCCGTAGGTCGGGCAAGAGTCAATGCTCCTGTCACTTCTAGTCGGGTACAAGAGCGCCTGACGCGGGAGCGTCTGTCACGGAGCTTGACAGAGGCGTGCCCCGGGTTCGGCGGGGCAGCACGTCCCTGACCACTGACCACGCGGGATCTGGGAAAAGGCTACGAGGTAGCTCTGCCAGGCCACGTCCTGTCTCGGTCAGAGGAGACATGCTAGTTCTGCCGTTAGGCAGCAGGAGATGGGCAGGCCACGTCTTGTCCCTGACAGAGGTACGGTGGTGACCGGTGCAGAGGCATGGCAACAGTGTTCAGCGAGGGGCACAACGGTAACTCGGCTGGCCTATATAGTGGGCTTCATCCCCTCCTGCTTAAAGGGGGGGACGGGAGATCGATCGACAGAAAGAGAAAGAGAGAAAGGAACCTCGGAACACCCGGAGACACCTCGGATTTAGCTCGGAGTGCCTTCTTCCTGCCGTGTAGCTCCATCTTTTACCTCAAGTTCTCACCATTGTATCATCATACAGCTCGAGGAGCAGCTTGTACTTGTCACCTTGAGCTATACACTGAGTAGGATAGTGCTGCAGTAGGGGTGTTACCTCCACAAGAGGGCCCCGAAGCAGGGTACATCGTGGTGTGCTTTGTGTGTTTTGGTTTCTTGTTTTCGTTCGTGTTCTTGCGGTTTCTTGCGTGTTCTTGCGTGTGCACTTCTTGAGTGCATAAACCCTCCCCGGATTCCCCCAACGACCATTCGGCCCCATCTTAGCCATACCTATGGCATCTGCCGTGATCCCACCACGACAGTTGGCGCCCACCGTGGGGCAGATTGAGGCGTTGGAGGGAGTTTACATCCGGACGGGCTCAGGCGAGCGTGTTCTTTCCGGGCTTATCGCCAAGATCGGTGAGTTCACCTTCATCAGCGACAACGCGGGGTGTTTCGCCGGCAAGCCCTTCCCCGAGCATGGCTTCACCATGATGCTCGGCAGCTTCGTCACATACGTTGCTGTCGAGGTTGTTCGCGAGTACCCGGAGCAGGTGCTCGTGGACGACGAAACTCCTCTCCTCGCGGCTTTAGGTCGGCGTATCACTCGCCCCGAGAGCTGCGTGGAGGTGATGATGACTGGTCTGGTTGATGCCACTGGCAAAGTAGATGCCAGCAAATCCAAGCCGGCCGAGGTTGCTAAGGTGAGATCTGCAAAGCCCAGGCTAGAGAAAGAGTTGCCTGGCACCCCCGAGCTGCAGGGCCGAGGTGCGACCCTAGTAGAAATAGTGGAGACACTGGCAGACCCAGTAAATCCAGGAGTGGATGTAGTGGTGACTGTGGCCGACCTAGAGGCAAAGCGTGTCCTGTTGCAAAAGGAGGCTGTAGCCATGATGACAGCTAGAGATGAGTTCAATAGAGATCTGCGTGAGTACAATGCAGCGAATGGCTTCACCCCGGTAGCAGTTGATACACATAGGGGAGCCGAGGTGCGGCAGAGAGGCAAGGGGCTCAATGATGTGATGGACAGGGAGGCTCGACCTACCACCTCGGTTAGGAGTGAGAGTCGCGTGTCGACTGGAAGGCCGGTATGTAGTTCCCCTGCTAAGAACCTCAGAGCTGCCGAGGCAGGCAGGGCCGAGCTATCCGGGTTGACTGGAGATGCATGGCGTGCGCAGCAGAAGCGAGTCAATGAGTTAGTGTATGTAGCTAACCAGCAGAATGAGGCTCTCCGCAGAGCATATGCCGGGGCTGGTGATTCGGAGATGGTTTATTCAGCTAGGCCAGTTAGTCAGGTGTCCAAGGGGCAAGCCTCGTCTCCACTCGTCGGAGGAGCCGATCGAGCCCGGAGTGTCACCTCGGGTCAGAACAAGCAGTTGCAGATGTATGATCCAGTCTTAGCAGCAAAGCAGAAGGTGGGCCAGGGCAATGCTAGCCGAGCTAAGGGAAACCCCGGCCCAGGTAATGCAAGCCGAGCTAAGGGTAACTCCGGTCAGGGAAATCAGAATGGCGGGCAAGCAGCATCGGCTGGCCGAGGTAAACCACCTCCGCCCCCGAGGTATCAGCAACAACCTCGGCCGCAGGGGCAATATCAGCGAGAGCCGGAGTATGTTCAGCAACCTCAGAATGTCGGTCAAGGCGATGACCGATATGATGATGGAGACTCGGCCATGGCGCGAGCTGGATACCACAGAGTGGATGGGGCGTTGGGACCTCGGATAGGAGCTCGGATGTTAGCTCCAGGCGATGTTCGTAACAAGCTGGATAGAATCTACTTATCCGAGCAACTGGAGGAGGAAGGCCCTCCTGGTCCGGCGTGTTTTGGACCTCGGATCATGAAGGAGCCACCACCGCCAGTATCTCAGTTCCAGTTAGGTAGGAACACCAAGCCATACAATGGGAGCACCAAGCCACAAGATTGGCTGACAGATTATGTATCCTCGGTGCACATAGCGGGGGGCAATCGCCGATGGGCGGTCCGGTATCTCCCGCACATGTTGGAAGGTCCAGCTCGGATCTGGCTGAATAATTTGCCGGAGTATAGTATCAACTCCTGGATAGACTTGGAGCTGGCGTTTAACAGCAACTTTGCTAGTACATACAAGAGGCCAAACCGACCTCAGCTCCTGGCATCATGTAAGCAAGATGATCATGAAACTGACCGAGAATTCTTAACTCGGTGGAGCAATGTTCGGAATTCCTGTGAAGGAGTTGTAGAGGCACAGGCCATTTCCTGGTTTGCTGATGGTTGTCGACATGGCAGCATGCTGTGGCAGAGGCTCCAAAGAGATATGCCGAAATCCCTAGCAGAAACAATCCGGATTGCAGATTCTTATGCTCTGGGTGATCCGATGCAGCCAGCAGCAGAGGCAGTGGCACGTAACAGAAGGAGGGAGCCAATAAACAACCGGCTCGGACCAAGGTGCAATGATCGCCAGGAGTTCGGACAAAAAAGGAGGGAGCCGGACTACCCGTACACCTCGAACCAAGTTGCGGCAGTGAACCCGGATCAGCCCGGAGCTGGAGGTGTCCAGAGGCCGAAAATCAATGGTCCGGCATTTAGTCCGAACCCGGAGCCACCCTTGACTTATGAATCAACTAGCTGGGTCGCCCGCGCATTTGCGCGGCTAGGCTTTTATGAACTTTTAGCTTGGGATTTTTTTGCCAGCTTCATGACTTTAACTCACCTATTGTTTTATTTTAATTAATTCAACACTAATTGCATGTCATATAAATAGGGTACAGAGGATATGTTGTTTATATAAACTAACACACTTTACTGATTTGGTCTAAAGAACCATTATAGGTATCAAATTCATTTCGCAATAACAGGTCCGCAAGAGAATAATAAACAATTACCACTATTAATCCAATCTGAAAAGTGATTCTACACATGCAGTTCTTGGACTTCCTATCAAATTAGCGAAATCAAATATAGATGTATTTTGTTTAAACACATCCTTTAAAACAAAATTCATATAGCGCTATTCATTAGCATCACTAATACATAAAACAAATATTGCGCAGCGTAAAAACACTTGTTAAGGTCAACAAAAATCTTAAACTAACATATACTTGGACCAAAAACTAATGCACGGGTGAAAAAAATAGTGTTTCCATGACCGATTCTTCAATGATTTATGTTCAGTTCAGAGAGACGAAGGTTAGGAAAAGGATCCTGCTATCCTGTATTTCAAATCCAATCTCTCGTGACCACTCCAAAAATTTCTGCAAAGATGATCTTGAGAGTCAACCATATCAGTCAGATATGGCACACGTAATTAATTAATTGATCTGTGTATATTGGTCAAATTATTCTCATAAGATTCTAATGAAGAACATATATTCAACAACTGAACCTAGAATGTATAAGACAAATACGTTTAACCGGAGGAGCGACTAAATAATTTTCCATGTAACATAAACTACAAAAGGTTGAACCGTTCTGCCTTCCACAAAGATTTATGCTGTGAGGAGCACCAAACTGATATGTACACTTATTTGGTAGCAATTATGATAATAATGAATTCTTTGGAACAATTGATTAACCTCTATACATTATGGGAAAAAGAGGGTTTCTATAGTCTCACTTGAAAATATCCGCTGACTGCCCCGTCCAAATAGGGTTGCTGGGTCTGCTCCTCGTAACAAAACTGCGTAGAGTTTACCTTGAGTCCAATTTGGAATCACTCTCCCTCACTTCTCACATGGCTGCCGTCCGCCGCATCCTTCACTTCGAATTAGTCGTTTAGTTCTGGCATTTCCTATCAAAGTAGTGAAATCAAATACAGATGTATTCGTTTGTTTCAATACACCGTAGAAATCAAATTCAGTGAGCGCTGCCATTAGCATCAATAATACAGGAAAAAGATAGGTATTGCTGCAGTGATTAAAATTACTTGCAGATGTATTCGTTTGTTTCAATACACCCTAGAAATCAAATTCAGTGAGCGCTGCCATTAGCATCAATAACACAGGAAAAAGATAGTTATGGCTGCAGTGATTAAAAGTACTTGGTAAGCTCGTTTTACAAACATAATAAACTGATATATACTTGAAGCAAAAAAAGCTGCAACGATAGTATTTCCATAGCCGATATTTTCATATTTAATGTTAAGTTCAGGAAGAGACACAACCGCCCCGATCTTAGCCAACACTACTGAAATATAGAGCAAGATTGGAAGTGATCGATCAAGCACTCACAGATATTGCGGCCGATCGGCCGGCCACACCACATGGCCGTGGATGTGATGCAGCAGTCCCTGATCAAATCGACCTGTAAGGAGTAGGGTCAGCAAACTAAAGGAATAAAAATCAATCCAAGTGATCGGCCACTACACAAAGAACCGACACTGATCATGCATGGTCGCCCTGGTACGCGTGCGCGACAGGCTTGCCCTTCAAAACTCCTTGTCATTGGCCGGAGGAGTGAGGAAATAGAGTTCATCAGTCGTTGGCCTCACGACAGCAGCTGATCGAGATCATGGTCCAGTGCACCAACGAAGACTCCGTCGTGCGCATTGTGGCAGTCGTCGTGCTCGTGCCCGGGAATCACTTGATTTCCCTGGAGAGGAGTAGATTGGACTCGTGTGCTCCAAGCCAACGGCCTCCTTTCCTTCCTCCCGCGAGTATAGGACGGGACAGCGCGGCTCTCCATCTAGTCGGCGTGGCTGGCACCTTTGGCTGAGGGAAGCAAACTGGTGTAGGCGACGTCCTTGCCCACGGCCCCGATGTCTGTGCCACCCGAGACGGCCGATCGCCTCGCTTCCTCTCGTCGATGTGGACGACCTCTCTGCTCCGACGTCCGATTCCCGTCGTGGTCGATCTGCAGCTCTTCCCGGGCCAACTTCGCCACCTCTCGCCTTGACAATGCCGTGTGGATCCAGATCAAACGATGCAATTGTCAAGGAGGAAGCTTTTGCTTTAAATACGTTTTCCTTTCCTTTTGGTGACACGGTGATTGGATGTAATTATAAACGTGAGGAAGAAGGACACTGCTGCCGAATTTGTGCGCTTTGTTATTTTTGGTCAACACGGCTGCCGACCGGATATTAGAATTTATAATCTTGGCCGTTGGTCCTTATTTGATTTTGCCTAGCTAATCTAAACCGTTGGTTGTCCTGTGTTTTAATTATATAATAGATGATAGATGGTCCTTGCTGTTACCATACGACCGACCCGCGCAAGCCAGCCAACCATTCAACCCGGCAGTGCAGCTGGAACCGCAGAATCAGGGAAGAAGGGGCGAAGGCCGGAGGAAACAGAGCAGGACCACCTCAGAGATTTCAGCCGAGGTCCCACCCAATCTGTCCGGAGCAAATGTTACCCCTATAACCACTGCACCTCCTCCGAGGCCTGCAGCAGCAAGGCCCGTGAATGTTGTGAATGTCCGAGGTAATAACAACAATAATGGTGCCGGACCAAGTCAGCAGTATGAATACCCCGGAAATGACTATAGAGAGGCTCATGCGAGCTATGTGGTCTTTGTGACCGAGCCAACTGACAAGAAGAGTGTGCAGAGGCGTGCCATGGAGGTGAATGCAGTAATGCCGGTGGTGCCGACCTATATGAACTGGTCTGAGCAGGAGATCACTTGGAGCAGAAAGACACACCTCGGATCATGCCGAGCCCTGGAAAGTATGCCCTGGTGGTAGATCCGACGTTGTGTGGGCCTACAACAATGTGAGGTTCACCCGAGTTCTGGTGGACAATGGCAGTGCCATCAACATCATGTACCGAGACACAATGGTGAAATTGGGCATATCGCCAAATCAGTTGATGCCAAGCAGTTGTACTTTTCATGGGATTGTGCCTGGCGTTTCCTGTGCACCCATGGGCAAGATATGGGTGGATGTAGCATTTGGAACCAAGGATAATTGCCGAGTTGAGAGTATCGAGTTCGAGGTGGTGGACTTGGAGAGTGCATACCATGCATTGCTTGGAAGGCCGGCTCTGGCCAAGTTCATGATTTCCACCCATGTTGCATACCTGAAGATGAAAATGCCAGGGCCTAATGGGATCATATCCATCTCGGGTGACTACAAGCGAGCCATTCAGTGTGCCTCGGCGGGGTCTAATCTGGCCGAGTCTTTGGTGATCGCAGCTGAGAAGAAGAAGCTGCATCAAGTGGTGGCAATGGCGCAGTCAACACAGCTCGGCATGTCCGGACTGATGAGCCCGGACTCAACTGCAGCATTCGAGGTGCCCAAGGAGACCAAGAAGATCCCCATTGACCCGGAGCACCCAGAGCATATGGCCATCATTGGGACCGGGCTGGGCGAGAAATAGGAAGGCGAGCTCTGTCACTTCCTCCGTGAGAATCGGGATATCTTTGCATGGTCGGCTAAGGACCTGCCTGGTGTTCCGAGGGAGTTGGCAGAGCACTCTTTATTTGTCAGGCCAGAGGTGAAACCGGTGAGGCAACCGACCCGTCGTCTCTCAGACGACCGAAGACAAGTGGTGCTGGACGAGCTGGCTAAGTTGCTTGCAGCCGGGTTCATTATGGAGGTGCTGCATCCGGACTGGATATCCAATCCGGTCTTGGTGGAAAAGAAGAAAGACGAGCCAGCCGTGGTCAAGGTGTGGCGCATGTGCATTGACTTCACTAACCTCAACAAGGCGTGCCCAAAGATCCATTTCCATTACCTCGGATTGATCAAGTGATCGATTCCACTGCTGGTTGTGAACTGTTGTCTTTTATCGATGCGTACTCTGGTTTTCACCAGATACCACTGAACCCGAAGGATCAAATAAAGACTGCTTTTATTACCCCGTATGGGGCGTATTGCTATCGTGTCATGTGTTTTGGTCTGAGAAATGCCGGGGCAACTTATCAGAGGTGTATGCAGAAATGCCTGCACTCTCAATGGGCAAAAATGTGCAAGTGTATGTCGATGATATCGTCATCAAAACTAAGGAGAAACGTACTCTCCTCGAGGATCTCGAGGAGACATTTGTGAATTTGAGAAAATATCGGTTGAAGCTTAACCCGGACAAGTGCACCTTTGGTGTCCCGGCTGGAAAGTTGCTGGATTCCTGGTGTCTAGCCGAGGTATCGAGGTTAACCCGGCCAAGATCCGAGCTATTGAGAACATGAAGTTACCGAAGTGTTTGAAAGATGTGCAGAAGTTCACAGGGTGCCTAGCCTCGTTGAGCCGATTTGTAGCTCGGCTAGGAGAAAAAGCCTTACCTTTGTACCAGCTCATGAAGAAAAGTACCGGGTTTACATGGACCCCGCAGGCCGACGTGGCGTTCATGAGCTGAAAAAGATGTTGTCCACTGCCCGGTGTTGGCGTCACCATTGCACAATGAGCCGATGTTACTTTACATTGCGGCCACAAACCGAGTTGTAAGTGTGGCAGTGGTGGTGGAGCGCGAAGAAGGTGGCAGGTCGGTGCAGAGACCGGTGTATTACTTGAGCGAGGTGATCTCTACCTCGAAGCAGAATTACCCTCACTACCAGAAGATGACGTATGGTGTCTACCTGGCGGTCAAGAAGTTGAAGCATTATTTCCAGGAGCATCCCATGACGGTGGTGTGCGAAGCTCCAATCTCGGAGATCATCGGGTGCAAAGATGCAACTGGCCGAGTTGCCAAATGGGCGATTGAGGTGTCTCCATATGCACCACATTATGAGAGAAGAGATGCAATTAAATCCCAGGCGTTGCCGGACTTCTTTTGTGATTGGGCCGAGATGCAGTATGAGCCACCCAGGCCGGACTATAATTATTGGAAAATGCATTTTGATGGGTCCAAGACAAAGATCGGGCTGGGGGCTGGAATAGTCCTCACCTCGCCAAAGCGAGATCAGCTGAAATACGTGCTGCAGATTCATTTCTCAGCATCAAACAATGTGGCGGAGTATGAGGCCTTAATCCATGGCCTCAAGTGGCGAAGGAGATCGGTATCCGGCGTGTAGAGTGCTTCGGCGATTCCGACCTGGTGGTGCAACAATCTTCTGGAACTTGGGATGCTCTGGATGCCAACATGGCGTTATATCGGTTCCATGTGCAAAAGATATCCGGGTTCTTTGAAGGGTGTGAGTACAGGCATATACCTCGGACAGAAAATATGCTGCCGACGTGTTGTCAAAGCTCGGTTCATCAAAGAGGCAGTACCACCTGAGTAGCCCTTGAATCAAACCTTCTCCTGAATCCGAATCTATTTTCATCCCGGCGGAGCAAGAGCCCGGACCTGTTCCAATGGAGGTAGACGTCGGATGCGTTTGGTCGGACCCGGGGACTGCGTGGCAGAGCTCGGGGACTGCGACCAACCTCGGGGACTGCTCATCAGACTCGGGGACTGGTCGCAGGATGGTGGAGGAAATAATGGAGGAGATTATGGTGGCCGAACCAATGGAGGTGGACGAGAATTTTTCCTTTGCACCCAGTGCCGGAGTGGGCGGAGCAAATCATGAAGTTCATAACGGAGGGAAGCATGCCAAGTGACACAACCGAGGCTAGGAGAATCAAAGGAGGGCAAGGCGTACACCATCATCAACAAGGAGCTCTATAAAAGAAGCGTAACCGAGGTGTTGCAACGGTGTGTCGAGCCAGCTGAAGGCAAGGAGATGCTTTTGGAGATCCACCAAGGAGAGTGTGGTCATCATTGCAGCACAAGAGCTCTGGTGGCCAAGGTGTTCAGGCATGGGTTCTATTGGCCCACTGCTCTTGCTGATGCAGAGGCCATAGTCCGGAGATGTGAAGGATGCCAAAGGTTTGCCAAGCAAACGCATATGCCAGCCTCGGCGCTCAAAACAATTCCTATCACTTGGCCGTTTGCGGTATGGTGTTTGGATATGGTGGGAGAGTTCAAACCAGCCCGAGGTAACATGACGCACATACTGGTGATGGTGGACAAGTTCACCAAGTGGATCGAGGTGAAACCAATCCGGAAGTTGGATGGTCATTCAGCAGTGACTTTTTTGAAGGAGATCATTCTGCGATATGGGTACCCCCATAGCATTATTCGGACAACGGCACGAACTTTGCTGTTGGAGAATTTGCTCGGTTTTGCATGAACAAGGGAATCCGGCTGGACATAGCCTCGGTGGCACACCCGGAGTCTAATGGACAAGTGGAAAGATCAAATGCTCTAGTGTTGGCCGGTAGGGCTGGACATAAAGCTCGAAGTTCGGTAAGCTTACTGAGCGCTCGGTAACTCGACTCGTTTGAGCTCGGCTCGTTTTCTTAATGAACCGAGCTGAGCAGCAATTTTAGCTCGTTAACACTAATGAGCTAAACAATCAAACTAACGAGTTTCACGAGCTACTCATTAAGCTCGTTATCAACATGCAATAGGTTGTAAATCTGCATCTTTAATTATTTTTGCACACGGTAGGTGTTTGACAAATGTATGTCACCATATTTTTATAAGTATATCTATGTCCAAAATCTTTTGCTCCTGATGCTTGCTTGATAGCTTGCTTAATTAGCTAAATACTCTGATACATTTTCTTAACGAGTTTAACGAGCTGCTCGCGAGCGCTCGCGAACATATAACGAGCCGAGCCAATCTTTATATTTAGCTCGGTATCCTTAATGAGCTTAACGATCCGAGCCTTAACGATCACGAGTCATAACGAGCCGAGACTTAACGATTTGAGCAGCTCGTTAGTCCAGCCCTATTGGCCGGCATCAAGGCTCGGCTCATTGAACCACTGCTCAAAACGCCGGGGTGTTGGATAGATGAGATACCAGCAGTACTGTGGGGTCTAAGGACCACGCCAAATCGATCAACTGGCTATACGCCATTTTTTATGGTCTATGGGGCAGAAGCTATGCTACCCACTGACATCGAATATGATGCGCCCAGAGTGGCAATGTACACTGAAGCCGAGGCAAAAGAGGCTCGGGAGGATGCAGTAGATCTGCTTGAGGAAGCGAGAGAATTGGCCTCATCTCGGTCAGCAATATACCAACAAGGTCTCCGACGTTATCATAGCCGGAGTATCAACCCTCGTGTGTTTCACGAGGGAGATTTGGTGCTGAGGCTGGTGCAGCGCAAGAAAGGTCGGCACAAGTTGTCACCTCCATGGGAGGGACCGTTCATTGTGACCCGAGCTCTGCTCAATGATTCGTACTATCTAATAGATGCGCAGGAACCAAGGGAAGATGGGCTGGACAACCCCGGATCAGAGGTCAGGCGACCATGGAATATAGCTCTACTCCGACCTTTCTACTCATGAAGGGCGCAATGTATGTGCCTCGGTTAATCCTTAATGAAATGTCGGCACTCCGAGGTTGAAGCTCGGGGACTGCCTCGCTCTTGTGCTTGTGTTTTATTTCTGTTTGTCAATTTCGTTCATATGCCGAACTATTTTGAACCTCGTCTCAAACTTCAAGTAATGTATGCTGTGTAACTAATCTTGTGACTCGACTGACGAACGCCGAAATGGTAGTCAAGAGCAAAGATGAAAAAACGTGGGAAACATGAAAATGGACTCGGGGACTCGGTCCAAAAATATAGTTCGGCATGTGTCGTTTACTAACCCCTGTCTTTACCTTTCGTTTATGTCGGATGATTTTGAAACACACCTCGACATTTGCTAAGTACTGTATGCTATAAACAACAATCTTGTGACTCGACTGTCGAACGCCAAAATGGTAGACAAGAGCAAAGAATGCCAAGTATAGTAAACACGAAAGTGAACTCGGGGACTCGTTCCAAAAGGGTTCGGCATAAATTCTTAGAAAAGCATGGTTCGGAATAGCAAGATAATAGTACTGGTAGCAAGGCAAACTACTTAAGGTCTGTTACATCTGCACCCGGCATACCGGGGATTTAATGTTTTGCTTGAGACAAGTTCAGGCCTCGGAACCAGAGACCTCGGTCGCCGGGTTGTGGTAGCGGGGACCTCGGAAGCAGGAGCCTCGGGCGCAGGAACAACCTCGGGCAGGAACACCTCGGTCGCGGAAGCAACCTCGGTTGTTGGAGTGGATGCCGGGGTGTCCGTCACGTCGGGGAATCACCTCGGTGGCTACGGCTTTGCCGGACTTGCCCTTGGAGTTCGGAGGTTCGTCGAAGCTGAAGTCATCATCAGAGCCTTCAGCCACCTCGGTTGTTTTGCCGGCCTTGCCCTTGGAGCTCTCAGGCTCGTCAAAGTCAATTTCCTCGCCGTCAGAACTTTCTTCACCGGACTCTGCTTCCTCGTCCGAGCTCTCTTCATCCTCAGAATAGAGGCGCCCTCATCAAAGGTCCGGGTGTTTGCATAACTAGCAAAGAGGTCGGCTGCTGCTTGGCGTTTCGCAATGCCATCAGGGGTGGTTTCCAAGGAGAGCCCCTGCGCAGGGAGGTAACCGTGTGGATCTCAACATCTTCATACCAAACAGCACGAACACCAGGGCCTTGTCCGCTCCAGCCCGAGCTGATGAGCATCTCCACTCCCGAAGTCTAGCCTCGGCTCCTTTCAGCTTCGTGGCGAGCTCGTCGATGCAAGTGGGAGTCTTGACCTTGGGCCAGAGGGCACGGTGGACCTCGATGGCAGCATCAACCAGCTTGGTTCCAATGGCCCTGAGCGGCCTGATCCGAGCATTAAGGGCAACAAGGTGGTCCTGGATATCCCAGCTTTCGCTGAGGGTTTCTGTCTCAGCCCTCTTTGCCCGAGCTGCTTGAACTTCGCGGATAGCCTTGTCCTTGGAGTGCTCAAAGTTCTCTGAAGAAGACAAAAAGGCTGTCGCTGAAATAAGGCATACGGTGGCACGGGGTGTAGGTCGGCAGAAAATAAGGAAAAGGGAGAAGAAACTTACTGTCCATTTGGTGATTAATCCGAGCGAGCTCGGACAACCAGCTTTTCGATATAGCTCGGAGGGCGATAAGTTCGGCTTCGGCCGAGGTGGCGCGGCTCTCCAGGGTCTTGGCAAGCTCTTGCTGCTGTTCGGCGGCCTGGTCTTTGGCCTTCATAGCGTCCTCCACAGCAGTTTTGGCTTCATTAGCCCGGTTCAGCTCTTGTTGCAGCCGAGCTATTTCATCTTCGGCTGTCTTCAACTTGGAGGCGTAATCTTTGTCGCTCTGCTCCTTCGGATAGAAGAGTCCGGTGAGACTTCTTCAGTCTGTTGTGATCCAGCAGGAGGTTCTTGAAGATCTTTGTCCGAGCATTGTTGCACTCCTGAAAAAATAAGAGATCAGTTCGAGAAATCCGAGGTCTTTTAGCACCCGAGGCCCAATTGAGTCCCGGGACTTGGCATTGGCCTCGGGGACTCAGCATGGGAGAAATGACAAGTTTTTGAGATTCAAGCCGAGCAATTTTAACTCGGTGGAGTGTCAATTGCTCAACCCGAATCTCGGGGACTGGGAATAGTGTATGTTTGTCATTTGGTTTCAAAGGAAGAAAGAGAGTTGCGTAAAGAAACTTACCGAGGCCTTCTTGCTGCAATCAAGGACCGCAGTCTGCATGTTGTAGATGGACTGGAGCACGGCGCTAGGTCCAACTGGATGCTCAGAGCTCGGGTTAGAGGAGACCTCGGCAGTGTCAGCCGAGTTCCAGTCCATGTCATAGTGCTTCTCCGAGCCTAAGCTGTTCCCGCTCTTGGTCCGGAGTTGCCCGACCTCCCAGCTGCTGATGTTCGGCTGGATGGTAGCAGCGAAAGAGCTCGGGAGGTGGCGACCTGAGAGCTCGAGGGCGCGGTCTTGGTCAAGGTGGACCTCGGCGCAGAAGCGGAACATGCGGCACAGTTGGGTGCTCGCAGCCTTGGGGCCCGGTGGCGGTGGCGGCATTGGAGTTTGCTGTGGCTGTTTGGGGGGCTCAACAACTGGAGCTGAATCTTTCTTGCTGCTTCTTCTGCTGCTGTTGCTGCTGGTTGCGCGCAGCTTGAGACTTGGGGGAGACCGAGGCTCCTGCACGGTCTTAGCCGGAGTCTTGGCGCGATCTGTCTCCGCATCCTTCTGAGGAGGCGGAGGAGTCTGATCTCGGCGGGGAGCAGAGTGCCCCAGGCCGGAGTCAGAGCTCGGCGGTGGAAGTTCGGCGGAGGAGACACGCACCGGGGAGGAGATGGTCTTCTCCGGGCTGCTGAGGTCAATGGACCGTTCTGGAGGAGAGGCTCTGGCGGGGCTGCCGAGGTTAACCTCGACCTCGGTTGTCTGAGCTTCAACCACTGGAGGCAGTGGTGAATGTATCGAGCTATGGCTCTGCTTGATCTGCCGAGCCGGGCTAGACGAAAAAGAAAAGATTAAGTTAGAGTATAAAAAACTTAACCTCGGAACAGCGTGAAAGGTAAAAAGGAGCAAGGTGACTTACGCATCTTCCTCCACGGGGCCTCGCTTCTTGTGCCTCGCCGAGGTCTTCTTGGCACGCTTGGCTTTGGGCGCCGCAGTCTCCGAGGTCTTGGAAGCCTCGGCATCCGAGGTACCAGGTCCTGAGCGCTTCCGGGAAGCTGCAGACGCTGGATGAAAGTTCTTATATGTTGGAGGAGCATATGAAATGGAATAACGTTGACAGGTTCCAGAATTTGGCAATCGTCATCGTCATCATCGGGCCAATCCTGGATGGACGATCGAACTGGTGGGCGGTGCGAGGTGAAACCACGAGTCTTACCCGAGGTGGCCTTGGGAATGGGGAGGTGATCCTCATTGTCCGGATCTTCAACCTCGGCGGCGGCCGGGATAGGCAGGTCGGGAGTCCACTCCTTAGAAGAAAGGGGGCCATCCTCGATTTCCTGTCGAGTGAACTTCTGCAGAGGTGGCAAGGTAAAACCGAGTTAGCACAAGGATCAATACAAGGTCGGGGTGAAAATGAAACCGAGGAATATTTTACGTCGGGTAAAGTACACTTACTTGAGCTGGAAGGTGATCTCGGTCATAGGGCTTGACACCCCATTTCCACTTCGGGCATGGTGGTCTTGGCGATGGCCGGATGCGCCTCTTCACCTCGGAGTCATCAAGTTCAAAGGTGCTGTGCGAGTGGGGTCGTAGCGGCCACTCATATGGCAGATCTTATGGGCCCGCGCTTGTAAAGGGCTAACTCGGCGGGTGATCATGGTGCGCAAGATGTCATCTGCCCCCAGCTTTTCTCCTGGAGGGACATCATGTTTGGTGGATCAGAAGAACCTCGGGAGCGTCGGGTGCAGGCTCATAATCCCAGTTGAGTTGGGCAGCGGGGGTTCCAATGGTGAACTCCGGCAAATTGATGAGATCTTCGTGCCCGGGTTCTTCACATAAAAGAAGGAGCGTTGCCATTTGCGGCAGGAGTCCAGGCCCTGGATCCGAGGAAACTCAGAAGGCGCCGAGGTGAAATCGAGGCCGCCCCGCAAGCGGTCATCTCCTTGTCCACGACCTTCTTGTTCGGGACACTTTGCTTCTTCAGCTGGAAGTACTTGGCCCAGGACTCGATGCTTGGCCATAATCCGAGGTAACCCTCGGAAAAGGTCGCGTAGGCCGAAAGTTGGAGGATGGCTTGGCGGGCAGGTGGTGTGGCTGTAGCCCAAATTGTCCAAGAAATCCCGGAAGAATTTCCCGGCCGGGAGCCCGAAACCACGTTCGAAGTGATCCAGGAAGACGACCCGCTCCCCGGATTCCACCTCGGGTTCGATATCTCCTTTCTTCGGAATCCGGCAGATGAGTTTAGCCGGGATCCGCCGTGAATCTCGGAGCCATTTGATGTCGACCTCCGTGACATCGGATCCCTCCCAGCTACCTCGTTCTCCAGGCGCTCCTTCCTCGGCGGGATCCGAGGCAGAAGACATGTTGAAGCTTTCCTGCAGAAGAGGGAGGTTCAACCGGGGTAAGTACCTCGGACAGTTCAGGATAGCCGGGGTAAAATACCTCGGATCATTCAAGACAGCCGGGCTAAAGGATTTAGGCGGGAAACATGTTTCTACCACTGCGAGATACTAGCAAAGATCTACCGATGAGCTAAAAAGGGAAATAATTCAAGTTCATCCAGAGGCAAACCTAAAAGGACAGTGCTACGATGCGTCTGATGCAAGTCTAGATGAGATCTAAAATGGCTAAAAGAGTGCAAAGGTAGAGCATCGTCCTCAGTTCATCGGATTCATCAAGATCCTCGAGTTCATCGAGGATGAACATGTTCATGGCAATGGAATGGAGGAAATGAGGAACTCACCGGTGAAGAACGCGGAGGATCGGCGGCGAGTCAACGGCGCACGGCGCAGTGCGCGTACTCCGGTGCGGCGAGGCGCTTGACGGCGATGTGGCGGCGCAAGGCGCGGTGCGCGTCACCAGCAGGGCTCGACGGCGGCGCGGAGGCAGAGGGCACGGAGCACGGGCGCGTGGGGAAGAAGAAGATGAAGTTACCCCTGGGCCCCTATTTATAAGCCGCGTGCGGTAACGGCGTGCGGTAACTGCGCACTACCGCGCGGTTACCGGGGAGGCGTGGGATCGTGGTGGGCGGAGGAGCGGTTGCGCGGTTGGTGGCCGCACGATCGGCCACATCGTGGGCCGCGGAGTGGCAACCGCCAGCCTCGGATTTCCTGTGCTGGTCAGCGCGAGAATCGAGGAGTCGTGGGCGGTCAAGTTGGTCTCGCACTTGAGTGCGCAGGTGCGCTGTTTGGTGGGTCCGGCTGACGAGGGCGCGTGTGGTCAGGACCTGTCTTTCAGAGGTCCGGGTTTCGAGGTCCGGGCAGAGATTCTTCACCACGTGCCTCGGAAGATCTTGGGGCAAGATTGTGCTGAGTCAAACAGCTCGGAAAGTTCAGATTGCAGATCTACCTCGGATTAAATTATGGTCTGTGGGAAGTACCTCGGCGAGCTATTTTTAAGGTCGGTTTTAGAGGTGGTGCCTTGCTTATTTTGAACCTGCTACGGCCCTCCATCAGGTCGTAGGACCGCACCAGCTTCGGGGACTAATGTCGGGGGGCTACCCCCGGGTAGGGTCAAGGCTTGGCATAAGAAGAGTTTAAGATATGCCAGGTACGGAAAGGGCCGACCTTTGGGCATGGGAGTGTCCGAGCTTCATCTTGACCTGGAGGATATAAAGGCCGACCTATCTTGGCCCAGAGGGATCCGAGGTATCCCGTCGGCCTGGGCCGAGGTTCACTATCCGAGCTATGTTCCGCCGACCTAACTACCTCGGTGCTATGGTTTGTATGGTGAGTGCAGGAGAAGCTGTCCGAAGGAAGTAATGTCCGAGGTGGTCAGTTCTTAAGTACAAGACCCGAGGTAAGGAGCGGGAGCAAGACCCGAGCTAACCAAGGCAGGAGGCCGTAGGTCGGGCAGGAGTCAATGCTCCTGTCACTTCTAGTCGGGTACAAGAGCGCCTGACGCGGGAGCGTCTGTCACGGAGCCTGGCAGAGGCGTGCCCCGGGTTCGGCGGGGCAGCACGTCCTGACCACTGACCACACGGGATCTGGGAAAAGGCTACGAGGTAGCTCTGCCAGGCCACGTCCTGTCTCGGTCAGAGGAGACATGCTAGTTCTGCCGTTAGGCAGCAGGAGATGGGCAGGCCACGTCTTGTCCCTGACAGAGGTACGGTGGTGACCGGTGCAGAGGCATGGCAACAGTGTTCAGCGAGGGGCACAACGGTAACTCGGCTGGCCTATATAGTGGGCTTCACCCCCCTCCTGCTTAAAGGGGGACGGGAGATCGATCGACAGAAAGAGAAAGAGAGAAAGGAACCTCGGAACACCTCGGAGACACCTCGGATTTAGCTCGGAGTGCCTTCTTCCTCCCGTGTAGCTCCATCTTTTACCTCAAGTTCTCACCATTGTATCATCATACAGCTCGAGGAGCAGCTTGTACTTGTCACCTTGAGCTATACACTGAGTAGGATAGTGCTGCAGTAGGGGTGTTACCTCCACAAGAGGGCCCCGAAGCAGGGTACATCGTGGTGTGCTTTGTGTGTTTGGTTTCTTGATTTATCGTTCGTGTTCTTGCGGTTTCTTGCGTGTTCTTGCGTGTGCACTTCTTGAGTGCATAAACCCTCCCCGGATTCCCCCAACGACCATTCGGCCCCATCTTAGCCATACCTATGGCATCTGCCGTGATCCCACCACGACATTAAATGTTAATCTAACTAAAATATCGTGAACATTTCCAAACTTGAATTTTTTACACCACATTTTCACACTAAAATTTAAATAAATTTTAAGTGCAACCATTTTCTAAATTTCAGTACAATCAAATCCAAACAAATTTTAATACGAATATTTCTAAATTGCTTTCAAATACAACATTTCCAAATTTGACTATTTTACTCCGCAATATTTTCCCTTCTAACCACACGACCGCGGCGCATGCCATTTTAATCCAAATTTCAAATTTATGACATGCAGAAATTTTAAAATTCTTACAGATCCGATCATTTTATGAGCAACAAAAACATTAAAACCTTAGTACGGTTTCACTCTAACCAATTTTGAAAATCTAAACATTTCTAAAACGTAAACTCTTTTTGAATTACAACCATTTTCAAATTTGAGCAATCTCTAAAATCCAACTATTTACAAAACAATTTTTTTTCTCGATTCCAATGACTTCCAGGCTTATACAATTTTAGCACGTCACCATTTTCAAATTAGAATTTAAAAACACTAGCACAACATTTGCCGCGCTCAATTTTTAACCATAAACTTTCTTTGCATTTCAATAATTTCCAAACCTATACGATTTTCCAAATGTGAACATTTTTAAATTTAAATTTTACCACAACATGTATGCCATATACATTTAAATATTCTAAAAAAAATAAATGGCTTTCAAATCTACCCATTTTGCAAACACAAAAATAATTCAAATCTAAACAACTTCCCAGCTCGATTAAATTCCAAAAACTGAACAATTTCTAAACGTAATCTTTCTTCGTATTTCAACAAATCTCAAACATTCACAACTTTTACATAACAACACTTCTAAATTTAAATTTCACCAAACGGGCGCGGCATTGCCGCGCTAAGATGTCTAGTATACATATAAAAATATACCGGATTGTATGTGTGTACGTTACGATCTCCAGGTGCTGGACGGCATGATATAGGGGGCGAGCGCCACCATGTTCTCCTCCGCATTTGCCATTCAGGATGTCACTTCAGTCTTCAGTTCACGTGTTTGCATGAGGCTTTCTCCTCCATTGTCTTGACGTGTTATCGAAGATTCACCGTACTGTATATGTGGTAGCATCCACGTGGGCGTCGTCGTGCCCAGACGGCGCGGAATCTGCTGCACAATCACCGGGTCATCATGGCACTATCATTGATGGCTGCCACTGCTGACGAGCCCGCTCGGTCTCCGGCGAATCAGTGAATCCGCACACTGGATCTGACTGCATGTCCCGTCGTCTTTCGGCACTTGCAGCTCTGCGGCCGCACGGCCCGTAGGCCGGTGCATGTGGCGATGTCAGGACAAGTACTGACAGTGCTGTAAAGGTTAGTACCTCCATCCGTTGAAGAGGGGAAATAATAAGTGACTAAGAGCATCTCCAACAGACGCGCCGTTTCCCGCGCGCGGGGCCGGTTCGCGCTCTTCAGCAGACGCGGGAAAGTTCCGCCGCGCGGGAAAACGGTCCAGCGCGCTGGACGAAGCGGCACGCGCGGCGTCATATATAGCGCCGCGCGTCCAGCGCGCTGGACACAAACGCGCCACACAGCCAACTCTCTCTCTCCCGCGCCGCTCTGGATAGTTCCAATCTTTTCCCCACTGCTGCCCTCGCCGCGCCGCCGCCACCATGCCGCCGCGCTGCCGAAGCCAATCTGGCTACCGCCGCGTCCGCGCGCGCCCGAACGGCACCTTCACGTCGGAGATCCGGTCCGGCGAGGAGCGCGTCCAGCTCGGGACGTTCGAGACGGCGGTGGAGGCCGCCCGCGCGTACGACGCGGCGGCGTGGGCGCTCGGCCGCTCGTGCCGCCAGATGAACTTCGACGACTGCCGCAACGCCGAGGAAGCGCGCAACATGGCGCCGCCGCCGCGCCTCGTCACCGACGAAGACCGCCGCCTCCACCGCCGTCGAGCGATGCTCAGCCTCGTCGTGGAGCGGGACCAGCGCGCGGTCGCGGACTGGTACCGTAGCCACCCGCGCGAACACCAGCTCGAGGTGGAGCACTGGAACATCACAGCGGCGGAGCGGCAGGCCGAGCGCCGCGAGTACAGGGAGGCGCGGCGCCTGGCGAAGGGGGAGGCAGAGGCCGAGCTCGCGGCAGGCCGCGCGACCTGGCCCGCCAGCGACGAGCGGTGGAGCGCGCTGGAGGACGAAATCTCCAGCGACACCGCCTCGGATTCCTCGGACTTCGAGTTCTAAAGTTGTAGTTTGTATTAGGTAGTTTGTAGTAGTTTGTATTAGGTGAAAAATCGTCAAATCTATCGAACTAAGTTTAAAATCGTTTAAATTTGTGTTGTTTGTATTTATTTTGTTGCAAAATTTGGCTCTGGAGCGCGTTTTTTTGGTCGTCTGCTGGAGCGCTGCGTTTCGGCGCGCTAAAATATAGCGCTGCTGGAAAAGCAAAACCGGCGCCCCGCGCGCAAAAACGCCTTTTTGGCGCTGCAAAGAAAATATAGCGCGCCGCGCCGAACCGCGTTTGTTGGAGATGCTCTAAACACCACGAAATCCTACCCACAGTTGAAATGATTACGAAGTACGGCATTTCCAGTCCACATCAACGCAATGTCAAATTTGAATTCTCGCTGCAAGTTTATGGCTACCGGTTTCAGTGTCACAGGGTATGTCTATGCCTTGGAAATACCATGACTCATACTTTTGTGAAAATTGTGATGCGCCAATTTTTGCTTTGTTGCGTTGACCTTGACATGTAGGGGTGGAAACGGGTAGTGGATAATCCGAATTATCCAACTAATAGAAATAGATATGAAAATATTTGAAAGAAAGGAAAATGGACATGGAAAATATCCGGATACATGTTACAAATACAAATAGACATACAAATGTGGTATTAAATTTTAAACAAATGTGGGTAGGGAAATGGATGTATCGTATCCGAATAAAATTATGTTTGAGAAGTTAAATAGTACCGACCGGATAAGCCAATTACACAGCCTAAAAACAAAACAAAGCGGTCACATATGTTTTTCAACGATTGAAATTTAAACTATTGTATATTATATCACTACATTTTATCTCTCTACCGTCATACAATTGACTCATTATAATACACCTGTCTATTATTTTGCTATATTCATATAAGTTTCGAACCAAGAAAACATATGTCTCCGTATACGAGTTATATCCTTTGTATCCATATTTGGAAACATCTGTATTCATTATAAAAATATGAAAATGGACGTGAGAAGGGCACTATCCAAACCCTATTTGATCCGTTGCGTTTTGACTCCCACATGCGTATGCACCTTTTATTTAAAACACATTTTGAAATGTCAAAAAAAATCTAAAAAATGTTTGCACGTACATCCTCGCATCCTATATGTTCACAAGTTTGTTTCACAAAAAAAAACTTGTTTTATGGCCTATGTTAAAAATTCAAATTTTGGTACTAAAATAAGGCTTTTCGCAAGACATATTTTTATCTTTTTTACACAACCCACACAGAATATCGGTTTCCCAAAACTTTACGTGCGCACATAGAACATGGGGATGTATGCGTTGATTTTTCCCGGATTTTCCGACATTCCAAAATATCCTTTTTATTTGTTACAGGGAGCATATGCACATGGAAGTCAAAGTGAATTTCTGCCGTTTCCACCCCTATTGATATTTTTTGTAGATAAAGACCCCTACTGACACGGAACAACATTTTAACTCAGGGGCATATAGCACTGTCCATGGCTTGTCAAGTTGTCATGCCAAACACAGCTACTCTACCCGAGTGTCGTTGCAGTGCAGGTATCCGCAAGTGCAATACAAGGGTTTTTGTTAGCCACACGGATGGTGTCGGGAGCTAGTACCCGTACGAGGGAGCAGATTCAGAGACCGGCGAAGTGACGGATGTTGGTGATGCGGCTGATGCCCATACCGATCTGCACCAAGCTGCCGCATCTCCCCGCTGCATGCATGCATGCACGCATGATGCAGCGTATCTCGCTCTGCCTTTCGTTTCTGACAACCAGAGTCTGAAACCCGGAACTCGCTCCCTCCCGCCGGAACACGGGTGGGCGCCGCCGCACAGCGATCAGACCACCTCCAGTTTAGTCCGCACGTGGCTACAGCCGGAGTTAGCTAGCGGTGGTCGGTGGAGTACGTTCTCGTCTCAGCGATCTGTACTGCCCGGCCGCGCGCTGTGATTTTGAAACAGAGATGCAGACGGAGGCGCGGAGATGAGATTAACGCGCAAAAGTACTGACTTGAATCTTCCTGTCACCGTCTTCCTATCTATAGCTGTAAAGATCGTGTAGAAGCTAGAAAAGATCACGTACGCCACATCGAAGGCGCAGTTCTCGTCGATCCCCCCTTCGTCCCTTCTCCCATAGGACTGAAAGTGTGTTCCTCTTCGCTGAAAAAATGAGACCTTTGAGTAGCAGCAGTACTCCTACCTCGAGCCTTTGGTCCTTGTCCTAATGGCCGCCCAAAGTCAAGTCAACATTAAAAGTGGTCACTGATTTGATTTGTACAGTACTTCCTCCGTATCAAAATATAAGACTTTCTAACTATTCCACACACACTCCGCATTGGACTCTATCCAATCTCCATTCAATCCGTTGCCACCCTTATTGACATGTCACAATATTCTAACTAAGGAGCACTGTCCACGACATGTCATCCCACAAACAGCTACTCTACTCGAGTGTCGTTGCAGTGCAGGCATCCGCAAGTGCAATACAAGGGTTTTTGTTAGCCACACGGATGGTGTCGGGAGCTAGTACCCATACGAGGGAGCAGATTCAGAGACCGGCGAAGTGACGGATGTTGGTGATGCCCATACCGATCTGCACCAAGCTGCCGCGACTCCCCGCTGCATGCATGCATGCATGATGCAGCGTATCTCGCTCTGCCTTTCGTTTCTGACGACCAGAGTCTGAAACCCGGAACTCGCTCCCTCCCGCCGGAACACAGGTGGGCGCCGCCGCACAGCGATCAGACCACCCCCAGTTTAGCCCGCGCGTGGCTACGGCCGGAGCTAGCTAGCGGTGGTCGGTGGCTTACGTTCTCGTCTCGGTGATCTGTACTGCCCGGACGCGCGCTGTGTTTCTGAGACAGAGACGCAGACGGAGTCACGGAGATGAGATTAACGCGCAAAAGTGCTGACCTGAAAAAATGAGACCTTTGAGTAGCAGCAGTACTCCTACCTCGAGCCTTTGGTCCTTGTCCTGATGGCCGCCCAAAGTGAAGTCAACATTAAGTGCTCACTGATTTGTACAGTACTAAAAAGGCCTCACGGTTCTAGCGTCGGTAGTACCGTGTTAAAACTTGCGAGCAATTTCGCTGTAGTACTATGTGAGCGCCAGAAGTCAGAAGGTTGCAGTGCAAGCTTCCGCAAGTGCAATACAAGGGTTTTCGTTTGCCACACAGATGGTGTCGGGGGCTAGTACATATATGGGGGAGCAGATTCAGAGATCGGCGAAGTGACGGAGCATTGCACATTAGCACTGTTCAACTTGTCATCACACACAGCTACTCTACTCGAGTAGTCGAGTGTCATGGCAGTGCAGGCAACCGCAAGTGCAATACAAGGGTTCTTGTTTGCCACACGGATGGTGTCGGGGGCTAGTACCCATACGGGGGAGCAGATTCAGAGATCGGCGAAGTGACGGTTGTTGGTGATGCCCATACCGATTCGCACCAAGCTGCATGCCGCGTCTCCCCGCTGCATGCAACATGCATGATGCAGCGTATCTCGCTCTGCATTTCGTTTAATTCTGACGACGGGAGGGCCAGCGTCCTGAGTCTGAAACTCTGAAACCCGGAACTCGCTCCCTCCCTCCGGAACACGGGTGGGCGCCGCCGCACAGCGATCAGACCACCCCCAGTTTAGCCCGCGCGTGGCTTACGGCCGGAGCTAGCTAGCGATGGTCGGTGGTGTACGTTCTCGGACCTCTCGGTGAACTGTATTACCTGCGCGCTGTGATGCAGACGGAGATGACGATTATAGACTGTACCAGTAGGTGTCGCCATCTTCATATAGCTGTAGTTCTAAAGATTGTGTAGAATCTAGAAAAGACCACGCACGCCACATCAAAGGTTCACTTCTCGTCGATCGACCCCTACACAGGAGGCAACGGGGCTTTGCCCCTTCTCCCATAGGGCTGAAAGTGGTTCCTCTTCTCTGAAAATGGAGACCTTTGAGTAGCAGCAGTACCCCTACCTCGAGCCTTTGGTCCTTGTCATGATGAACGCCCAAAGTCAAGGTCAAGTGGTCATTAGTTTGTACTCCCTCCGTTCCAAATTAGTTGACTTGATTTTGTCCAAATATGGATGTATCTATACTTGTTTAGTGTCTAGATACATCCGTATTTAGACAAATCCAAATCAAGTAATTTGGAACGGAGGGAGTAGTACTAAAAAGGCCACAGTCATGGCTCTAGCGTCGGTAGTACTGTGTTACAACTTGCGATCAATTTCGCTGTACTATGTGAGCGTCAGAAGGTTGATTAAGATCTCGTGTCTCCTGTCATAGCTGAATTAATATTATTCATATGCTCGTCGCAAATCCCTAATTTATTTTTACAAATTCGTCCGCTTTATTGATTGTTAATAATGTCGAACATATATATGAACAGTTTCTTAGAAATTAGGTCGCTTTATCACCAATTCATCTAATTAAACCTTACTTCATATTATGCCTTGGCTCTAAAATAGATCACCAACCACCGAAGTCCCCCCAGCCCCTGGCCCACCTCCTCGTCCCATCTCCCATGCGGCCAGCCCCGATCCAGATCCATTTCGAGCCAGCTCTCCGGTGGTGGTCTCCGGTGCAGGGGATTTGGAGTTGGATGCGCTCTCCACGGGACTCCAGCAGCTCTCCCCGGCTGCGCCGGAGGAGCAGGTGTCTGGGACCTCACCCGAGCGGCTGGGCCTCGCCGCTGGCGGGGCGCTCGTGGAGGCTGGAGCTGCCTCTGTTGCTGCGGTTGGAGCAGTAGGAGCTGCGACTCCTACCGCCTCCATTGCTGCGGTTGGAGGTGTTGGAGCCTCCGGGGTCCTCCTGTCGCCTCCCCCTGCCCGGCTCCCTTCGGATTTCACATCTCCGAGGTCCTCTCGACGCCGGCGGAGCAGGGATGGGAGGAGGTTGGGGGTCGCCGTCGACCAAGAACGCAGAAGGCGCCACCGCCCAGGAAGGAGACGGGGATCTCCCCTGCCTTCAAGTGGAGGACCTTCGGTCTCTGCTTCCGATGCTTGGCGCCGGATCACTTCGTCGCCGACTGCCATGGACCTGTTCGGTGCCTAAGATGTCGTTGTCCCGGCCATCGCGAGCGGGATTGCCAAGACCCGGTCCCCTCGCCTGCGCCCTCCGTTGGAGGAGCTGGAGCTCTCAGCCGCTCGCCTGCGCCGCCTCCTGGTCGCTCGAGGGACACGCCTGTTGGTGGCCACTCGCCTACAGCCCCTCGTCCTCAGCGTTCTTGGGCTTCAGTGGTCGCCCAGCGGGACGCGGCCAGTCTGGAAGCTGCGCATGGGGCGGGAGACCCTGCGGCTGGTTCTGGCACTGCTGCTATTGCCTTGGAGATGTTGCAGCCCCTCCTTGCGACTCAGGCGGAGGCACTGGGTGTTGAGCTGTAATCCATGTTCGCGGCCCGTTTGGAGGATGTGTTCCAGCCCCTTCGGGATCTTGTCGCTGCTGTGAAGGGTTGGACTGAACAGGTCTCTGACATGTGGGAGCTAATGGAGGCTATCGGCGAAAGGCTTGCTCATACTAGTGACGCTGTTGGAGCCGGCTGCTTGTCTGAGATGGCCATGGATGATCCTCCTGACTCTGACATTGCCCTCCCCGCGACGGAGCTTCAGGCCGTGGAGGAGAAAGACCAAGGTGAACAAGCAGTGACCTCTTGCAAGGGCGTTGAGCTGGCTGCGCGTCGCGAGAGGGTTAGGTCGCGGGAGGGTGTGGAGCTGGCTGAGGAGATTTTGGCCGACAACTCTGTTGTGGAGGTGCCCCTGGAGCTGACATCGCCGATAGATTTTCTCAGCTTGAAGGTCTTCGACCCCGACATCTCAATTGGTGGCAATGTAGGGCCGCTTTCCCAGACTTCGCCCACCTTACTGGATGAGATTCTGAACAACTTCAGCTGCACTGCACCGCTATCCATGCTCAATGCACCGATTAGCTTGCAGATCAAAGGCGGCTCCCCTTGGGTCAGGAGGCGAAGTTGCAGATTGGAAGAGAAAAACAAAGACTGCACCATCCCCACTGCCAAGCGAGCTGAACATAGATTGGCTGAGGCTTTCGGAGAACTGCCAAAGGACACGAGCTCAAATAAAGGCTCCGAGGAAGAGGTGCAAGAGAAGATGAAGCCTTTTCTACGAATGTGCAAGCAACCTCCTTCGCCGACGGCGCTCCAGGCAATTCATGAGTTGGTACAAGTTAATGGTTAGTTGTTGTCTTAATAAGGCTAGGTGCGAGCTCTCCCTTTGTCGTGTGAGTGCTCTCCGGGTGGTGTCGCTTGGTTTTGCCGAATAAAAGGTGTTTCCGACAGACTTGGGCCTTGGGACTCTTGTTTCCGGCACCGATGATGTGCCTTAAATCCTTTTAGAGTGTTTGAGTGGTTTCGCCGGTTTCCGTAATTAACCGTGCAATGTATGGGTTTGGGTCCGGTTTCCCTTTCTAAACTGGACCAATTCTTTTCTTCTAATAATGCAATGGCAGAGCTCCTGCCGGTTACAGTAAAAAAAAAGGGACGATACCCCAACTCACTTTTGCAAGAACGATCGATGATGACGGGAAAACACATCTTTCAAAGATACTAGCACTTAGAGAATTCGGTTTTCGAAGGACTGGATATTAGCATGATCAACACCGCACACATTAAGTTTCAACATATAGCATGAAACATTTTCTAGAGTTTAGCAGAGGGGCGATCAAGAGGTGATTGCCCTTCTCCTCTACTAGCAGGCTCCGCCGATGGTTCCCTGCTTTTCGACGGCCACTACAACGACAAGAGCGTGGGGAAAGGCCGGATCTATGGTATATGGTCGGTGTCCGTTGGGTCTTTGATTTATCGTCACTTGAGAACTTGGGGCATAGTCGGCGATCAGAACGATGGCACCTCAGCTCTCCCCATGTCGTTGTCCTTCCTCGTTGTGGCGTGAGTTCATTGAACAGAACTACCACTCTACGCTCTAAATTTCAGAAGACTACCACTTTACATTTGAATTGCAAATTGGTACCACATTTGGCGAGATTTTTTGCAATGTGGGTAGGGGATGATGTCATGACGTATTTTTTTTCTCAAGTTCCATCTTCGTATGATGAAGCTCAGCCACATACGGCTTCATTGGGAACTTGCGAGTTTTATTTCTCCCACATCTCTTATCTAGCCGGAGTTGGAATTATCTCCTGGCCCTTCTCGGTTCAAGCTTCTCCGAAGATAAGATCTTTCTAGATTTCGTTTGAC
The DNA here is from genome assembly GCA_947311845.1 of Poa pratensis. Classification (NCBI taxonomy): domain Eukaryota; kingdom Viridiplantae; phylum Streptophyta; class Magnoliopsida; order Poales; family Poaceae; genus Poa; species Poa pratensis. The sequence goes on along the minus strand of CAMZMU010000076.1, from coordinate 37,025,977 downwards.
TGCATCTTCTGGTCCATATCGACGACTCCCCGACATCTTCAACGAAGTCCTGGGTTTTTCATGGTTGTTTTGATACGCTACCGGCCGGAAACGGCAACGAGTTTTACTCACGACTTGCCACCGTGACTTGTACAGATGATCTTTGTAAGGGTTGGTTTCAGTTAATACATGGCCATATGACTTCGCAAAAAAAAGAACATTGGCGCATATTTTTCTGAAATCGTAACTTGTATGAAAATCATGGTTCCCTTTACCGGTGGAACCTATATGCCGCCCGTTGGTGTCCCGGAATTCAGCGGCGCCTGAAGCTTTTTCGGTCGCGCAGTGTTACTGGGCCAGCCCATTCGCGCTCCTCAACCACGAAAAAGGAGAATAATAGTGCTACGGCAGGATTCGAACCTATGACGTCGACGTGCGCCTACAGCGAACGAAACCATCGGGCTACAATCATGTTTGCGTTAACATATCATTATTTTTCTCGTTTATCTGTTTCCAGTTTTGGGTTTTCGGGTTTCTTTTTCTCTATCTTTTTAGTTTTCCGTTTTATTCTTTCTTTTTCCGTTTCCTTTTTATGTTCCATTTTCTTTTTCTGTTTCTTTTACCGTTTCTTTTTCTGTTTTCTTTTCGGTTTTATTATTTTTGTTTTTTGTTTCACTTTTTAATTTTCCTTTTATGTTTTAATTTTCGCTTATTTTGAAAATGGTTCATATTTTGGAAAATATTTTTTTAAATGGTTCTGATTTTTCGATAATAGTTTCTTTTTAAAAATGGTTCCGAACTGAAAAATGGTTCTTTTTAGAATATGGTTCCGAACAAAAAATGGTTCTGAATGAAAAAAATGGTTCCGATTTTTAAAAATGGTTTCGATTTTTCGAAAATGATTTGAAAATGGTTTCGATTTGGAAAATGGTTACGTTTTTTTGAAAATGGTTCCGAACCGAAAAAATGGTTCCGAACCGAAAAATGGTTCCGGTTTTTTGAAATGGTTCAAAACCAAAAAAATGGTTCCGATTTTTTGAAAATGGTTCCAATTTGAAAAAATGGTTCCAATTTTTCGAAAATGGTTCTAATTTTTTGAAAAATGGTTCTTTTTGAAAATGGTTCCGATTTTTCAAAAATGGTTCTTTTTGAAAATGGTTCCGAACCGAAAAAATGGTTCCGGTTTTTTGAAAATGGTTCCTTTTTGAAAATTGTTCCGAATCGAAAAATGGTTCCGATTTTTTAAAAAAGTTCCAATCCGAAAAAATGGTTCCGATTTTTCGAAAATGGTTTTGAACCGAAAAATGGTTCTTTTTGAAAATGGTCCCGAACCGAAAAAATGGTTCCGATTTTTGAAAATGGTTCCGAACCGAAAAAATGGTTTCTTTTTGAAAATGGTTCCGAACCGAAAAATAGTTCTTTTTGAAAATGGTTCCGAATCGAAAAAACGGTTCCGATTTTTTGAAAATGGTTCCAAACCAAAAAAAATGGTTCCGAACCGAAAAAATGGTTCCGATTTTTTTAAATGGTTCCAAACCGGAAAAATGGTTCCGATTTTTTCGAAAATGGTTCCTTTTTGAAAATGGTTCCGAACCAAAAAAATGGTTTCTTTTTGAAAATGATCCCGAACCGAAAAAATGTTTCGATTTTTTAAAATGGTTCCGAACCGAAAAATGGTTCCTTTCTTAAAATGGTTCCGAACCGAAAAAATGGTTCCTTTTTGAAAATGGTTTCGAACCGAAAAATGGTTCCGATTTTTGAAAATGGTGCCAAACCGAAAAATGGTTCCTTTTGGAAAAATGGTTCCGAACCGAAAAAATAGTTCCGATTTTTGAAAATGGTTCCGAACCGAAAAAATGGTTCCTTTTTGAAAATGGTTCCGAACCGAAAAATGGTTCCGATTTTTGAAAATGGTGCCGAACCGAAAAAATGGTTTCTTTTTGAAAATGGTTCCGAACCGAAAAAATGGTTCCGATTTTTCTTCACTTTTTAATATTGTTACATGTATTTTTTGATAATTATAATTCCGAGAGAATTATTTCATACTTTTGTCTGCTTCCTGCATATATTATAGTGTTCATGTTGAACGTATCAGAAAATAGAAAATAAACCACGCTGATGATGGGAGCGAGCTAGCTAGCTAACACAACGTCTCGCATGCATGTATCTACTAGCTAGTACGAACATGTCTGAACATAGCAGAGAAAGCAGAGCAAGCACGCATGAAACAGTAGACGCACGATATTTGGGCCGGCCCATTAAAGAACTCACGTAGGCGCCGTATCATCTAAGGGGCGCCAACGGGCGGCACAAAGGTGCTCCCCCCTTTACCGGGGCCGTTGGTCTGTTGCCTAGAGGCCATGGGCCGGGCCTGTGCATTTCGGACCGACCCTCGAAGGCCAAGCCTAACTTAAAACGCGGTGGGCCCATCACTCCTTTCCCTATTAATACGCTACGCTCTCTGCCCTTTCTCCTTCACCTTCTCTTTCGCTGCTGTTGGCCTCTCTATCCAGCTCAGTCCCAAAAGCGCAGACTTAATCGGCGATTCACTAGCTAAAGTTTAGAGTTCACACCTTCTCCTCTCGGCACTACTCTGTTCTCATTATCCAGCTCAGTCGCACACAAAAAAGCTGAAAAACAAGCAAGGAACCCAATTGCCCGCTAGCCCGGAGAGAGATGTCGAGTCGCCGTGGCAGGATCACCGACGAGGAGATCAACGAGCTCATCTCCAAGCTGCAAGCCCTGCTCCCGGAATCCTCCCGCCGCCGCTCCGCCAGCCGGGTACGTACTCACGCGACTGCACATTAGTCCTTCTTCCGTTATCCCTGATAAACTTAAAATGTACTGCAAGTCTGCATGTGACTGTACATTCGTCAGGGCGGTGCAAGAAAGTCTGACGAACAGTGTTTCTTCTTCCATTATTTCTGACAATGAATGATATGCCGTGCAGTCGTCGGCGTCGAAGCTGCTGAAAGAGACGTGCGGCTACATCAAGAGCCTGCACCAGGAGGTGGACGACCTCTCCGGCCGGCTGTCGGAGCTCATGTCCACCTTGGACGACCCCCAGGCCGAGATCATTCGGAGCCTTCTTCGCTAGCGGAATTTATCCTACATATATATTAGTAACCTATATATATATATATTAGCTTCCATTCATCGGCTGAAGAGGGAGAGGAGGAGACAAAAGAGAAGAGAAGATGACAGGAGAGGCATTAGCATTTTTTTAGCGGCTTCTTGTTTCTTTTCCTTCCGGATCGATCCCCGGTCTCCTGGTATGTGTGTGTGTGTGTTTTTGTTTGTGAGGTAACCAAGGGCCCTCATTTACTTAAGGGCTTTGGCTTCCGGTATATGTTTGATATATGCACCAGGGTTAGTATTTAGTAGAGGTTGATATACATATATGATCACTTCTTTCGATCAGCTGAGTGCACTAGCTATGTGTAATGTAGTTCCTAGTTGTAAGCGGTGTGTGTTGTAACTGCTCTCAGAAGGACAAGCTACCTAGCTAGCTTAACGACGACCATGCATTATCCTATTTTACCATGTCTCCTCTGATTTGATTTGCTTTCTTTCTAAATAAACCTGTCGGTAGCTTGCTACGTGCGGCTAGAGTATTTGGAGTAGTAAGAAATGAAGAACCTCTCGTGCGCACGAACGGGCGTACGTGCGCAGATAAGGTGGAAATAGTTGGGAGTTCTTCGACGCAACCAAGAAGAGATGGAACAGAAAAGTTCAGAAATGACAGCCCCCCTAGTACCAGAGGGTCAACCATTTTGGCTGCATCCGGGGCTTCTCGAGATATATAGGGCCCCACGCCCCCACGAAGTGTCAACTTACGCGAGATCTCCACAATCAAACACGGCGTCGTCGGATACTCTCCTATACTATTTTGTTTTTGTTTTTTTGCGGGTACTCTCCTACTAATTCTTTACTCGTCGACATGGCACTTCACAAGCGAGAACCCGTACGATGAGCAATCAAAGCTTGCGATTCGCTGTGTTCTCTTCTAATTGAGAAAGTACTTAATAAACACGCATTTTCAAGCTCGCGTACAGTAGCCTTTCTGTCGACCCTAGCTCAAACTGTGCGGATTTTGGTTTCTAAGATCTCACGCACTGTGCGGGTGTATCCAAGCTTTTGTTATCGATCGAATAGCTTATTAGCCAAAATCTCCGGTGCTGTATAAAGTACATAGCATACCACAGAGCTGTAGATAGCATAGCTGCAAATCTTCCATCGAACACGCCGCTTATCTTAATGGGTCCGCGAGCATGGAGCCATGGACTAGTTGCACATTTCAATACCTTGGCAGAGACAGTACAAACCTAGAGGTTTATGAAATGGTCCACTAACAGCTAGCTCAAGAAACCGTGCAAGGTTTTATTAATCTGAGGCGAGATTGATCACTCTTGGTTGTTTATGAGTTCCAAAACCCTGGAAGGGTCGCCGGAGTTCAGGTTCAGCCGTGTGGAAAGTAGAGCTTGAGTGCGTGCGCGTGCGTGTGTGTGTCTGTAGGTGCAGGCCATGGAAATGGTCTCTTGGTGTGGGAGCGATTCGTGGAAGAAACAAACTTTGTGTCTGCGACGTGAAGCCAGGCATGGAACGAGGATGCGTGTCTCTCCACCGTCAAGTCCCTCCCCTAGAAATGTGCTTGGGCTGTCTTGTCAGGCCGGCCGGTCAACACTTACATCGGCGATCCAGCTGCAACTCACGCAAGTGGTTTATTACACTATCGATCCACGCGTAGTGCCTTGAATTGCTACCGTCCAGCGGCTCGTGTGCGATACGATTATACTACAAAGTAGTCTCGTACAAGACGTGCACGAGGAACGCATGCTGCGTGTCAGCGTGTGGTGCATGTCCGGCGGTGCTATTACGACGGCCGGCGGTTGGGTTGGCACTTGGCGGGTGGTGGCCGATCAGCCGGTGTGTTGGTTTTCTTCCCGGCGATGGATCCACTTGCCGGACAGCAGGGGTCCGGCGGTGGTACTGTGCAGGCCCCGGCCACACTTGTCGGCGTGCCGTTGGATCGGGGCACCAAGATCCGAGCGGCAGCTGCCGCAGCCCAAGCTTGTCTTGTGTAGGGGCTCGTCGGCGGTGCGGGCAGGCGCAGGCGACACGGGCACGCCTTTCTGATGAGATAGATGGTCCTCGTTTCTGTTTTAATTCAGACGAACGAAAGATCATCGATCTCCCTTTCACTGCTTCTGTATGCTACGTAGTTTGGAGGACCATGCACAGCGACTCGACTCAAACTCGGCAGGCCCGCGCGCTCTGCACTGAAGAATGACCAGCACTCGTCAGGCTCTTTGGGCATCGTGGGCGCCGCACGCTCGTGAACAACACAACGCCGGGAAGAAACCTTTTGAGACGAGAAATGACAGACCAGAGTCTGCTGCCATGGCAGCGCGAGACAACGCAGGGCATCCCCCCTGTTTGTGGAACGATCCGAGGCCAGTCGGCACCGGAAAGCGACCGGAAAAGGCCTTGGCTGGAGCAGGAAGAAGCGGTGGGAACTGCCGCCGCGTGTGTATGGTATGGTGCCCGACGCCTGCGGGGCACGGTCGATCATCGTTCGGACTGATCAGTGAGCATGGGCATCAAAACGATGTCGGATCTAGCCTCCCGCACCGGCGTTGCGCGGTGGCCGCTGTCGAGCCCCGCGAGGGGCGGAGGGGACGGGCCGAGAATGATTGTGCTGGCTAATCACCAGAACGGCCGGAGCCCACCCCAGCGGCGTGCAGTGTTAGAGTGCATCTCTATGTGTTTTGCGACAGTATGAATTCCTGCATAATTTATGCTGGAAAAAGAACATAGGCCATTTCGTGGTAAAAAATCATAGGCCATTTTGTCAAGGCGACGGTGATGGGTGGCGGTATTGCCTCGTGCCACTTGTGTGGAAAACGGAGCAATGTGAGCCAAATCATGTCAAGGCGTGTTTGCGTTCTTCCTGGGAGAACAACACCACGAACAAACCGTATCTCAAGCAGATTCGTAGCTGCGTTTCTCAACTGGGGAAAACAATCGCCACGGCGACACGACGTCGATCGATCGATCGGCCGGGGGTTTCAGATCAATCGGTGCACAAGGTACAGCTCCCGCGACAGAGGACTTCAACTTGCATGCATGGTGTGGCATTATAACCGACAAAATCGACATGAAAGATATCGCCTAATGAAGTTACGCACAGTATAGTCGAGGCAGTTTTAGAACCTCTGAGACAGACTGCTTGTCTGAACTCTGAAGGCCTGAACATGAGCCCGGAGAACACAGCTGCATGTATTGTCTGCACATTGCACTTGCACCAGTGTCTGATGGCGCTGCAGACACAAGCAGGCAGAATCAATCTCGCATGTACGAGAGGCTACTGCTTAACTTACATTACTAGAAGGCCAGAAGCCCAGAATCCAATAATCTGGAGGCGGTTGGAATCGTACTGCAAATTGGAAGTTCGAACCCAGTTTTTTTTTTTTTTTGACTATGACTACGGCGGGCTCTTAGAGCCCGCCTGAACTTCATTCATCAAATGCCTATGAGACTTTGCAGCCTCTACAAGATAGGTTCAAATGAAACAGAGTTTACAGGGGATACATGAGAAGAGAAATAAAAGAAAAAAACGCACACCGACAACACAAAAGAGAGGGTCACTCCGAGAAAATCTCGAAGACAGTTGATTGATGAGAAACTCATCATGACCCAAGCACTGCGATCACCAAGGAGGATCCACCGGACATGACAGCGGAGACCCAGCCACGACACTGCACCATCGACGTAATCGAACACCATCGCGCATCCGAGGCCACACAGCGCGCCGACACCACCTATGTCGGGGCCATGGCCGAAAGGTCGCACGCGGCTAGATGACGCCACGACGCCTGTGTGTCGCTGGCTGAATCAGAAGGGCATCGAAGATACCCTCCCCGCACGGGGGGATCATCGCCATAGTCGCAGGGCATATCACCACCGAGTGCAACCCCGACCCCATCTGGGTTCGATTACCCGAAGGGTGGGCTAGCCTAGAGCACGCACGAAGACCACCCACACCAGCCACGCCATAAGACTTCGACAGGATCCGACGCGAGGGCCTAGCAACCGACAAGGAGAAGCAACCACCACCACTGCCACGGCTCACCTCGCATCGGAGAGAAGACCGCATCCATGGCCGCCATCTGCAGAACCATGGAGCACACCAGCATGGCACTGATGGCAAGACAGAGGTGGCTCGACACCCAGCCACGACGGCCCCCCACATAGGGAGCACGTCACCGCCATGGCCGCTATCTGCGAAGCCACGGCACCGGTCCTCCCCAGCGGCGCCCCGCTGCAAAGATGGCCGAGAGAAGAGGTTGCGACCCTGCAACCAAGGGAGGGTATGGCCTAGCGCCATCAAAGCCGATGGCGCCCCCGGGGCCGGGATCGACGGCCGGACCACCGGGGCACAAAGCATCGAGGCGACCACGCTCAGCAGGGAGCAGCAGGGCGCCGTCGAACAGGCCTCCGCGAGCGACGAACAGGGACTTCTGGGCCCAGACGGCCCGACGCCGCCGCAGCCATCCACATCGCCAGACGGAGGCTACCATGGCCAGTGGATTGGGGAGGCGGGGGAGAGCACGCCGGGGAGGCGTTCAGCGGCGAGGCGCGAGGATGCGGTGGCCGGGGCTGCAGCCTCCCTCCAAAGCTGCAGGACGGGCCGCACGAGCTAGTTCCCCGCCGCCCCCTTCACTGGCGGCGCGCGGCGTTTGTCCGGCGGTCGCCTCCGGGGACGGCAAGGGATAGAGGAGGGTGGAAGGGGCGGCGGCGGCTGCGGGCTAGGGTTCGCTCCCCGGTCGCCCTAGAGGAGGCAACCCGAGGAGCGGGACGAATCCCATGTTCCAGTTGGAGCCCAGCTTACAAGCAGGTTCAGTACAGGCAGTGTGGTCTTATACATTTTTCAGTTCAGTGACATGGCGATGGCGTACAACTCATGCACAAACGCGAAATAACGATCAAGAGAACTGAACAAGAAGTCAACGCGCTTCAGATCTCCGAGCGCGCCACCCGTTCGCATTGCATCAGCGCGGTAGTAGCATATGCTCCCGGTACCTTCCCAGTAACCAGCAATTGAACTAACAAAAATCCAAAGCCCACGCAGCCCTGCTATAGACTGATAGGACAATAACACATTCAGAATTCGGCAAAGTATCTACTTTGAAAAAACTTTGAAAATTCAAATATTGCATTGTATATTTACAGAAAAATCACTGGAAAAATCAATATATATTTACTCACCGAAAGAATTTTTACAATATTTTTATCTCGAAGAAAAAACACTAGATAATTAATGTATATTCACTCAGTTTTTACTGATTTTTACCTCACTGATACTTGACGGATGAAATCGCCAAACATTCATACATGTTTGTGCACTGAAAATGACAGTGTATACATAGGAAAGATCACATGTCTCTCTCCGTAGAGTTATTTTCTAGTTGCTGCAAGGGTCACAAGTCACAACTGCAAGAAAAGAGGAGGCTAAAGGGAAAGAGGCAGATGAAACAAAAATGCAACCAGAAAAGAAATGCACAAGGCAGGGGGAGGGGAGAGTGAGACAACAAACGACAGTTGAGTAAGCATATCCATCAACAAGAACACATGGTTTTGCTAGAGAGGAAGTAAGAAGAAGCACATATAACACAAGACCTGGATCAGCTTGGTACTTGTAGCTTGGTGATGGACTAAGGAAAACTACACAACCTGGTCTTAATGTAGAAGTGTTAACTGAAGACACACCAAAAGAGGTTCAAAGGAAGAAAAAAATGCACTTCAATGAGCTCAGTTATGTGTTAGCTATCATAAGTGTTTAGCTTAATTCATAGTGAACTTATTTTCTTGTTTACCCCAGGGCCTGATTCATCACTGAACTTTTTGTCATGTCACATCTTGTTTGGCCTGATGAAAATATACTAACATCATCATTTGTGACTGATGTTTATTTGTTTCCAGCACATATTGCAACAATGTAAATCTTGCCACTTGTTTGCCGGATGAGTATGTGCAAATAAGTAAACCAGAAGTGTCGCAAAAGACTAGGATGGGAAACAAAACGGAATGTACCGGATTTTTAGCATGTACAACCATCAAACTAGAGACCAAAGCAAGGCTCGATAAAACAGAAAGTATCATGGTACGTCGTCCTCCCTTGAAATGGAACTTGAATGCTCGAGCAAGAAGACGCATTCAAGTCGATCTATTACAACCAGCGCGGTTGTTCATATTTCATTTTTTACATGTATGAATTGTCTTTTGCTTCCACTTCAAGTAATAGTTCTTATAATTTCGGAGACTAAAATGCAACATGTAAGAGTTTGTCCACTTTATTTCCATGAAATATACATATGTTACATATTCGTCGCAATATTTTTCAGACATATCCCTAACACAAAGTGCACATAGAGCATACACGATGCATGCACCAAACAACATTAGGATAATGAAATCTTTCTAGCCCTAAATCTCAACTCTTCATTATGAATATTTGGCCCGATTTCCCGCACTCCCGGTTTTAAAATGACACCGTTCAGGTCTTCTACTTCTTATTTAAGTTCAGTTTTTCTTCTGAACCTCTCTCACAATGCAACTATTGATGCACTGATTAGTGCTAAAATATTCACATGCGTCAAGTTTGCCTGCAACACTTACGACCGTGCTGCTTACAAGCGCGTCCGTTCGCGCTCGCCACGGCGCCATTCCAGTGGAGGGCGTCGCAAAGGACAATGCCGCCACAAGGGATCCTCGACGCCAATTGACTGCTTCTGTCACCTCAACATCGTATCCATGGTTGAGGCGAAGCTCCAAGCCTCTTTTGGCTCCAAGGAGGTCGCACGTCGTGCCGCCGTGCGTGCGGAAGTCATGAAGGAGGCAGAGGAGTTGCGCAACCTCATTGCGCAATCGGAGGCTGCAGAACAAGAAGCTACTGATGACATGGACGGTGTCACACTTGATTATGCAACTCCACCACATATGCCAGAGCTGTCCTCACCCGTGCGTCGCGCCCACTCCAGGTCGCCCCGACCAGCTCAGCCGTCATCACCAAGGGACTCCTCCATGCTGCAGCTCTCCGCTTCTGTGGGCACACCTTTACAGCCGGCGTCGCCGTCCACTCCAAGGTCGTCCCATGCCCGTGCATCATGATGTCTACGCACGCTTCTATTCCTGTAGACAGTGTTGGGCCTCCAAGAGCAGTGGTTTGTAGAACAGCAGCAAGTTTCCCTTAAGTGAATCACCCAAGGTTTATCGAACTCAGGGAGGTAGAGGTCAAAGATATCCCTCTCAAGCAACCCTGCAATTAAGATACAAGAAGTCTCTTGTGTCCCCAACACACCTAATACACTTGTCAGATGTATATGTGCACTAGTTCGGCTAAGAGATAGTGAAATACAAGTAATATGGATGATTATAAGTAGTAATTGCAATCTGAAATAAAAATGGCAGCAAGCAAACATGTAGCAGAACTTGTTGTAAACGGTGTTTCAATGCTTAGAAACAAGGCCTAGGGATCATACTTTCACTAGTGGACACTCTCAACAATGACAACATAATTGAATAAATAAATGCTACTTTCAAACACTCTCTTGTCGGATAACGAACACCATTCATTGCGTAGGGCTGCAAAAGCACACCTCTAAGTCGAAGTAAACAAACGCCACAACGTCATAAAGGAGTCACACACGATGCGCACAGTGTCACCTTCACACCGTGGAGAGTGACTCCGGAGTTCATATTAAAGTAACCTCTAGAGTGGCATAATAGATAAAGAGTAACATCTACTTATTCAACTAGATTACAAAGCTCATGATCACATAAAGATCACACCATGGGAGAGAGAGATAAACCACATAGCTACCGGTAGAGCCCTCAGCCTCGGGGAGAACTACTCCCTCCTCATCAGGGGAGTCAGCAACGACGATAAAGATGGCGGTGGAGACGATGGAGATGGCTCCCGGGGCACTTCCCCGTCCCGGCAGGGTGCCGAAACAGAGACTTCTGTCCCCCGAATTAGGGTTTTTGGTGGCGGCGGAGCTACGGAACTCTTCTGGAGAAATCGTCGATTCCCCTAGGGTTTTCGAGGCAGGGGGATTATATAGGCGAAAGGGCGGCGCGAGGGGGTGGCCGAGGCTCGCTCCCCACCTGGCGGCGCCATCCCCCTGCTGACCGCGCGACCTGACTTGCCCTTCTGGCTCCGTGGGTCTTCTGGCGAAATAGAATTTCTGTAATTTTTCTGGATTTTTCCGAGCACTTTGTTTTTTGGGCCTTTTCTGCAATAAACGGACATAATAAACAGAAACTGGCACTGTGGCTTCTTGTTAATAGGTTAGTCCAATAAATGCCATAATATGATATAAAGTGTATATAAAACATGTAGCAATTGGCATAATATAAGCATGGAACATCAAAAATTATGGATACGTTGGAGACGTATCAAGCATCCCCAAGCTTAGTTCTACTCGTCCTCGAGTAGGTAAAACGATAACAACAAATAATTTCTGAAGTGACATGCTACCACATAATCTTGATCAAATAATATTGTAAAGCATGTGAGCTGAGATCGAATCATTCGAAGCAAAAGTCTATAATTGATATTCAATAAGAGATAACAAAGCAAGATAGTTAAACAAGCTAAAAGTTTTCATGAACTATTGCTTTAAAGACATGAAACCGTACAAGGTTCATTAAAGATGTTTTAAGTATCCAGTGTAGGAGTTCTATCATTCAATTCCAAGCATCAAGCAAATTTTCATAACATAGAAGGATTCAGTCAAGTAAATATAAACATGAACATCATGAATCAACTGTTTCGAAGTCTACTCAACCGGTGAGCGTAAGCATTTGGTATTGGCACCAGGATGTTATGGCTAAAAGAACATTAATGGGGGTTTGGAAGGCCAAAGGAAGAAAGTCTCACAAAGCTATAAGTGATCATTAGACAAGAGGAAGTCTTATAATCGAAGCTATGTAAGGAGTAGTGATTGCCATGCAACGGATGCACATAGAGCTATATGTGTATGAAAGCTCTCCAATGGAACTAGTGGGGGTGCATCCAACTTGGTTGCTCATGAAGACCTAGAGCACTTTTGAGGAAGCTCATCATTGGAATATACAACCCAAGTTCTATAGTGTAAATTCCCCACATAGTTATACTAGTAAGACATGAAAACTCTCTCACATGGAGTATAGGTGCTAAACATGAGCACAAATGATGACTATGAATACTGCAGGTGCTGAAACATGAGCACAAGTGTGGATAAAGGATAGTAATGTTGCCCCCTTTTTCTTTATTCTTTTTTTCTTTTTTTTTCTTTTTTCTTATTTTTTCTTTTTCTGTTTCTCTTTTCGATGGCCTCCATGGCTCTTTTCACTTTTAGGGGCAACACTATAATATGACAACACACTTTTTGGTACAAATAACTCATAATGAACAAAACATGATGTATGAAACTGTATGACTCTGCCAGTGTAGCAGGATGTGCAATGATCTAGCGTAACATGGGTAAACCACACATCAGCTGTATAGAATCATGCAAAGCAATATATAAATGATAAATGACAACAAGTCATGTAATGTAAGATGGAAGTTGCATGGCAATATATCTCGGAACAGCTATGGAAATGCTGTGGTAGGTAGGTATGGTGGCTGTTTTGAGGAAGATGTATGGGCTTATGTGTAGGAGAACAAGAGAAAGTCCTCCCACGGGTTTGGATGTACTGGCGAAGTATGCACAACTCTCAATGTGAGCAGAAGGCAATGCACAGCACCGAAGAGGCTAGCAAATTTGGATGGTGGAAGTGCCAAAACCGTAGCTTAACATTAGTCAAAAAGAACTCACAAGCTTATTGCAAACAACTAGCAGGTTCAACATTAAGAGCATGATTAAAATTCACTCCAAGAAGGGCCGTTCACGGTGGCACAAGTACCCCGCTAGATCCCTCGACCTTCAGCACAACTAGTTATTACGAATCACTTTAGACATGGAAAGCTATCAAGTCCAACTACACCTTCAACAATTTTAGTAGAGTTTGTAGTACGGTACAAGCTTAAAGACAACATAACTAATTTTAACTTAATTAACCAGCAAGCTTTACCATCTAAATATCTCAAAATGTTTGCAAAGAATCAGTTATCAAAGTTCAATGATCTACAAGATTATGCAAGTTTTTCATATACAACTACCACATGCAACATTTTCTGAACCAACACATCAACCAAACAACTCTCCAAACAAATAATGAAGTAAGAGAGTACTTTCCACAAGAATTAACAGCTCTAAAAGAGATGCATGAAAAACAGGAGCTAAAAGCAACAGTAGCTAGATAAGAATACTCAAAAGATATAAGTGAAGAATATGAGTATTCACATGAAAAAGCGGAGCGTGTTCTCTCCCACACAAGAATGCTAGGATCCAACTTATTCAGAAAATAAAAACAACAAAGCAAAAATAAAAGCACACAGACGCTCCAAGTAAAATACATAAGATGTGAAGAATTAAAATATAGTTTCACTAGAGATGACCTGATAAGTTGTTGATGAAGAAGGGGATGCCTTGGGCATCCCCAAGCTTAGACGCTTGAGTCTTCTTGAATATTGCTGGGGTGACCCACGGGGGCATCCCCAAGCTTAGGCTTTTCACTCTTCTTGATCACATCATATCATCCTTCTCGCTTGCTCCTTGAAAACTTCCGCCACACCAAACTCAAAGTAATTCTCATTAGAGGGTTAGTGCATAATCAAAAATTCGCATGTTCTACTGTGACACAATCATTACCAATTCTTCTGGACATTAACTACAGCCACTGATGTTTTATGGAGCAAAGAAATCCAATCAAACATAGTAAAAGAGGCAATGCAAAATAAAAGGCAGAATCTGTAAAAAAACAGAACAGTCTGGAAAGACGAATTTTTTCGAGGCACTTAACTTGCTCAGATGCGAAAAATCAAAACTAATGAAAGTTGCGTACATATAGAAGGATCATGCGTGAATTTTTTCAGAATTTTCAATTTTTCTGGAGTGAATACAGCTCAAAACGGTGGACAGCAAAAATCTGTCACTGCGCAGAAATCCAAATCTAGCATCAACTTTCAACTAGAGACTTTACTTGGCACAACAATGCAATAAAATAAAGATACAAAGGAGTTGTTACAGAAGTAAGTAAGCTCCTTGACTCAAATAAAAGAAAATTGCAGAAGTAAAACAATGGGTTGTCTCCCAGGAGCGCTTTTCTTTAAAGCCTTTTAGCTAGGCATGAATTTTTGATAATGCTCTCATATGTATAAGAGTTGAATATAAAAGAGCATCAAGAAGCAAATATCAAACACATTTAAGTCTAACCCACTTCCTATGCAAATGAATCTTGTAAGAAAATAAATCAATGAAGCACAAAGTGACTAGCATAGGAAGGCAAAACAAGTGGAACATCAAAAATTTCAACAAAAAGAGAGGAGACTTAATATTATTGTGATTTATGAAGCCATGTCTCCCTCTCTCATTATGACCAGTAGGTCTTAAAGTAACCATCAAATAAAAGCAAATCAAGAGAAATCTCAAATCTTTCATCATAAAGAGAGGTGTTTTAATAATATCAAAATTGCCACAACCATATTTTCCTCTCTCAAAATAAATTTCAGCGGCATCATGAATAAACTCAACAATATAGCTATCACATAAAGCATTATTATCATGATCCATAAGCATAACAGTACCATTACTCTCCACATAAGCATAATCATTAATAATAGTGGGAGTAAAAGTATCACATCCATCATTGTAATCATCATAAATTGGAGGCATAGAATAATCATAATGAATTTTATCCTCAATAGTAGATGAACTGAAAAATCATATTCATCATTGTAAACATCATATATAGGAGGCATATCATAATCAACATAAACTATATCCTCACTAGTAGGTGGAGTGAAAATATCACAATCATTATAATCATCATATATTGGAGGCAAAGTATTATCAAAGCAAATTTCCTCCTTAAAGCTTGGGGGACTAAAAATATCATATTCACAAAACCAGCTTCCCCAAGCTTAGACTTTTCCATAGCATTAGCAATAATGGTGTTCAAAGAATTCATGCTAATAACATTGCTATCACTATTATGCAAACAAGCCTCCATAGGTTTTTTAATTTTCTCTTCAAAAGCATCATGTCCTAATTCAATATAAAGTTCATAAAGATCTCTAATTTTGTTGTTGTTTTCCATTAAGCCTAACTAGTGAAAATAAAAATAAGAGACAAAAAGAAATAATTGCAGAATCTAAAGGAGATACCTTCCAACACTTACCTCCCCGGCAACGGCGCCAGAAAATAGCTTGATGTCTACGCACGCTTCTATTCTTGTAGACAGTGTTGGGCCTCCAAGAGCAGAGGTTTGTAGAACAGCAGCAAGTTTCCCTTAAGTGAATCACCCAAGGTTTATCGAACTCAGGGAGGTAGAGGTCAAAGATATCCCTCTCAAGCAACCCTGCAATTAAGATACAAGAAGTCTCTTGTGTCCCCAACACACCTAATACACTTGTCAGATGTATAGGTGCACTAGTTCGGCGAAGAGATAGTGAAATACAAGTAATATGGATGATTATAAGTAGTAATTGCAATCTGAAATAAAAATGGCAGCAAGCAAACATGTAGCAGAACTTGTTGTAAACGGTGTTTCAATGCTTAGAAACAAGGCCTAGGGATCATACTTTCACTAGTGGACACTCTCAACAATGACAACATAATTGAATAAATAAATGCTACTCTCAAACACTCTCTTGTTGGATAACGAACACCATTCATTGCGTAGGGCTGCAAAAGCACACATCAAAGTCTGAGTAAACAAACACCGACAACGTCATAAAGGAATCACACACGATGCGCACAGTGTCACCTTCACACCGTGGAGAGTGAATCCGGAGTTCATATTAAAGTAACCTCTAGAGTGGCATAATAGATAAAGAGTAACATCTACTTATTCAACTAGATTACAAAGCTCATGATCACATAGATCACACCATGGGAGAGAGAGATAAACCACATAGCTACCGGTAGAGCCCTCAGCCTCGGGGGAGAACTACTCCCTCCTAATCATGGGAGACAGCAACGGCGATGAAGATGGCGGTGGAGTCGATGGAGATGGCTCCGGGGGCACTTCCCCGTCCCGGCAAGGTACCGGAATAGAGACTTCTGTCCCCCGAAACTTGTCGCCGATGGCGGCGGCGCTGCGGAACCCTTGGTGGAATAAGACTGCTTGTTTTAGGGTTTTCGCGTATGGGAAAATTTATAGGCGAAGGGGCAACGTCGGTGGAGGCGCGAGGCCCGCGCCCCATAGGGTGGCGCGGCAGGGGCCCCACCCGCGCCGCCATGTGGGGAGGGCGCCCTGCTGCCCCCCCTTCGTCTCTCCTTCGGACTTCTGGAACGTGTCGGAAAAAATAGGCATCTGGGATTTTGTTTCGTCCAATTCCGAGAATATTTCCAGAACAGCTTTTCTGAAACAAAAAACAGCAGAAAACAGGAACTGGCACTGTGGCATCTTGTTAATATGTTAGTTCCAGAAAATGCATAAAAATGCTATGAAGTGTGAATAAAACATGTAGCTATTGGTATAAAACTAGCATGGAACATAAGAAATTATAGATACGTTGAAGACGTATCAAGCATCCCCAAGCTTAGTTCTACTCGTCCTCGAGTAGGTAAACGATAACAACAATAATTTCTGAAGTGACATGCTACCAACATAATCTTGATCAAATAATATTGTAAAGCATATGTCATGAATGAAGTAAACACTGAATCATATAAGCAAAAGCTTTTCATAAATAGTACTTTCAAGACAAGCATCAAAAAGTTTTGCATAAGAGTTAACTCATAAAGCAATAGATTCTAAGTAAAAGGCATTGAAGCAACACAAAGGAAGATTAAGTTTCAGCAATTGCTTTCAACTTGTAACTTGTATATCTCATGGATAATTGTCAACACAAAGCAATATAATAAGTGCAATAAGTAAACATATAATAATTGTTGCACACAAAGTTGACACAAGTGTTTGCTTCAGGGATAGAAAGGAGTAGGTAAACTGACTCAACAATAAAGTAAAAGATAGGCCCTTCGCAGAGGGAAGCAGGGATTAAATCATGTGCTAGAGCTTTTTAAGTTTTGAAAACATATAGAGAGCATAAAGTAAGTGTTTGAGAGGTGTTTGTTGTTGTCAACGAATGGCAGTGGGCACTCTATCCCCCTTGTCACCCAAACTTTCAAGAGCGGCTCCCATGAAGGACGTTATTTCTACCCAAGGGTAGATCATCCCTCTTCTCTTTTGTTTACACATGCATATTTATAAATTGGTATGACACTCCTCCCAACCTTTGCTTACACAAGCCATGGCTAACCGAATCCTCGGGTGCCTTCCAACAATCACATACCATGGAGGAGTGCCTATTTGATAAAGTTTAACATTTTGGAATTTGCTTTTGATAAATCATTGGCAAACATGTGAAGAGAATCAAATGGTTATAGTTGAGATTAATTGGGACTGGGCACCCCATTTGCCAGCTCTTTTGCAAGTTATTGGATAAGCGGATGTATATGCCACTAGTCCATTGGTGAAAGTCTGTCATGAGTAAATGACAAGGTGATAGAGTAAACGCCACATACTTCCTCATGAGCTATAAAACATTGACACAAATAAGGAGTAATAGCTTTTGAATAGTTTAAAGGTAGCACATGAAGTATTTACTTGGAATGGCAGAAAATACCACATAATAGGTAGATATGGTGGACACAATTGGCATGGGTTTTGGCTCAAGGTTTTGGATGCACGAGAAGCATTCCCTCTCAGTACAGAGTTTAGGCTAGCAAGGTTGTTTGAAGCAAACACAAGTATAAACCGGTACAGCAAGACTCACATGAAAACATATTGCAAGCATTATAAGACTCTACACTGTCTTTCCTTGTTGCTCAAACACTTTTACCAGAAAATATCTAGACCTTAGAGATACCAATCATGCAAACCAAATTTCAACAAGCTCTACGGTAGTTCTTTACTAATAGGATTTTAACTACATGATGCAAGAGCTTAAACATGAAATACTTGAGAGCTCAAAACAATTGCCAAGTGTCAAATAAAACAAGACAATGATCTATAGATGTGTCTTTTCGATATACCATCTACCACATGATGCATTTTCTTTTCCAACCAAACACAATCAACTTATTTCAACAAAAACTCTCCAAGTAATTTAACAAATGAAACAAGAGAGTACTACTCCACAAGAATTAACAGCTCTAAAAGAGATGCATGAAAAACAGGAGCTAAAAGCATAGCAGTAGCTAGATAAGAATACTCAAAAGATATAAGTGAAGAATATGAGTATTCACATGAAAAAGCGGAGCGTGTCTCTCTCCCACACAAGAATGCTAGGATCCAACTTAAAAATAAAAACAACAAACAAAAATAAAAGCACACAGACGCTCCAAGTAAAATACATAAAATGTGGAAGAATTAAAATATAGTTTCACTAGAGATGACCTGATAAATTGTTGATGGGCATCCCCAAGCTTAGACGCTTGAGTCTTCTTGAATATTGCAGGGATGACCCACGGGGGCATCCCCAAGCTTAGGCTTTTCACTCTTCTTGATCACATCATATCATCCTTCTCTCTTGCTCCTTGAAAACTTCCGCCACACCAAACTCAGGTAACTCGTTAGAGGGTTAGTGCATAATAAAAATTCTCATATTCTACTGTGACACAATCATTACCAAAGCTTCTGGACATTACTTACAGCCACTGATGTTTAATGGAGCAAAGAAATCCAATCAAACATAGTAAAAGAGGCAATGCAAAATAAAAGGCAGAATCTGTCAAAAACAGAACAGTCTGGAAAGACGAATTTTTTCGAGGCACTTAACTTGCTCAGATGGAAGAAGCCCAAACTAATGAAAGTTGCGTACATATATAAGGATCATGCGTGATTTTTTTCAGAATTTTTCAATTTTTCTGGAGTGAATACAGCTCAAAACGGTGGACAGCAAAAATCTGTCACTGCGCAGAAATCCAATTTTAGCAACAACTTTCAACTAGAGACTTTACTTGGCACAACAATGCAATAAAATAAAGATACAAAGGAGTTTTACAGAAGTAAACAACACCTTGACTCTCTGAAAATAAAAGATAATGGGTTGCCTCCCAAAGCGCTTTCTTTAATGCCTTTTAGCTAGGCTGAAGATTTTAATGATGCTCTCATAAGAATAAGAGTTGAAAACAAAAGAGAGCACCAAGAGGCAAATATCAAACACATTTAAGTCTAACCCACTTTCTATGCAAAGGAGTCTTGTAACAAAATAAATTATTGAAGCATAAGCAACTAGCATAGAAAGATGAAACAAGTACAACTTCAAAAATTTCAACAAAAAGAGAGGAGACTTAATATTATTGAGATATATGAAGCCATGTCTCCCTCTCTCATAAAAACTTTCAGTAGCATCATTGATAAAATCCACAATATAACCATCACATGAAACATTCTTACCATGATCCATATGCACAAAAGTATCAATATTTTCCACACAAGAAAAGTTCTTCTCATTAATAACAATGGGAGCAGGATCATCATAAAGAACTCGAACATGATAGACAAGTTGTATATTAAAGGGATGGTTTTGGGTAATCCCTCCATAACTATGACAAGTTTCATGAGGATGATTGTAACTATAACCTATGTCATAGTATTCTTTATAATAATTATCAAAGACTGGAGGCATAGTATCATCATAAGCAATAGAATAGTTATCTTCCAAAGTGTGTTCATCTGTAAACATATCATCACTTTTACTAGAAGGAGATGTATCAAACATATAATCATCAGTAGCAAAAGGATTTTCAAACACATCACTAGGAGGAGAGGTCTCAGATATATAATTATTACTAGCAAAAGGATTTTCAAACACCTCATCCCCAAGCTTAGAGCTTTTCATATCATCATTGGAAGAAACATGGATAGTACTAAAGTATGGCAATTATTAACATCATCATTTTCAGAATTGGTACCCCAAAGATTTTCAATATCAAAAGTAGTTTCATTTTCCCAATCATGATCACTACAATAAATAACAGGCATAGGAACATCATCTAATTCGGACTCATCAGCAAAAACTACAATAGGAGCAACATGTTTAGGGGAAGATACCGTTTCCTCTCTCTTTTACTCCTCTTCTTCTTCTTCTTCTTCTTCTTCTTCTTCTTTCCCCTCTTCTTTTTATCTTTAGGAGGGAGAGGTTTGAAAGGAAGCTTCTCCACATAACCTGGTTTATTGTTAGAAACAACAGAAGAAACTTGGGAGGATTCCTCTCTTTCATTAATAAGAACAAAACACATATTAGTCCTGTCATATTTTGGTAAAGTCCATCTTTTATAATATTTTGTATGTAAGTATTTGCGTGGCAATTATCAACACAATAAAGATGACAAGCATGCAGGACACTATTTATATCAAAAGCACTCATATCTACCAAAGAAGTTTTTCTTGATAACTCTTCACACCCCAAAAATAATGTAAGTTCATCATGCTGATTAGGAGTGATCATGTCATCACAATATAAACTCAGCACTCATAGGATTCGAAAGACTATTATCATAGCCCGAGCATTGAAAATTTAAATGACCCACTTTATAGCAAAGTTCACAAATAAAAGGATAGAGGGCACAAACTTTTTCACCAAGCTCATCAAGAGCTCTGTTCCACGTTCTAGTTTTTTCATTCCTATGATGGATACAATATTCATCTTCGATTTGATTCTTTTCACAAGGTCTAAGTGCTCCACAAAAATTAACATGCTTATAAGAAATAGTATTTTCAGAAGTTTGAGCATGTTTATTACAATCATTAATAACAGTATCATTTTTCATGCAAGTGTCTTTGAAAGGTTCATGATACATGTCCCAACTTTCTTTAGGAACATTAATATGAGAAGCAAAGGTTCTACAACAATCAACAATAATTTGAGAATCAAGACCATAATTAGCACTAAGCTTTTGAAAACCAGCAGTTTCAACGAAAGACTTAATGCATTCATATTCATAGTTTATACCTGATCCTTTACCTTTGTCGTTCTCCCAATCTTCAGTATTGCTTTGAATTCTTTCAAGAAGATCCCATCTAGCTTCAACCTTCTTACTTGTGAAAGAACCCTCTGAACATGCATCTAGATAATCCTTGTAATGACCTGAAAGCCTTGCATAAAAATTATTAACAATTATTTCCTCAGAAAGCTCATGGTTAGGACATTTGAGTATTAATGCTTTCAGCCTTCCCCAAGCTTGAGCAATGCTTTCTCCATCATGAGGGTAAAAATTATAAATGTAATTCCTATCTAGATGCACTTCATGAAGAGGATAAAATTTAGAGTGAAAGAGAGATTCAAGCTGTTTCCAATTCGAAGGTTGTTCATCCAGCAGCCTATACCATTCCTTTGCTTTGTCCTTAAGTGACAATGGAAATAGTTTCCTCATGACATTTTCTCTTGATAAACCTGCAACCTTAAATAACTCACAAAGTTCTGTAAGTTTCGACAAGTGAGCACTTGGATGGACTGATCCATCCCCTGCATACTGATCATTCATAACCCTTTCAACAATTTTCATAGGTATTTTAAAAGAAATACTTTCAACAGGTGGATTTGGAATATCACAAGCATCATTCGAATTATCACATATGGGAGACAAACTATCATCAAGCAAATTTTCTCCTCTAAAGCTGGGGAACTAAAAAGATCATTTTCATAAAAACTAGCTTCCCCAAGCTTAGACTTTTCCATAGCATTAGCAATAATGGTGTTCAAAGAATTCATACTAATAACATTGCTATCACTATTATGCAAACAAGCCTCCATAGGTTTTTTAATTTTCTCTTCAAAAGCATCATGTCCTAATTCAATATAAAGTTCATAAAGATCTCTAATTTTTTGTTGTTTTCCATTAAGCCTAACTAGTGAAAATAAAAACAAGAGACAAAAAGAAATAATTGCAGAATCTAAAGGAGATACCTTCCAACACTTACCTCCCCGGCAACGGCGCCAGAAAATAGCTTGATGTCTACGCACGCTTCTATTCTTGTAGACAGTGTTGGGCCTCCAAGAGCAGAGGTTTGTAGAACAGCAGCAAGTTTCCCTTAAGTGAATCACCCAAGGTTTATCGAACTCAGGGAGGTAGAGGTCAAAGATATCCCTCTCAAGCAACCCTGCAATTAAGATACAAGAAGTCTCTTGTGTCCCCAACACACCTAATACACTTGTCAGATGTATAGGTGCACTAGTTCGGCGAAGAGATAGTGAAATACAAGTAATATGGATGATTATAAGTAGTAATTGCAATCTGAAATAAAAATGGCAGCAAGCAAACATGTAGCAGAACTTGTTGTAAACGGTGTTTCAATGCTTAGAAACAAGGCCTAGGGATCATACTTTCACTAGTGGACACTCTCAACAATGACAACATAATTGAATAAATAAATGCTACTCTCAAACACTCTCTTGTTGGATAACAAACACCATTCATTGCGTAGGGCTGCAAAAGCACACCTCAAAGTCTGAGTAAACAAACACCGACAACGTCATAAAGGAATCACACACGATGCGCACACTGTCACCTTCACACCGTGGAGAGTGAATCCGGAGTTCATATTAAAGTAACCTCTAGAGTGGCATAATAGATAAAGAGTAACATCTACTTATTCAACTAGATTACAAAGCTCATGATCACATAAAGATCACACCATGGGAGAGAGAGATAAACCACATAGCTACCGGTAGAGCCCTCAGCCTCGGGGAGAACTACTCCCTCCTCATCATGGGAGACAGCAACGGCGATGAAGATGGCGGTGGAGTCGATGGAGATGGCTCCGGGGGCACTTCCCCGTCCCGCAGGTACCGGAACAGAGACTTCTGTCCCCCGAAACTTGTCGTCGATGGCGGCGGCGCTGCGGAACCCTTGGTGGAATAAGACTGCTTGTTTTAGGGTTTTCGCGTCTGGGGAATAAATAGGCGAAGGGGCGACGTCGGTGGAGGCGCGGGGCCCGCTCCCCATAGGGTGGCGCGGCAGGGGCCCCACCCGCGCCGCCATGTGGGGAGGGCGCCCTGCTGCCCCCTTCGTCTCTCCTTCGGACTTCTGGAACGTGTCGGGAAAAATAGGCATCTGGGATTTTGTTTCGTCCAATTCCGAGAATATTTCCAGAACAGCTTTTCTGAAACCAAAAACAGCAGAAAACAGGAACTGGCACTGTGGCATCTTGTTAATAGGTTAGTTCCAGAAAATGCATAAAAATGCTATGAAGTGTGAATAAAACATGTAGCTATTGGTATAAAACTAGCATGGAACATAAGAAATTATAGATACGTTGGAGATGTATCACGCTGCATCTGGCTTTGCAAACCACCTACCTTTGCTAGGTCGTGGTTCAGGTCGTGGTTCCGTTCTAGAATAAAAGTTTGTTTCAGTGTTGTCAACGACTTCTCTTCAGAGTTTATACCATATCATCCATATGGCGCAACATGATGTTCGGCTGCTGAACCTCAAAGCCCGGGGCATGAACTCCACAGGCCACTGTGATGCCATTTGTGACTCCGTCTGTGATGCCCACGCCACCATCGCCTACATCCAAGAGACCAAGTTGGCTGTTGTCAACGACGCTATCATCGCGCGTGCCCTTGGCCCTCAGTTCGTTGCAAACTACGCCTTCCTTCTGGCCGTTGGCACCCGGGGAGGCATTATCCTGGTTGTGTATGACGCCTTCTTCACCATCTCCAACGCCTCCGTCACCACCCACACTGTCAGCCACGGTTATGATGATGAATGACCGGGTGGAATGGTCTCTAACGATGGTTTACGGACCTCAGGGTGATGCTGAGAAGGTTGCTTTCATTGATGAGCTCAAGCTTCTCGGTCCGTCAATGCGCACTGAATGTGTGTTGTTGGGGGATTTTAACCTTATCACGAAGGCTTCCGACAAGAACAACACCAACATCAACCGCCGTATGATAGGCAAATTCACGACTGCTCTTAACGCTCTTCAACATCGTGAGATCACGCTTTCGGAACGTAGATTCACGTGGTCTAATGGTCAGGCAACCCCTACTATGACCAAGATCAACCATGTCTTCGTTTCAGATGATTGTGACATGCTTTTCCCGGACGTGCACCTCCAGGCTCTCCCCTCTGGCTGCTCGGATCACAACCTTCTTCTTCTCCAAGGTGCCTCAGACGAGAAAAAAAAGCCCTCCTTCAAATTTGAGCAGTTTTGGCTAAAAATGCCTGGTTTTCATGAGACGGTGTTCGACACTTGGAATAAGCACATCTCGGTGACTGATCCCATTCGCCGGATCCACATCAAGCTCAACCGTACTGCCAGGGCCCTCAAAAAATGGCACCGTGCCTCCATCGGCAACATCCGTATGCAGGTTGGGGACGCAAAAGAGATTATTGGGCGCATGGATGTCGCGGAGGAGGTGAGGGGCCTCTCTGATGCTGAGCGTGAGCTCAGGAGATCCCTTAAGGCTCGCTACCTTGGGCTCCTTTCCTTCCAGAAGATACAGATTCGCCAGAAGTCCAGGCTAAATTGGATTCGGGTTGGAGACACGAACACCAAGCTTTTCCACCAGAGGGTTATTGGTAGACATCGCAAGACCTTCATTCATTCCCTTCGCACTGCCTCCGGTTTTGCCATTACTCGCGAAGACAAGGAAGCTGAGCTTCATAAGCACTTCGATGATCACCTCGGCACAATCTCTAACCGCAGTACGTTGCTGAACTGGGAGACTCTTGGATATCTCCCCCGCGACCGCTCGAGGCCCCTTTCGATGACGACGAGATCAAACATGCGGTCCACTCCCTTCCTTCGGTCAAGGCACCGGGACCGGATGGGTTTATTGGTGCCTTTTTCAAGGCTTGTTGGGACACTGTGCATGAAGATTTATCCTCTGCTATCCGACACCTCGCCAGTCACAGTGGAGGTTGCACCGGTCTTGGGAATTCCGCCAACATCATTCTCCTTCCGAAGAAGGTTGATGCGTCGGCCGTGGGGGACTACCGTCCCATAAGCCTCATCCACAGTGTCTCGAAGATTTTCTCAAAATTGTTGGTGAACCGCTTAGCACCTATCCTCCCCACGCTGGTGTCCTCCGTCCAGAGTGCTTTTGTTAAGAAGTGGTGCATCCACGACAACTTCCTGCAAGTCCAGAATGTTCTTAAAGAGTTGCACAAGTCTAATTCCGCTGGCCTTTTCCTCAAGCTCGACATCTCCAAGGCTTTCGATTTTGTCAACTGGGCCTATATGATCGAGGTGTTGGAGAAGCTTGGCTTCGGGCCCAGGTGGCGTAGATGGGTGTTCCACTTGTTTGCTTCCGCCTCCTCTAGGGTCCTTCTCAACGGGACGCCTGGGCGGCCGTTCCAACATGCCAGAGGACTGCGGCAGGGCGACCCGCTGTCTCCAATGCTCTTCATCCTCGCCATAGACCCTATTCAGCGCATTATTGAGTTGGCGGCCTCGCAGTGTATCCTTCAGCCTATCCCTGCCCATGCGGCTAGGTTCAGGGTTTCCCTGTATGCCGACAATGCTGGCATCTTCGCCAATCCTACTCTTGAGGAGCTTCGGGCAATCTATGACTTTCTTGGCGTTTTCGGCAATGCTAGTGGTCTTATCACCAACAAGACCAAGTCTGAAGTTTTTCCCATCCGATGTGACAACATCGATCTTCACTCCATCTTGGCGTCCTTCCCTGCTAAGATCATGGAGTTCCCAGGTCGCTATTTGGGTCTTCCTCTCCACTACAAGCGTCTCAGTCGAGTCCATCTTCAGTTTCTTATTGACAAGGCCCGCGCCCGTCTTCCTGGATGGATGGGAAAAAACTTGACTCGTGTTGCGAGGGTGACCTTGGTCAAGTCGGTCCTTACGTCCATCATCATGTTCCATCTCATGGTGCTTCCTTTGACGAAATGGGTGTTGCGTTTGCTCGACCGGATCTCTCGCCGGTTTTATCTGGCACGGGGACGATGAGGAGTCTAGCAGCGGTGGCCACTCTCTGGTAAATTGGAAGACGGTGTGTAGGCCTAAATCTCTTGGTGGGTTGGGGATTCCGTACCTTGACAGATTCAGTAGGGCGCTGCGCCTTCGATGGTCCTGGTTACAGTGGACGAAACCTCATCGACCCTGGGTGGGATCCCCCCTCCCCTGTGATGCTTCAGATATGGATCTTTTCAGGGCATCCACCGACATCACCCTTGGAAATGGTCAAACCACCCTCTTCTGGCATGATTCTTGGGCGCCGGGCGGCCCCTTTCCATCAGGCCCCTAATCTTTTCAAGATTGCTACCCGGAAAAATAGAACTGTCAATGCCGAGCTTCATAATGATACCTGGATCCAGTCGGTCGCGCGTCTTTCCAACCTCACGCAGCTTGCCGAGTTCCTGGACTTAGCCACCATCATCCAAGACACCCAGCTTGCGATGGACCAGGCCGACTCCATCAGGTGGCGTTGGACGACGGATGGAAGTTACTCCGCCTCCTCGGCCTACGCTGCTTAGTTCGAAGGCTCCCTCCCAAAGTTTGAGTCCTCCAAAATCTGGAGGGCTTTTGCTAAACCTAAGGCCAAGTTCTTCGCCTGGTTGGTCCTTCACAAGCGCATCCTCACGGCCGATCTGCTTGCCACCAAGGGTTGGCCCCATGATCCTACGTGTCAGCTTTGTCTCTCCCACCCCGAAACGGCTTCCCACCTCTGCATGGAGTGTCCTTTCACGGCGGCGGTGTGGAATACCATCGATGCTTGGTCCGTGGACAAGCTTGGTCCTTTCTCCGGGTTTCACGACTCCGTCGACACGGCATGGTGTAAGACCATCTCGAGCACATCCTCCATTAGAGCTCGGGAAAGAAGTGGCAGAATCATCTATGTCATGTGGAATGTCTGGAAGGAGAGAAACTGGTGTATCTTCACCGCGACGCGCCAAACATATCTTGAGGTAGCTTTCCTGGCTTTAGAGAAGTTTCGTCAGGTGTTGAGTGTGTTGCATCCTTCGGGGTCGGCATGTGTTTTACTCCGCCGGGAGTAATCCGCCTGCGGAGGTTCTTGTAATTGTGTAGGGCTGTAATGTACTACGTTTCTCTTCTCTTTAATGAATAGGCAGAGCTCCTGCCCTTTTTCGCTAAAAAAAAGTCTGCCTGCAAATTTTCATTGGACTACTTCTGATTCAATAAATTAACACAAATTTGACAAGACATTTAATTTACGCGGCTAAAGTGCAATAAATTCACCTAAATTTAGAAATTGCAGTATATTGCCAACCGATTATGTACTGAAGTATCATCGTGGGTCCCATTACGCCACGCCAACCATCTTCGCCCAATCGTCGCCATCGCCTTTCCCGCCGCTGCCATTGTACCCTGAGCCAGCACCGTCAAGTAGAGTATGCTCGCACTTACTACCACATCCGCCATCACCATCGACCCCATACCGCAGGTTACCATCCCACAAACCCTAGTTGCTACGGCCTAGTCCCGCGGCTGTTAGGGTTCCGGAGATGAATTGGGTTTTCCACTAAATCACAAACAAGGACGTTAACAAGAAAGTTGATAACACCTAGGGCGCTCTCTGCAAATCTTACAATCGCCGGCGATAGCGACGGCAGACCAGCCGGGATCGGCGGAATCTCCTGCTGGGGCGTCGTATCCGTGCAGGTTTTTCTTCTTTACTCAACCCCATTCGGTGTCACCCCGTCAGCTTCCACCCTCCTCACGAACTCCACCGATTCCTGCTCCCATGGCCGCACGTCAGTGACACGAGGACGGAGCACCTGCCACGAGAGTATTCTCCCAGGACGCACCACGCACGCATCGTTATCGACATCTGGACCTTTTCCACGTCAGTGCCAACTACGGTAGTCAGTCGATCAGTGGCCGCCATTGCCACTACCCACGCACCCGTGCGCTAATCCCGCACTCCACTCCTATCTCCTCCTTCTCATCTAACCACCCGCGAGCTGATCCGATCCATGGCCGCCTCGCTGCTTCGGCGCGCGGCCGCCGGCCGCGGGCGGTGCCCGGAGGCGCTGCGGAGGCTGGTGTCCTCGGAGGCCGCGCCCGAGCCGCGGTCGCCGCCCGAGATGCCGCCGTTCGAGCACCGGCCCAGCCCGTACGCCGGGATGGGCGGCGACGAGATCCTCGAGAAGCGGAGGAAGTTCCTCGGCCCCTCACTCTTCTACTACTACCAGAAGCCGGTACGACCCGTATATCTGATGATTGCGTTGTTGCGTCTGATGATTCATGATACCCCATGTACGACGAGATTTTGCGCTGAAAATGTTGATGCGAGCGTAGTATCCGATCAGCGTGTGTGAAATCTATCCTTTTTAGTGAGATGATGCTTTTAAAAAAAATAATAGAAGTGGGTGGACAAATTCGATGTCGAAGAGGATGTTTCAACCTCATGTCCAAGAGATTCAGTTCCAATTCCATGTACTGCCACTTCGTCGCTGTCTTTCTCACAAGTGGTCAGAGGACCCATTTATCAGTTGAACATCAAGCGACAGAGAATAAAACGACAGAGAACTAGTACTCCCTCCATCACAGTTTATAAGGCACACACACAATTCAAGGAAAAGTTTAACCATTTAATTTGGTCAAGAAAATATAAAAAATATGTAACAAAAATTATATCATTAGATTTATATTGAAAGGAAGTTTTTAATGATATATTTTTTGTGATATAAAAATTATTTTTTGTTGATTAAATTAGTGATCAAAGTGTGTTCTTGGACGGTGTGTGTGCCTTGTAAACTGTGATGGAGGTAGTATGCAAATTCCTCCAAAACCCACGATCGGCACAAGATGTTACTTTCCAAAAAAGAAAGCACACATGTCTGAAGATATGACAGTATTTAACACCCTCTTAATTTCATCGTATTTGCATTTGCAGCTCAACATCGTGGAAGGGAAGATGCAGTACCTGTACGATGAACAAGGCAAAAGATACCTCGACTGCTTCGGAGGCATCGTCACGGTGTCATGCGGCCATTGCCATCCTGATATCGTGAACGCAGTGCTGGAGCAGACCAAGTTGCTCCAGCACACGACCACCATATACTTGCATCATGCCATCGTGGAGTTTGCTGAAGCACTTGCCTCCAAAATGCCAGGCAACCTTAAGGTAAAATATAGCTTCCTCAGTCCTCGGTGCAATTACATTGTGCAACAAGGACGACTTAATCACTGAATGATGATAATTGAGTATGATGTCTCATATTTTGTGCGATGGTACACAGGTTGTGTATTTTGTCAATTCTGGGACTGAAGCAAATGAATTGGCAATGTTGATGGCTCGGCTGTACAGCGGCAATCTCAGTATGGTTGCATTGAGGAATGGATACCACGGGGGTAGCGCTGGAACAATAGGATTGACTGGTTTGCAGACGTGGAAGTATCCGATTCCTCAGGTGTGTGCCCTATTATTAGAAGATACAATATCACCAGATTTCAGTCGAATTTATTTTTTCAGTAAGTTCAACCAATGTACTTGAAAAGATGATCCTATCATGAAAATTGAGTTGCTAGTTGCTAAAATTAATGCCGAAGCACAAAAGTATTTGTACACTGGACTTTTTTCTGTTAAGTTCATATGGGCTTCATCTCAGCCAGTTAATTTTCCTCTGTTATGTCCAATGCTGTGTGGTGATATAACCTGAGGCGGCAGTCTATTCTTGCACTATTTTTATCTCGTTATGAAATAACTGTAGTAACTTGAGATGTTTCTTACTTATGAGCCATTTATTTCTAGTTTGTAAACTAGTATTCATCAGACCAATAATGTTAGTTGCAAATGAGTCATAGCCTTGTCACAATTATTTTGCAGGGTGAGATTCATCATGTCATGAATCCGGATCCTTACCGTGGAGCTTTCGGGTCTAATGGTGCAGCTTATGCCAAAGAAGTCGAAGAACATATAAATTATGGCAGTTCAGGGAGGGTTGCAGGTTTCATCGCAGAAACTTTCCAGGTATGACCAGTTTAAAATTTTAAATTATAGATAATAAATTGAATAATGATGTATGTTTTATCCAGTTGAACTTAATCATAAAGCAGTCTTCTTGATCAATGAACATGATTGTAGGGTGTAGGTGGTGCTGTTGAACTAGCTCCTGGGTACCTGAAGTCGGTCTATGATACTGTGCGGAAGGCTAGCGGTGTTTGTATAGCTGATGAAGTCCAAAGTGGTTTTGGTCGTACCGGAAGTAACTACTGGGGATTCCAGACGCAAGATGTCATCCCCGACATTGTGACAATGGCAAAGGTTCGTGGATGCTGGGACAAGCTCTACCTTGAAAGTTTAATTTTGTTGACATTATTATTCAATATTTGTTTTTCCTTTTGTTTCCAGGGAATTGGCAACGGTCTACCCTTGGGTGCAGTTGTAACAACTCCTGAGATTGCAAGCGTGATGGCTCAGAAGATCCAATTTAACACATTTGGTGGCAATCCTGTTTGTTCTGCTGGTGGACTGGCTGTGCTTAACGTTATTGACAAGGAGAAACGACAGGCGCACTGCGCAGATGTTGGCGCTCACTTGGTGGAGCGTCTGAAAACGCTTCAGCAGAAGCATGAAAGTAAAATGTTCCCCCATCCTGTGTTAAATCTTTGTTCTTGTTTTTGCGTTAATCTGTTGAAGCTATACTCATCCGTGTTCTTACTTCTGGTCAGTCATAGGAGATGTCAGAGGAAGGGGACTGATGCTTGGGGTGGAGCTGGTAACCGACAGAACGGAGAAGACACCAGCCAAGGCTGAGACAGCTGTACTGTTTGAGAAGCTCAAGGGTGATAACCCTCATTCCCTACCCCCAGTATATCGAAAAGATCATTCATACACCACTCTAATTCGTTTACTTTTTAACCAGATCTCGGTGTTCTAGTTGGAAAAGGCGGTCTGCACGGCAACGTCTTCAGGATAAAACCACCGATGTGTTTCTCAAAGGACGATGCAGGTCCGTGCCTCAACAAAACCTCCGTTACTTTCTGCATTGCTCGTCAGGACTAACAGAACACTGGTTGATGCAGATTTCTTGGTTGACGCCATGGACTACGCCATGTCAGGGTTCTGACTTCTGAGGACCCTGGACGTGCTTCTGCCCCTGAACCATCACCAGCGGCTAACGTGTTGTGCATGGATGCCCTGGTCCTGGTGGTATTCTGATGATACCCCACCCATAGGCTGGGTTGCGTGTTTGCATGTATATGTTCCCGGCTTAATGTGTTCGTGACGGTGAAACAGAACCCCTACTCAGGGATAAATAAAGGCTTGTTTTACGGTACCTTTCAGTAGCGTCCTCCAGTGACTAGTATGATTTCATATCGATGGCTGATATGAATAGGCCAAGATTAGGCCTAGTTGGCCCAGTAAGCTGGAAATATGATTTTCAATTAAAAAAAGTAGCGCTGCGGTAACAAATCGATCAGACGCACGAACTCACAGCCGCCCATCACGCCCGATCTCGCCGCCGCCCCTCGTCCTTCTTCTCGCACACGATCTCGCTGCCGTCCCCTCGTTCTCCTCCTCGCACTCCGCCGCCACTTCCACGCTGCATCTACCTCGGACGCGGACACCGCGTTGGTCCTCCTCTTCGGCTCGTCTCCCTGACTGGCAAGGGAACACGTTTGTGCTGCATACCGCCGGCCGAATCTCCGTGAGGCATGAGGTACATGTCTGTGTGTGTGTGTTATTTCTGAGCTGATTGCTGGCATCTCATGCTGTACAGATAGCGATATTTCTTCATTGTTAAGTCCACTGGAAATACTGTGTAGTATACACGGTCCTTTGTAAAGTCATCAATACCTTAGCATGTCTATTTGTATTTTACATTTGATTCGTGTGGATTTAGAAATAAGAATCAGTAGTAGCTAGGAGATCACCGATAATCCATACGACCTTTGAAATTTTTACCGTTGACCAGTCTATAATAACGTTGGGTAACACTCCTTGTTCCTGTAAGTTCAATTTGTCAACGTTTGAACAACTTAAAAGTTCGACTTTCAGCTACAAAGCCCATCCATCAACAAAGCTGATGAACATTCAGTAATATAATAGCATAGCTGAACATGTCCCTCTCCAATTTCACCACTTATCCAACACAAGAAATTACTACCTCCATCAACTAAAAAACGTAAATCAACCATATGTTGAAAATTTATCAAGTTGTG
Source organism: Poa pratensis (assembly GCA_947311845.1). Taxonomy (NCBI): domain Eukaryota; kingdom Viridiplantae; phylum Streptophyta; class Magnoliopsida; order Poales; family Poaceae; genus Poa; species Poa pratensis. Next base: position 36,993,745 of record CAMZMU010000076.1, on the reverse strand, counting down.
TGTGCGTATAATGGAAAACAGAGAAAAAGATTGCAGGAGTACAGAGCAAAATATATTTATGATCAGCAAAATCACCTGTCATTTAATCTTGCACATGAAAATATCTTTTTTTTACTTTGAGACATTATTTATTTGACTAGTAACATGAATATCACTTTTCTGGTATGCAGTTTTCAGAGATGGAGCATGAGGAGCATGATGAGTACCTCCACGTGGTTAGCAAGACCTTCGGAAGTGAGTATGAAGGATTCCAGTTTTATAATGATTATGCAAAAGTTAAAAGGGTTCAGTGTTAGAAAGGAAGAGGTGGAATACTTCCAGGAACCAGACAACGTTCCAGGTGGCTTTACACGAGCTTTAAAAAAGTGATTTGAGGGCTCTTACTCGGCGTGGCGACCGCAGCTGTAAATGGTGCTGCCAGACATATGCAAATCTGGCAGCGGTCGCAGTTGGCTGTTAGTTTCGTTGCTCAAATCATTTGAGCATTCATCAGGAGGACAGCTTATAGGGGTTCAGGGAGCTGCTGTGGTTGATAGCATTGGATGCTATGCTGGTGGTTCAATATGTGTTTCATTCTGTAACTGGTTCAATATGTGTTCTGAGATGGCATTTCGTAGTTGTACCTAGGGGTTTGGGATCTGTAAGGCAGTGGTTTTTTTTTTTTTTGAATTGGCATGTGCATTTTCCAGTTTGCTTTAAAAAAAAGATGTAGATCCGTAGATGTGTGTGGTTTTGATCTCCAAAAACGTTTTTCCTCCCAGTTTTTAGTACATTGTGTTCTGTGTATAGACGGCTGATAGTCAACTCATCACTTGTAACTTGATTCTGTGTAAGCAGATCATGCTCTTGCCAACAGACGATGGGCAATACCAGTATACGCGTGTTGCCAATATGATGCTCCCTGCTTGTGATGTGTTGATGTACGTAGATCATACTTATGTGCACTGATTGCTCCAGGTTACGATGATAAAGGGGCCAGTTAGTGCTTGCATGAGTACTTGGTTGGCTGATGAACTTACGGTAGACGCACTGAATAAATTTTCCTGGTTAGGAACTGCCACAAAAACACGGATAAAATTCACAGGCTAACACTTACGCAAATATTGCTTATAATGAGCTGAGAACAAATTAACTGGTCACTTTTTCACATCTGGGTATACTGCCGTGACTGCACTGAATGAAACCGACTACAAATTCAACTCACAAAACTGAATACAACTTAACATCTCAAACTGAATCTTCAAAGTGCGCCGTCGTCTTCTCGAACCGCCATCCATTCCACCATTTGCAGGACCCCTAAACGGGTGGCCGCTGCTCCCTGTTTCGTTGCCGGGCCGGTGCTGTCAATCCGGACGAGCCAAACTGTTTCGTCCACCATCACCATTAGCGCACGCCCACGGTACCTGGCCTCCAGCGCAGCCATACCACAGATACAGGACAACATGTGGAAGATCTCCTCAGGGAAGTGCTTCTCACCGCCCATGTCAATGCGTTCTGAAATTTAACTTCAGTACCTACATCAGTTTTAACTTCAGAGTAAGTACTACTTTATAGCATCAGCAAATAAATGTTTGTGTGCCAGTACAAAACACTCAAACCACGAATAGCTACCAACAATTTCAAATCGATCACCACATGTTCAGAACATGGTTAAAGTGCTAATAAACGACACCTAAACAATTGAACTAAAATGTGTTAACTGAATTTGACACCTAAAATCAAACCCAAATTAACTGAATTGTGCACCTAAAACTGAACCAAAAGCTGTTAATAAACACCACCAAAATAAACCAAAACGTGTTAACTGAATTTGACTCTAAACTGACGGACGAATAGGATATAAGTATTTCAACGAAACTGATTGATTGGCTTTTGTGATAAGAACTGAAGATAATTCTTCCTTGAACTCTTGTATAATGAGTTAATTGTCAAACTTGAAAAGAATATTATACACTTGTGAAGCCAGAAAACTGCCGTGACAACAACACACTGACATACACGATCACCAACTAACTGAAGATTAGTGAGATCAGAAAATGATCAACGATTTCAGATCAGGTTAGGGAGGAAGGTGGTGGTCTGGCGCACCTGTGCGGGCATCGGTCCTCGTGGCAGCGGAGCACGCCGTCGGCGTCGCGGCAGAGCACGAGCTGCGGGTACAACACGGTGAGCGGGAGCGCCGCATCCTCGGGCACCTTTGTCAGGTACCGCGGGTACCACTCCTCCTGCCTGTCGACTGTCGTACTTCGCGGCCCTGACCGCCGCCGCCTCGCCCCCTTCCTTGTGGAGCTGCACGCCGCACTCCTGCGTGCCGGTCGAGCACGTCCACGGTATCCCCCACAAGTGCGTCGACAAACGCCACCTTCGCGGACCCCGCCTTCTCGCATCCTAACGCCGCCGAACTTGTCTACGGACACCAGCCCTTCGTCCATGGCCGCTTTGTTGGATGCACCGCCTCCGCCTCGCGGATTTCAGCGCTTTGTCGCCTTTCCGGGGTGGGGAGTGGGGAGGGGACGACAGGAGAAGAACCCCACGAGCGCTCAGCGCATCGGCGGCAGAAGACGACGTCTCGGACAGCTCCCATGCCGCGGCCGACGCGGCGCCCCTCTGGCTCCCGACTCCGACGCGGCCGACGAAGGTGACAAGGACGGCGGCGACTGCTTGATTTAGGGTTACGGAAGATCTGCGAACTGTTATTTACTTTTGGGCCAGGACCATTTGCGTTTTTGGGCCGCGGCCCGTCTGCGTGCGGTGCAAGTTTGAGAGTAGTATGATTTCAACTGCTTAAGTTTTTAGCACTAGTATGATTTCGTCTGAGCCCTTGGATGGACGAAAATGGATGGCTCTTATTCATCTGGGGGTACCACAAAACATCTCTAAATAAATGAAGGGGAGGAAAATGTCAGAAATGTGGAATGTGGCGTACGGCTTATCTGCTTTTTATTGCGATATCTGAAATCCATTAGACAAATCAAAATTCATTATATAAGGAAAAAAAAGTTACATTGGTATGCAGTGGCGGAGCCAAGATTTGGCCACGCCCGGGCCAAAAACTAAGGGAAAAAACTACTACAGTAAAAAAATCCCATCTCAAGGCATGGAAAAAATAAGATAATCTGGACACAATATTTTACATAACCGTGAGTGATACAAAAAAATATGCCTAATCTGAGAAGAGGTTGATCCAGGCCTCACATAATTAAATTGTCAATATTCGAAGAGTTATATTTTCAAAGAATTTTTATATGGAAATCAGTGTGAGCTGGAATAGAGCAAGGATTTGACTCGCCTGGTGTCTCCATCGATATTCTACTTTGCCTCTTTGATGACCATATTCTATGGATTGTGTGCGACTATAAGTTGGCCAGATATAGAATGTAGAAGGAATTTTTGTTGGGTTGTGCAAGGTCTGCCAATCTGTTCAGATAAGGTGGGTTGCATGACTTCCCGGTCTTAAATATCACACATCCAGGGCCAAATCATGTACCTAGGTAAATTGCTGTCTGTAGAAATTTCCACGCCCCAGGGCCCAGGCCATGGCCCATGTTGCCCGGGGCGTGGCTCCACCCCTGTGGTAGTTATGTGAGACACCCGGTTTATTCGAGCATGCTTCAGCCGGGACTCAATTTTCTGAGCATGCCAAGCCCTGAGGACAAGTCATTCTCATTATATAAGGAAAACAACTGATCCATGCAAAAAGAAATACACCAAGTAGAAATGGAAAAATAATAATAATAATAATAATAATAATAAAACTTCTCATATCCCTAAAAATAATCATGCAATGCATTCTGTGCTGCTTAGGACAAGGATTCTCCTGAACTATCAATTTTGTTTAGGGCATCTTGAATTATCAAATGGAATGAGCAACAAGAAGCTATCGCCAATGTAAGTGGGCCAGTATATTATCGCCAAACTCGTGACAGGCCTAGTCGACTGCGACAGCCCACTCGAGGAACGCGATTCGTCACGGCCCACGCCTCCGACGGATGGACGCGCCCTAACTCGCAGATCGCACAGGCAAGCCGCGCCGCGCCACCGCTCTCGTCGCAGCTCAGTCCACTCCACTTCCGCCGCCGTCTCCCCACGCGGCGAATCCGTCGCCCCCCTCCCTCTCCGCCCCCGCCCCTCACCCCTCCCGCGGGCTGTGCGCCGGCGGCGGGTCCACTTGGGGGGAGGCGCGACCTAATCGGCGGTCAATCGAAGGCGGCCGGGGGCGAGCGGCACCGCGGGCGGGCGGCTGCTCAATTCGAGTTCGACCTTCTTTGCCGCGGATGGGCGCCGACGCCATGTTCCCGGTCCTCCGCTCCCCCGACTACTTCACCCGGCCGTCCATCGACGAGCTGGCCGAGAGGGAGGCGGCTGATCCGGGCTACTGCGGCAGGGTTCCGAGCTTCGTCGTCGGGAGGGCGAGGTATGGGCAGGTCAGGTTCTCCGGCGACACCGACGTGAGGGGGTTGGACCTCGACGGCATCGTCACGTTCGGCCGCCACAGCGTGGTGGTCTACGGGGACGAGGCTCGCAAGCCGACCGTGGGGCGCGGCCTCAATAAGGCTGCCGAGGTGACGTTGAAGCTGGATTTGAGCGCGCTTCCGGAACCCAGGGTTGAGTTCCTGAGGTGCCGCGCGAAGAAGCAGGGTGCTAGGTTTCTCTCGTTCAACCCTGTGAGTGGGGACTGGAAGTTCGAGGTCGATCACTTCAGTAGGTTTGGGCTTGTGGACGAGGAGGAAGACGATGCTGCCATGGATGAGGTGGTTGCTCGACAGCCGATTGCGGAAGCAAGGGACCCGACTTCGAATGGGCATGAACTGGAGCTTTATCACTCATTGCCTGCTCATCTTGGGCTTGACCCTGCAAAGATGCAAGAGATGCGGATGGCATTGTTTCCCAATGATGAAGACGGCGAGGATATGGAGGATGGCTTCCCATCTGATCACAGATACCCTAGCAGAGAGAGGATGAGTGTGGATTCACCCAACACTAGTAGTGCTAAAGGTCCGAGGCTGAGGTCTCTGTCTCCTTTGCACGATTATTCTCAGAAATTTGGAAGGAGATCTGGTATGCTTGCACGGAAAGAACCACATGCACTGCTTGAATACCATGCAGATTCACCAGAGCCTGGGCCATCTTTTCATGGTGTTCTTATGTCTGGAAGGAACAAGGGATTTCCGGTGAGAATGACCAAGGTAGAAGGCTTCAAACTACCAGCCGAGCAAGCAACTCCTGTTGCTGGACAAATGTATTCTAACTGCGTAGTGGATGCTGCTTTATTTATGGGCAGATCATTTCGAGTTGGTTGGGGTCCTAATGGCATCCTTCTCCATTCTGGTAGTCTGGTCAATAGCCCTGGAACTGGCCTTTCTTCCGTTATTCACATAGAGAAAGTTGCAGGTGATAAAGTTGTGCGTGATGAGCAGAACAAAGTTAAAGAGGAGCTGACGGAACTATGTTTCTCGGATCCAATGGACCTTCATAGGAGGCTTCATCGTGAAATTCTGGAAACTGAGTCTGAATCATTTAAATTGAAGCTTCAGAAAGTTGTGGCCAGTCGTTTAGTTTTGCCAGACATTTGCAGGTCATATATTGATATCATTGAAAGGCAGCTTGAAATCAGCGACTTATCTATGCCTTCGCGTGTGCTATTAATGCATCAAGTTACTGTTTGGGAGCTAATTAGGGTCTTGTTCTCTGACAGAGCAGCTGGTAATCAGTTGGAATTTAGTGGGGATGAGGATCAGGAGGCGATGATTTTGGATAAGAAAGAAGGTTCTGTGAACATTGACCTTGAAGCACTCCCTTTGGTTAGGAGAGCAGACTTTAGCAACTGGTTACAGGACAGTGTTTGCCATCGGGTACAAGGAGAGGTGGGCTCCTTAAGTGATGCCAGGTACTTGGAACATATTATTCTGCTTCTGACTGGTCGAAAATTGGACACAGCTACAGAAATTGCTGCTTCAAGGGGTGATGTCCGGTTGGCAATCTTGCTAAGCCAGGCAGGTGGATCGATGCTTAATCGATCTGATGTTGCTCAGCAACTGGATCTGTGGAAAGCAAATGGTCTGGACTTCAATTATATTGAGGAAGACAGGCTGAAGATATATGAGTTGCTTGCTGGTAACGTACAAGGTGCTTTAGTAGATTCACCAATTGACTGGAAAAGGTACCTTGGTTTAATCATGTGGTTTCAGTTATCACCAGATACATCACTTGATATTCTCATAAATTCTTATCACCAACTACTTGGTGAGGGCAAAGTTCCAAATCCTGTTCCTGTATACATCGATGAAGGACCTCTTGAGGAAGCACTTCAGTGGTCCCCAGGTGACCGTTTCGACATATCATTTTATTTGATGCTTCTTCATGCCAACCAAGACGAGAAGTTTGGGCTGCTAAAAACCATGTTCAGTGCATTCTCGTCATCGTATGACCCCTTGGACTACCATATGATCTGGCATCAACGCTCTATTCTGGAAGCTATTGGTGCTTTTAGTACAAATGATCTTCATGTATTGGATTTGAGTTTTGTTCATCAGCTACTATGTCTTGGGAAGTGCCATTGGGCTATCTACGTCATTCTGCACATGCCGCATCTGGATGATGCCCCTTACATACATGAAAAGTTAATCAGGGAAGTTCTGTCGCAGTATTGTGAAATATGGAGCAAAGATGAGACTCAGAGGCAATTTATTGCAGAACTTGGTATACCAGCAGAATGGATACACGAGGCTCTGGTTAGTACAACAACCATTACTGTCTACAAATTATTTACATGAAGTCAGTGTTTGCTACTTAATGAAATTTTGTCTAAGCATCGATTAGAAATATTTAGAAATGACACTACTAGAAAAACAGTTCACTTGAACCCTGTGTTGCTTACAGTATCTATAATTCCATATGCAGGCTCTTTATCACGAATACTACGGGGATCGGCAGGGCGCACTGGAGAACTATATTCAATGTGGCAATTGGAAGAAAGCTCATACTATTTTCGTGACATCTGTTGCTCATTCATTGTTTCTGTCATGTAAGTCTTCTGTACAATGCACTAAGCAAAATTATTGTAATTCAATGTTGCACTTTTCTTGTGATCCTAAGCCTACTATATATGAATGTACAACTGTACTACTTGGCTACTTCTCCAATACCTAATTAAATCATCCTTCCTGTAAATTTCTGTGCTGTTCTTTTGATTACTCTCCTGATCATACGTGTGACCAAGATGTCTTGTCAAGTTTTTACTGCTCCTGTTAATAATTGCATGGTTTATATTGTGGCATGAGTTTTAAATTTCATATTTCTTGGCACATTTTGCAGCAAAGCATCAAGAGATCTGGGATATTACAAACGTTTTGGAGAATCACAAGTCTGAAATTGCGGACTGGGACGTCGGTGCTGGAATATACATAGACTATTTCATCATAAAGAACTCTATGCAAGAAGATAGTACCATGGATGATGATTCAGTAAGCATATTTTTACCTTCAAAACTTTCCTGGAGACTTCCGAATCAATATAAGCTTATTTTATTTTTCAGGATCCACTTGAGGCGAAAAATGAATCGTGCAAGAGTTTCTTCGCCCGATTAAATGATTCGCTGAGTATCTGGGCAAGTAAATTACCTGTCGAGGCGAGGTAAGTTACTATTTGTTGGCCTAACAGATCTACAGCTTTGAATTTGTCGACGTGTAGTGTTATTCTTTATTTCTTTTAGAATGAGTCTGTAGGGGCCTTCTCATTGTTATGTATATGGCAGGGCATGCTACTCGAAGATGGCAGAGGATCTCTGCGAGCTCCTACTGAATTCCCCCGGCGAGGGCTCAGCGCCAGATCTCTACATGGGCTGCTTTCAGACGATGCTCAATGCTCCTGTCCCTGGTGATCACAGGGCGTCCTACCTGCAGGAGGCAGTCTCTGTTTTCACCAACATACTTTGCGTAGATTCAAGCTAGGTTATCAATGACATACGTTTCTTTGGATGATTCATGATGCTCTTTAGGCGCAATCAAGGCATGGGATCTGGGTTTGCGCAAGTGCTCAAATCGGGGCTACACGCGTATGGAAGAGTTACATCAGTATCCATTCTAATGCACTGTAAATTTTATGTGGAACCTGCTCTGATTGGCGCCGATTTGAATTGCCCATCGTAAACCCTGGAAGAAATGTAACGAGATTTCCCTGAATAGAGTGCAACTTGTCCTGTAATACCTGTGAACTTGCTTCTTCAGATACTCCCATTATGTTGTTAGATATTACGGAGAACAGCAGCTCATGTAGGGTGTGCGTCAGTAGGTGTGTTACACATGAAAGAGTTGTTGTAGATTTATCCGAGGTAAACATGTTGGTTGATCCATTCTGGCGTGTGAAGCTGGGGTTTGTTCAACTGGATTCTTCAGGTATTCATTCAGTTGTTAGATACTACAGCAACTGATGTAGGGCGTGCGTGGTTTAAAGATGGTTGTAGTCTTGTGGATTCTGTCGCAGGTGAAATGTTTGGTTTATCATTGTGCTGGCGTGCAGCCGATGGAATCATGTTGCTCGGTCGAGTGTGCTGAAACTGCTTTTGGCGGAACCATGTGAATTTGTGGCCTGTTTCACGGGAGTTTGGGGCTAATACCGTGGACGGGAAGGTGACGTGAGGCAACACAGCTCACACTGGTTTTCTGGGTTTCGTTCTCTAGTCCCAGTGCCCATATAATTATTTCTCGTCGGCTCCGCCTACTTGGATGAAACAGGCCATAGACAGCAACGTCTCCCCACTCACAAGGCACCGTGTAAGTTAATTCGTCTTTGGGAAGTACGATTGACTCGAGAGTTCGTCCACAGCGTCTAAAAAGGGCATTCGTCCTCGGTGCCTGCCGTCGTGTACGCCAACAACTGAAAAATAAACAAGACCGGAAGATCATATCTAAGTATAATCCAGTAGTGACCCAGTGCTTATCAATGAAAATATATGACGTTGCTACCGTGCTACGTTTTCACGGTCAAGCGTAATCCACCCACCGGCCAACAGGATTTTTAAAAGGAGACTGACCAGACCATCCAAACAGCTGCAGCTCGCGCGGGAGGCGTCAGAAAAACTAACGGCACCTGGTAATAAACAAAACCAGCGAGCGATCGCGGCACAAAACCACGACGCCGGCCACCCGGAGAGAGGCTTATCCGAAGTTCCGAACCAAGCGCAGGGGATTCGCAACCAACGTAGACGAGACCCGTCCTATAAATGTTGCGCCCTACTGCGAAGATCCACTCACAGCATCCAATCATCCAGAACAGAGCAATCCAGAGCAATAGTTTCCAGCTGAGTTGAGTGTTTTCCGGTGCAAATGGCGGACATCGCGATGCTGGTGGCCGACGAGGAGTTCGAGAAGAGGCTGCAGCGAGGGGCGCCCGGCGCCGGCGCTGGAGCCGACGAGGCGTCCAAGGGCAAGGCAAACTTCGGCGCCGTGACCAAGGTGTGGGCCTCCTGGATCGAGTCAGCCGCTGCCGCCGCCGCGTCCGAGGCCAAGGTGCACGCTGCGCTGCTCGCCAAAGCCGACGTGGCCGAGCCCAAGACCCCGTTTGCCCTGGCAGCCTTCACTGGTTTCTTCTCGGCTTAATAAGCTCCATCTCCTTCTCCTTTTAGTAATGGCAAGAACGGAGATGATTTGGAGGAGCTCCCATGTACATACTACATAACCGTGTGATTTACTGATCTGTAAAGGATGGAGTATCCATATATATTTTTTACAACTCTTATCTTGGAAATTAATCGCGCATTTTACCATTTCACCATTGAAACTTTGTGGCAAACTACCAACAAATGGGTCAGGATAAAGATTCTCCTAAAGCAACGACTTTAGGGTAACAACACGTAATAGTTAACGTAGAAACAAAGACCCATCATGGGTTTTAATCCTGAAGAGCGGGTGCTAGCAATTTTCTTCCTTTTATGTTTGAGAGGAAATTATTTTATCTTTTTTTTTTGAAACAAGGCAAAAGCTTTGCCTTTTATATTGATAAAGAAGGAGCAAATAGTGGAGGCCTAGGCCCAAATAAAAAGAAGATACAAAACCGGCCGGAGCAAAACTCAGCCAGTTCAAACTTCTACTCGGCCCTCAACACGATCCAGAACACGCTGGACAGGGCAGCAGTGTGATGTAGGCCTCCTACTCAACTGAAGGCGTGAACTCCACACCACCTGGACCAGCCAGGCCTATGAGGGCCTAGGCCCAAATAAAAAGAAGATACAAAACCGGCCGGAGCAAAACTCAGCCAGTTCAAACTTCTACTCGGCCCTCAGCACGATCCAGAACACGCTGGACAGGGCAACAGTGTGATGTAGGCCTCCTACTCAACTGAAGGCGTGAACTCCACACCACCTGGGCCAGCCAGGCCTATGAGGGCGTCGTCGACGGCGGCAAGGCTCGGAATCTTGAGCTTGAAAAGGACATTGAGCGCCTGCATAGACGAGGCAGACATCTGCGTCTTGAAGCTACCCTCAAATTGCTTGCGAGCCTCCACCAACGGGACGTCGTCCGCCATTTCAATTCCCAACTTTTTGTTCAGCACGCGGGTAGTTTTATCCATGGTCGACATCTTCGGTTTGACGGCCAGCCTGGCACTGTGGCGAATTTCCGACGCCGGCTCAACACAGGCCAAAGCCGGTGTTAGAGGTGCAGGAGAAGGAAGCAAGGGCACAGACGGCCTGGTGAAGAGGTCTTGGACAGAGCCTAGCAACGGGGCCGTGACGTCTCGGTCCGCGCTCACTCCTCCTCCCCTGCCAAGGGCAAGCGAGGAAGCCAGGAGATCACCCAACAAGGTAGTTTCAGCGACCTCTTCAGAATCGACATCCCACGACGGCTCCGAGTCGTCATCCTCTTCTAGATCAGCAACTCGTGAAGGCTCCAAGTCTTCATTGACGATAGTGAGCTTGACGGCGACGGCGTCCTCAGCGAAAAGCTGCGTCGGTGCCACCTCCAGGCCCAAGGATTGCTGCAACCCAACAGGACTTGGAGTGACATCAATCCCATCCAACTCAGAGCCGCCCGCCAGCGATGGACAAGGAGACATGATCTCGTGGCAGGGCTCAGACCCGCCATTCAGCTTCATCTCCGGCAGCAGGCACGCCGCTTCGTCAACATGCACGCTGATGTGCTGCTGCAGATCCCCAAACGGACTTGGTGTGGCCACGAGTCCTTGCACCACGAAGCCGCACGACGGCGAAGCACATGGCGACTTGCAATCCTGGTAGGGAGCTGGCTCGTCAAAGAGCTTCATCTCTGCCAGCCGGCACGGCGCTTCGTCAACAGGCACAACCACGTCGCCGCTCAGGGAAGACGAGTGCGACTGGGCGATGCCGCTCGCGTGATCGATCCAGTCGTGCACGGCCATCGAAGCGGCGAGGATGGGAGCGACGGCTTCGGCCACGAGCTCCTTGAGCTCGACCCGAAGAGATGCGGCCAAGTCGCAGAGGATGGCACACATCTCGTCGGCGTGGAGGCAAGTGCAGGGACGGGCGACAAGTCGTGGCGGATGAATCGGCGCGGCGTGCTCCAAGGGTGGCGGCGGTGGTGGAGCGGCGGACCTTGACGGAGCAGGCCCCCGGAAGGCGCGTGGAGCAGCGGCGACATCAGCCCATGAAAGGGCTCCCGGCGTGAGGGCAGAGAATGCAGGTTGTCCAGGAGGGTGGTTGGCGGGGCGAGCAGACTTGGAGGCGCGCCGGAGCGGGCAATCTCTCTCCTTGTGGCCGGAGAGTTTGCACGAGAGGCACCGAATCGGCTTAGAGCAGGTGGAGGAGCAGTGGTCGTGGTCGATGGGGTCGAGGCAGTGGGCGCACAACCCCTCCGTGCGCCTGCGGAAGCGAAGCGCAGCCGCGCTGACCAGGGATTCACGTAGCTTGGGCCTATCCCCAACGCCGTCGGGCCGGCAAGTCGGATGGTGCCGCGGAGGAACGGTGAGCCAACCCTCCGCATCCTGGCGGGAAGGCGGCACAACGACGATGGAGCGGAGCAGTGGGCGGCCCCGCGGCGAGGAGGCAGACGACGAGGTGGAGCGGTGCTCCGGTGGCGTTGGAGCCTGGGCGCCGAGGGGTTGCGTGCCGCGGACGTCGCCCGAGCACGCGGGCGGCGACCGGGGAGGGGGCGATGCGGACGGCGACGAGGTGGGCTTGGAGCGGGGCGCCGGCGGCGTCGGAGCCTGAGCGCCGAGCGGACGCGCGCCACGGGCGCCGTCAGAGCACGCGGAGGACGGCCGGCGAGGGGCCGAGGCGGCCGGCGGCGGCGCGAGCTGAACCAGCGAGGCCCGATCTGACAGAGTCGAGGAGCGCGCTGTCGCCTCCAAACCGAGGAAGGCCGGGGTAAAACCACGCGGGAGGCGCGGCGGCGGCGGCGGAGGGAACGCTGGTGAAGGCTGGGGCAGCAGGGGCGGCGCGGGGGCGGCCGGCAGCGACGCGCCGGCGCGGTCGCCTGCGCGGTCGCGAGAGCGGCCCGTCCTAACGGTCATATGTGGTGAACGCGGAAAAGGGAAATTATTTTATCATCGTTGCAAGAGATAGCAAGCTGCCCCGCTCACAATGTAAGAAGGGTTCAGTTTTCTTCCACAACTTAACAACTCACCTTTTGCAAGTACGATTGTATGGAGAAATCACTTTTCCATATGGCAGCATATGCTCCTGCCACCGGAAAAAAACATTTCGAATTAAAAAAATCGGAACAATTTTTTGTGCATACATCTCGACATTCTATGTATTCACGCCAAGCTTCACGAAAAACCGATATTTTTTAACCCGTGTAACAAACATAAAAACAGTCGTAAAAAGATTCTTAACACCGTTTTTTTTCTTTTTTGCGACATAAAGGTATTTGGTTTTTCGACAAACGACTTTGTGAACATGTAGATTTCTAGATTGACGCATATAAGTTATATGTCAAAAAAAATAACATTTCAAAATGTATTTGAATCAGATTTTAAATGCTCCGGTTGTCAAAACGCCACAACCTGAATGTACGATTTACTCGAGAGTTCCTGGTGCCTCCCCTGGTGTACGCCAACAAGTAAAAAATAACGAGACTACACATGGCAGAAGATACATCCATAGTACTGTATCTGATATCTCTAGGCTCTACCCCGGTAGTGTTATCCGATGCTTATCATCACATTGCTACGTCAGGTTCTCACGATCGGATCCACCCACTCTAGTGTACCCACTACACCGGCCAACGGTATTTAAAAAAGGGAGACTGAGCAGACTACCGAAACAGCTGCTGGCGGGGGCGCGTCTCCGGCGTCACGGAAACAGACGAACGACACCCGGGAATAAACCAAACCAGCGATCGATCGTATCGCTTCGCCAACCCACCAAGCCGAGAGGCTTATCCGAACCCAGCAAAAGCAAAAGAAACAGCAATCAACACGTACAGAGACCTTGCTCAAACGTTCATAGACCCATCCTATAAAAAGCACTCCACATCCATGATCCATTCACAGTACCCAGAGCAGAGCAATCCAGAGCAACAGTTTCCAGCTGAGTTGGGTGTTTTCTTCGTTTGCAAATGGCGGACATCGCGATGCTGGTGGCGGAGGAGTCCGAGAAGAGGCTCAAGCGAGGAGCGCCCGGCGGCCACCAGGCTTCCAAGGGGGGCGTGAACTTCGACGCCGTGACCAAGGCGTGGGGCTCTTTGGCCGAGTCCGCCGCTGCCGCCGCGGCTGGGATCAAGGTGCATGCCGCGTTGCTCCTCAAGGCCGACTTGGCCGAGCCCAAGACTCCGTTCGCACTCGCAGCCTTCCATGGCTTCTTTTCTGCTTAATTAGTTGTCTTTTTCATTTCAATGGAGAAACGAGAGTTAGTTAGGAGGAGTTACCAATTTACCATGTACCTTCGTCGTCCTCCTACCCATAACCACTGTCAGTGTGGTCTGTACATAACCGTGTGATTTACTGATTTGCAACAAGGAAGAAAAATATATACTACTATGTCCTACATTTGTCAACAAGTATGCATTATACCTATTTATGTTTCAGTTTTGTGCTAGACTGGTCTTAGCATATACTCCTCTGTCACATACTAGTGGTTGATTTCCTACGATTATGAGTGGAGCTTAGCTCAACTGGTTGGGGGAGTGGATGTACAAGCCCAACACCTAGGTTCAAGTCCCTAGGGACGTGAATTTAGGTTCCTATTTATACTTGAGGATCAGGACTTCCTGATACTCATGCAATTTATCTTGAGGATCAGGCTTGGTTATTAACCAAGATAAAAATCTTGGTACTCATGCCTATGGCTGTGTGCATCCCTAGTTGGTGCAGAGGCCAGGAAGTGAAATTCTCCCCCCCAATTTTAGAGTGCGTGCAGAAACTCCACCCCTCGATCCGACCCCGTGCGGCCACCCCCGAGCCTTCCCCCATCCCGCCGCCACCGGGGACGTCGCCGGGCATGGCCTGTGCGGCGCGGCGGCGGCGGATTCCCTCGGACGTCGATCTGGACGGAAAGGCGGCGGCGTCCGTTCTGCCCTTCTCCGGAGACGGTGCTGTGAGGGTAGCGGCGACCATGGCGCGACTGTGACGGCCGGAGGCGGACGCTAGTGGGTGGCGGCGGCAGCAACCGGTCCCGATCTGGGCCATTGGGCCGGGCGGGATTCGGAAACCAAATCGCCATCGCTGGTTTCCGGTGAAGGTACGTCGGGGCGATCTTGGGCTACTCCAGCAGCATGAGGACGTCTGGGGCAGCAGCCCTAGGCATGGTGGCGGCGGCCTTCTTCTTCGCCGAAGGTGGTCGGCCATGGCTGGTTGTGGTTTGGATCCCACATCTAGTCCCGACGACGAGTTGGGGAGTCGTGGTTGCCGGTGAAAACCGAGCTCCAACTCCGGTCATGGCGAGCGGGCGATGGAGGCATCGCCTGTGTACCATCGTCTAACCACTCGTCTTGCTTCGATGTCGTTCTCCCTCTTGAGGGCATCGTTTATGGAGCAGTGCTGGACAGAAAAGGCAAGAGGTGGAGCGGTGTTCACGCCATCACGTCAACATTAGCGGGAATCGGTTGCGTGGCGCAACGGGGTCTCGGCAACGGGCGTGTGATGATGGACTCGCGCGGGATGGTGTAGTTGTCTGGCCTCGTGGCGATGCCGACGACAGGCTTTGTGTCACATCCCAAATTTAGAAACTAAGAAAAACTTAGTTTCACAAGACCCAAATTTCAGAACCAACAAAAACTTTTGAAATGTTTCATGGATGATTGTGTTTTACTTCCCATTGCTGTGTTTGACCTTGTGTGGACTTGGTTGTGATGTGATCTCGTTGTGTTGTTGCTTGTGTGTATAATTAACCAAGTGTGCTAGAGTAGTAAATTAAAAACACTCTTGGCAACAAATTTGGAATGTGACTTAAATTTAAAACAAACTCCTCCAATTATTCAACAAATAGAAATTAAGAACATGAGTTAAAGAAATGATCTTAATATATTAATCTATCTACCTCACTCTCTATTTCTCTCAAGCAAATATTTTTCTTTTTGAAATTAATTCCATGGATGAGGTAAAAAGATGACCATCTCCTTCTCATACCCCTCCCTTCCCAAAATTATATAGTTACCACTTAATTCTATTTAAACTATGAAATCCTATTTTATTCTTTTAATTCAATTCAAATGTGTTTGTTTCTGACAAACACAAATACAAAAGCTAATATATTTGTCAAGGAAGTTCCAAGAGTTCAAAAATAATATTTTGAACTTGCTTTAGAATTTCTAAAGGAGCAACATTTGAAATTAAGCAAAATGCCCTATTCAAACCCTAGGAACAAATGTGGTTCCAAACATTTTATTTTGCCACTCCAAATTTTGTGGAGCTTCTTCATGCTACGGGGAGTCTACTAAAATTTTTACATATTTTTCTAAAAAGTTTTAGTGCCTCAATTAAATCACTGAAAGGCTACTGGTTTTAAAGGAAATAAAAGAAAATCAGGAAATGACCTAGTTGTGAGAGGGAAAAGTTCTGCCAGGGGGTTTTCGGTAATTTTGCCGTCTTCTCTGTAGCTCACATGGCGCCATGGCGCCGTGTCGTCCTCCCGCGCGTCGCACGCCCAGGCCCCCCCCCCCTCTCCTCGCCGCGTGAAGGAGACAAGAAGGCCGAGCCGCTCCTCTGTTTCCCCTCCTCTCACTCCCTCACCGCCCACTCGCTCTCCCTCTCCTTTCCTCTGCTTCGACCGAACCCTAGCTAGCCGTGGCCGTCGCTGCCGCCGGCGATTGGCACCTCTCCGAGCAAATCGAAGACCGCCGCCGTCACCGCCTCGTCGTCCTCTGCCTCCTCGTCCAAGGAATCGTCGCGGGAAGCTGCAAACCGAGCGGAACCTCCCCATCTTCGTCAGCTCCGGCCGCCACCTTTCCAGGAACCTCGCGAGCAGTACGTCCACTATTCTCCGCCATTTCTGCACCCCCGTGATCCCCTTCCTCTTCTCTACCTAATAGACATCGCCATTGCTTCTAGGAACCTCGGAACCGCCGCGCCGTCCTTACCCGAAGCTCCAGCTCGCCGCTCTGCCATGCTTGTTCGAGAGGAGGAAGAATATGAAGCCCGTACCGCTTCGCTCACGTACGTGGGCCGCGGGTTGGGCCGCCTTCCGCGTTGCTCGGCCAGATTGGGCCAGATATGGCCCGTTTCTTTTTTTTTTCAGTAGATCTAATATATGTTCTTAATTCCTGTTATTTTTACAGTGCAGCTTTAATTCGTTTGTGGTAGTTGTGTGCTAGTAAATTGAGTGATCTAAATTTTGTAGTGTTCTTGTGAGTTTTCCTAAACATGCAGCACTGGCTGTTTGCAAAATAATTATTTTATGTGCCTTCTAGATTTAAACCTATAAAAAGTATGTTTTGCATTGAAAATTAGATATCTAGAGTTTTATAGATCCAAATATTTCAAACTAAAATTCCCTGGAAAGCCTGAAGTGGTACCTTTCCAGATCTATTGGTTTTATATGCAAATGAAGTCTAAAACAAAAGTTCTATTCTTTTTAATAAAACCACCAGTGGCACTTTGGTGATTTTTGTAGATTTTTGTGAGATGATTTTTAGAGTAAATCCAATTGGCTTATCTTCTAAATGTGTAGGAGAACATATCCCTAGCTTGGTTTGAATTTAGGAGTCACTGATTGACTGTGGTGCTAATTATGAGGTTTAGGTCTTTTCTGCCTATTTTTATTAGGACTTTATTAATTGTTGTGTTATAACTTTATTGTTTTAGATGTGTTTCCTAGCATTTGTAGGGTGGTAATCCACTGTTGTGACTTGTTTCCTTAAATTTACTAGCATGTTAGGAGAGCTATTTGTGAGTCATGTGTTGTTAGGGTTTTATTCCCTATATAGTCTTTCTCCTAGCAATTAGGAATTTGTTAAGCTTGTTCATTAGGATAGGAGAATATTGTGTGTGATTAAAATGTATGCCTTGCTTGTTAATGATTGTTGTGGTACTGTGCTTGCATGTTATTATTGCTTAGCAGGTTATAATATGTTAGTACTGTTAGTGGTATTTGTTAGATATGTTGGTATGAGTAAAATGTTTGCCCTGCTTGATGAACTTGATTATCTTAAGTTGAGTACTAGCTTAGGTATCTTGTTATGTATCTACCCTAGCTTGGTGTGATGTATTCATTTACAGAGATTATTTGGTGACTTAACTTTTGTCTGAAGTATTTCCTGTTTAGAGAAAATGGTTGTTAAGTACCTTTAGTAGAAGATGCCTTGGTGCTCTGTATTTTTAGCATGTGTTTGGTGTTATACTCCTGTGAGTATAATGCCCTTGTAAATATAGATTTTAGTTGTTGCTTGATTAAACTAGTGCTATGTTGTGGTTTGATTACTTGTTTGTATACCACTTGTGGTTTGGTTTGCTTATTGCGTGTTGTTTTATTTTCATGTTTGCGACGCTAGATATAAACGCTACCGGAGTGGTATTTGGAGAGGATTTATCGAGAAGGATGGATTTATTTCTTGAGCAATGAGAGAAGTCCAGGAAAATCATACTGAAATCAGGCAAGCTATTCTCTGAGCTTGCATTTATATACATCTATTTTGGTTCACATGTTTTACTTATAAATAGCATAAGTGATTTATGTGGTGTTTGCCACTAAAGCTATGATTTTGAAAACTCTTTTCCAAAATATAAGTATATTATTTTGACACCCTCTATGGAGATATTAGCTGGAAATTCCTTTCCAAACTATAGGATGGGAAAAATATTGTTTACTCAAAACTCCTTTGAAAGTACTTGGATAAATGTGGAATGCCGTGATATCGGTGTTAAAGTGGAGAAATGGTGATGGTTATGAAAAATGCACATTGTGTCCTTGTACTTACAGAACAACCAATACCCTGTGCGACCACATTTACCCACCTATGGGAAAGGGCGTAGTCATATAATTTGCTCGTATTAGTATGGGATTCCTCAACAACGAGGATGACCTCGTTCCATGAGGGGATGGTCATGGCGACCTACCCCCTGACCTGGGTCCTGGCACAGTTGGTGGGGGATTGAAGGGTTCGCTCGCCGGGCAGAACTATGAGTCCTCACACTTAGGTTTCCCGACGGGGAATCTGGACTGAGTGTCGATGGAAAGGTTGAAAATTTCGTAGCGGTAGGGTCCTATACTAGCATGAGCAAAGGATAGGCTATGGTCGGTGGCTCAACTTCGCATACACCTTGTATGGCGGGACGTGGCTGACACGATGAGTTATCGGATGGGTGTGGGAAAAGCGTGCTACCTCTGCAGAGTGTAAAACTATTCGAATAGCCGAGTCCTCGGATATGGACAGTTGGAAAGAACTGCTCGGTCCTATGTGCAAGTTTTGAAAAGATTTGAGTTTAAAAGGGAAATGAAGTGGAGAAAGTGTTCCACTACTATACCAACGAGTTGGTATGATGTGTTGGAGTTAATTGGACCGATGGCGAGCCATGGTCAGCAAAAGGAGGAGTTTTGGGAGAAACAGATACAATGGTGATTTTCCGGGAAAAATGTTTATAAAAGAGACTTCTTACCTTTTTCAACAAAGATGTATTTACGGGAGAAAGTTTTAAAAGAGACTTTTACAAAGACAGATTTATGGGAAAAGTTCTAAAAGCCTTCTTTTCTTTTTCAATAAAGATATAGAGCTTTCAAAACAAAGTGTTATTAAACAAAAGTCCATCCTACTCTTTTCAACAAGGATATGGAGTTTTCAAAGTAAACGAAGTTTTATTTAAACAATAAAAGAGTAGTGCATGCTCATTCCGGGGGTAGTTTGCGAGTACATTCAAATGTACTCATATTGGTTTCGTCCCTGGCTATTGTCTTAGCCAGATTCTGAAGAGGAGCAGTTCGAAGAAGAAGTGGTTAATGACGTCAATGCGAACTAGG
The DNA here is from genome assembly GCA_947311845.1 of Poa pratensis. Classification (NCBI taxonomy): domain Eukaryota; kingdom Viridiplantae; phylum Streptophyta; class Magnoliopsida; order Poales; family Poaceae; genus Poa; species Poa pratensis. The sequence goes on along the minus strand of CAMZMU010000076.1, from coordinate 36,974,385 downwards.
GCGCTTCCCAGTCAGCTGCCTGTAGGGTTAAGGCAAATGACTTGGGCTCCACGCTGTTTGGTGATTTCCGCTGCAAGTACCTGTTGAAGTTATGACTTCAATCAAGTAAGTATATTTATTCGGTATTTATGGGTGTTCTGTGATGCCAATTCGAGTTATGTGCAACAACAGACTGATCATGGGATTGTTGCAGGAAACATAACGAGTATCTCGGATAGTTAATCCGGGGTCCTCACAGACTTGGTATCAGAGCCATCCTGACTGTAACAGACCTTAGTTAGCATGGACGTTAGTTAGGAAAGAAATATTTTGTTAAAAATATATTGTTACCAAAAACATATTTTTATCTAAGGAAGTCCAAAAATAACTTCCACTCTTCGCACCTTCTCAAATATTTCCGAGACTCATCCCTCTATTTTAAGATTGTCTAAGGATTTCTCTACTCCCTCTTACCTGTTCAAAATACTTGACGATGAACCCAAGTGAGACCTAATTAGCTAGCACCTACAAGCAGAAGCTTGCATCACAAGTACTCAACATTCCACATCGAGGTGATTGATCTGCAAATACCAAGATTGTCGAAGTCAACCAAGCAAGAGACCTTCGAAGACCTCAACTCAACGTCAACAATTCTACTCAAGTTGCAACTTCGATAATCTCAATTCCTCCAACTGAAGCCTAAGGTGATAGAGTGAAAACTTCACCAACCATGTCTAACCGAGACCATAGGATAAACCTGATAGGAACCTTGGTTGTACCACCCGACTACCACGAGTATTAGACGTCCGTTGGTACTAAAGGTACCTTGTGTGTTGTTTGTTGGTGTGCTTTACTCTGGTTGTGTGTTGTTGTTGGTGAGTCCTCTGTTTGGGTGTTGTTTTTCTTGTGCATTCACAATCACGCCTTGATGGCAACACAAAGTAACCCAAAATTCTCTTTTTTTACAAAACTCCTTTTGTCACCCAACAAAAACTAATTTTGACCTCTTCGCCACAGTTGCACTTTGTTGCAGATGTAACCCGCTTAGGAAAATCTTTTCAAGATATTTTCCTCTTATCTAAACCGCCTCCCGATAAGAACTGACAGTTTCGCAAGATACAAAAGACCCCTGATCTTTAACCAAATAGCCTGAGATTTTTGCAACCTAACCGGCAAATCAGATAATGGCCTTCATGCACCATCTGGAGCAAGTGCGTCAAGATCTCGAAGGAAACTACAATTTAACGCCAACCTCGTGAAGACACGAGCATCACCTCGCAAAATTAACTTGTGAAATTACAAGAATACCACACTAACTTATCGTATCTAACTTTAGGTTGAACATCTGAATCAAGTCCACGATAGTATTAAATAATCTTCTAGGACTGCAAGCCTTGACAAGAGACGAGGACATAAGGAGACCATTTAGAATCGGTAACTAGGAGAACTCAAGGAGTGTAGGAGAGTTGCTATGAAGATTCGAGCTCAGAGACCGCAAGAAGGAGGAACTGCGACAAGAGACTTTGAAGAGGGATTTCTTAAGTTGGCAAAGAAGTAATATACCAGACTATCCTTGAGTATTTGGAAACTTATACATCAGAATCTACTATTATAAATCTCTCTAGAAATAGTGTGATATTTTAATGTTCGTGTTATATAGAAGTAGTTTGGTAACAAGCCTCATGAACTTGTTAACAAATCGCTTTTGTATGCTCAAACAATTGAGTGTCATATACAAATAAACGGAACCTCAGATAATCCAGTCCACCTTAGCCTCTGGAATATGAAAAGTAGTTTGATGACAAGACTAGCTACCTTGTTAACAAATTCTTCTCGTAAGACTAAGGCAATTTATGTTATAAAAGACCTCCACAATTTTATACAACTAACTAATAGAAAGCTTGCTCGGACTAAGTGGATGCCTTCACCACAGGGGTGAAGCAAATGATGTTAGAACTCAAATCAAGGACAATAATAATTTTCTTAAGTCGAGTGTATACCTTAGGAGTTACTCAAGTTCTAAGTAAGAAAATCACATGAAGATTTATTGTGTTTCCCCAAGGATATGATTTCCGAAAACAAGAAAAGAAAGAGGTGCTAGTGGACGACTCAAAACTAGTTGGTAGAAAGGAGACTTTAGGAAGATATAAGGGTGTTGAATTGTAAGTTATTAGCCAAAAGTATCTCGATGAGATCAAAATTTGGTGGATGCTGTTGGTAATATCAAAAAAAAATTTTTGGGGTTTAGAATAGAAGTGAAAACTTCGAGTGGATCGATAAATTAATTGGGATTGGACAGATGATATATTTGATTAATACTCTGGGGCTAACCAGTTGTGGTCCCCAACCCTTGGTGGTTATCTGGAACTAGAAGACGTGACCCTTGATTTAAGGTTTAGAAATAAAGGTGAAAGTTGATGGATTTTTAGGAAGCACTTGCTGATAAAATGATGTTGGATTGGTTGGAAGCAAGTAAATTAAGAAGAATACTCCAGTGTTGGAATGTTTAGGGTGATTCCTAGCGCAAGTGACCTTGTACTAAATTCTTATGGAATTATAGGAAGTGGTCAAAGATGAGTTAGCAAATGAGTAGATCGTTGTATGAAAGAAATAATTGGTGGAGGATAAGTGAATGTTTATCGGATTCTAGGAATCATTATGACTTGGTCTAGTAGCAAGACATTCTAGGTGACAGTAGTTTTCAGAGCTTGTCACACTCTGTTTGGATTATCCTTAGAAAGATCTTTTATCTTCGAAAGTGGGGCAATTCTAGAAGATATGATCACATGATTGTTGGATGCTTTATTTAGCTTTGATGATATGATCGTGGGAAAATGGCAACCTGAAGGAGTCAGATAAATCGAGATATGCCTATCTGTGGAGAAAAATCAATCAAGAAATAATTGGTGGACCACTACGATTTTTGAGATAGAATGTAATGGGAAGACTATGCCTAAAGGGTTTGATGTGTATCCGATAGATTGAACGATGCTAGGCTAAAGGGTTTATGCCCGAAGAGGATGATGGTGGATTAATAACTTTAGCTTGGGCATAAGCCATGATTCAATTAACTAGTTGATAGTAGTGGCCTTACCAGAGATGTTGGAATGGCGTTTTGAAGACTCGAGAATTAGAGGCCTATGTAAAGTTGGTTGTTTTGGATCTTAAGTATAATGAGTTTGATGTTCAGAGTATAGCACCCAACTCCCTTGAAAACTAACTTAAGCCCCTCAACCAGAAAATTTTCCCGGAAACCCTAACTATTCTGGTGCACTCTAACTTACTTGTGAAGACCTAGAACCAAAGAAGTCTTTCAGGACCAGCCTTTTTCCTGCCAAGCCGAAGGAAGAAAAGCGTGAAGGAGATCTACCGGAAGTCACTAAGAAGGATCAAACAACGGAAGCACCTGCTGTTGGCGACATCAACCACCAAGCAAGTCCAGACGCCTTAGAAGTTTATGACATCCCTCTACTAACTAGAAACCGGAGAGAGTCGAGTGCTCAGACTTGACGCATCCTGAGAACAACGCGTCCCCCACCTCTGACCCTCGTAAGGAGACAATATCAGGAAGTGATGTCTGCACCAACCCCATGCACTAAGGAATGACACCCAAGACGAAGATTTTCAAGCTACCCAAGAAGAACAATGCCTCCAAGTCAACTCCAGATGCAACCCTCATCATGACCGTTCAAAAACCCCTTTTTAAGGGGGGAAGACCTGCAGTAGGTATACAAGAACATATTAATAATTAGTTCCTTGCGCTTTAACCTTACCGTATCTGAAAACAGCCGACCACGACTATCCATCGTATTCGATCGTTAAGTCAACCCTATCGTCGAGGATTTGAACTCAGCACATAAGTTATCCGCAAAGAAAGCCTCGCAGCATCGATTTGTCAACATCTCACATGGCAACCTAGCTAAAGAAGCAACGACCTCGGAAGTATAGCCAGCCCAAAACCCGTGCCCTTGTACTCCCCTGTTACCACCGGGCAAATCTCGAGGACGAGATTTATTTTTAAGAGGGGAAGAGCTGTCACATCCCAAATTTAGAAACTAAGAAAAACTTAGTTTCACAAGACCCAAATTTCAGAACCAACAAAAACTTTTGAAATGTTTCATGGATGATTGTGTTTTACTTCCCATTGCTGTGTTTGACCTTGTGTGGACTTGGTTGTGATGTGATCTCGTTGTGTTGTTGCTTGTGTGTATAATTAACCAAGTGTGCTAGAGTAGTAAATTAAAAACACTCTTGGCAACAAATTTGGAATGTGACTTAAATTTAAAACAAACTCCTCCAATTATTCAACAAATAGAAATTAAGAACATGAGTTAAAGAAATGATCTTAATATATTAATCTATCTACCTCACTCTCTATTTCTCTCAAGCAAATATTTTTCTTTATGAAATTAATTCCATGGATGAGGTAAAAAGATGACATCTCCTTCTCATACCCCTCCCTTCCCAAAATTATATAGTTACCACTTAATTCTATTTAAACTATGAAATCCTATTTTTATTCTTTTAATTCAATTCAAATGTGTTTGTTTCTGACAAACACAAATACAAAAGCTAATATATTTGTCAAGGAAGTTCCAAGAGTTCAAAAATAATATTTTGAACTTGCTTTAGAATTTCTAAAGGAGCAACATTTGAAATTAAGCAAAATGCCCTATTCAAACCCTATGAACAAATGTGGTTCCAAACATTTTATTTTGCCACTCCAAATTTTCTGGAGCTTCTTAATGCTAAGGGGAGTCTACTCAAATTTTTACATATTTTTCTATAAAGTTTTAGTGCCTCAATTAAATCACTGAAAGGCTACTGGTTTTAAAGGAAATAAAAGAAAATCAGGAAAGGACCTAGTTGTGAGAGGGAAAAGTTCTGCCAGGGGGTTTTCGGTAATTTTGCCGTCTTCTCAGTAGCTCACATGGCGCCATGGTGCCGTGTCGTCCTCCCGCGCGTCGCACGCCCAACCCCCCCCCCCCCCTCTCCTCGCCGCGTGAAGGAGACAAGAAGGCCGAGCCGCTCCTCTGTTTCCCCTCCTCTCACTCCCTCACCCGCCCCACTCGCTCTCCCTCTCCTTTCCTCTGCTTCGACCGAACCCTAGCTGGCCGTGGCCGTCGCTGCCGCCGGTGATTGGCACCTCCTCGAGCAAATCGAAGACCGCCGCCATCACCGCCTCGTCGTCCTCTGCCTCCTCGTCCAAGGAATCGTCGCGGGAAGTTGCAAACCGAGCGGAACCTCCCCATCTTCGTCAGCTCCGGCCGCCACCTTTCCAGGAACCTCGCGAGCAGTACCGTCCACTATTCTCCGCCATTACTGCACCCCCGTGATCCCCTTCCTCTTCTCTACCTAATAGACATCGCCATTGCATCTAGGAACCTCGGAACCGCCGCGCCGTCCTCACCCGAAGCTCCAGCTCGCCGCTCATCCGTGCTTGATTGAGAGGAGGAAGAATATGAAGCCCGTACCGCTTCGCTCACGTACGTGGGCCGCGGGCTGGGCCGCCTTCCGCGTTGCTCGGCCAGAGTGGGCCAGATCTGGCCCGTTTCTTTTTTTTTTCAGTAGATCTAATATATGTTCTTAATTCCTGTTATTTTTACAGTGCAGCTTTAATTCGTTTGTGCTAGTTGTGTGCTAGCAAATTGAGTGATCTAAATTTTGTAGTGTTCCTGTGAGTTTTCCTAAACATGCAGCATTGGCTGTTTGCAAAATAATTATTTTATGTGCCTTCTAGATTTAAACCTATAAAAAGTATGTTTTGAATTGAAAATTAGATATCTAGAGTTTTATAGATCCAAATATTTCAAACTAAAATTCCCTGGAAAGCCTGAAGTGGTACCTTTCCAGATCTGTTGGTTTTATATGCAAATGAAGTCTAAAACAAAAGTTCTATTCTTTTTAATAAAACCACCAGTGGCACTTTGGTGATTTTTGTAGATTTTTGTGAGATGATTTTTAGAGTAAATCCAATTGGCTTATCTTCTATATGTGTAGGAGAACATATCCCTAGCTTGGTTTGAATTTAGGAGTCACTGATTGACTGTGGTGCTAATTATGAGGTTTAGGTCTTTTCTGCCTATTTTTATTAGGACTTTATTAATTTTTGTGTTATAACTTTATTGTTTTAGATGTGTTTCCTAGTATTTGTAGGGTGGTAATCCACTGTTGTGACTTGTTTCCTTAAATTTACTAGCATGTTAGGAGAGCTATTTGTGAGTCATGTGTTGTTAGGGTTTTATTCCCTATATAGTCTTTCTCCTAGCAATTAGGAATTTGTTAAGCTTGTTCATTAGGATAGGAGAATATTGTGTGTGATTAAAATGTATGCCTTGCTTGTTAATGATTGTTGTGGTACTGTGCTTGCATGTTATTATTGCTTAGCAGGTTATAATATGTTAGTACTGTTAGTGGTATTTGTTAGATATGTTGGTATGAGTAAAATGTTTGCCCTGCTTGATGAACTTGATTATCTTAAGTTGAGTACTAGCTTAGGTATCTTGTTATGTATCTACCCTAGCTTGGTGTGATGTATTCATTTACAGAGATTATTTGGTGACTTAACTTTTGTCTGAATTATTTCCTGTTTAGAGAAAATGGTTGTTAAGTACCTTTAGTAGAAGATGCCTTGGTGCTCTGTATTTTTAGCATGTCTTTGGTGTTATACTCCTGTGAGTATAATGCCCTTGTAAATATAGATTTTAGTTCTTGCTTGATTAAACTAGTGCTATGTTGTGGTTTGATTACTTGTTTGTATACCACTTGTGGTTTGGTTTGCTTATTGCGTGTTGTTTTATTTTCATGTTTGCGACGCTAGATATAAACGCTACCGGAGTGGTATTTGGAGATGATTTATCGAAGAAGGATGGGATTTATTTCCTTGAGCAATGAGAAGAAGTCCAGGAAAATCATGCTGAAATCAGGCAAGCTATTCTCTGAGCTTGCATTTATATACATCTATTTTGGTTCACATGTTTTACTTATAAAGAGCATAAGTGATTTATGTGGTGTTTGCCACTAAAGCTATGATTTTGAAAACTCTTTTCCAAAATATAAGTATATTATTTTGACACCCTCTATGGAGATATTAGCTGGAAATTCCTTTCCAAACTATAGGATGGGAAAAATATTGTTTACTCAAAACTCCTTTGAAAGTACTTGGATAAATGTGGAATGCCGTGATATCGGTGTTAAAGTGGAGAAATGGTGATGGTTATGAAAAATGCACATTGTGTCCTTGTACTTACAGAACAACCAATACCCTGTGCGACCACATTTACCCACCTATGGGAAAGGGCGTAGTCATATAATTTGCTCGTATTAGTATGGCATTCCTCAACAACGAGGATGACCTCGTTCCATGAGGGGATGGTCATGGCGACCTACCCCCTGACCTGGGTCCTGGCACAGTTGGTGGGGGATTGAAGGGTTCGCTCGCCGGGCAGAACTACGAATCCTCACACTTAGGTTTCCCGACGGGGAATCTGGACTGAGTGTCGATGGAAAGGTTGAAAATTTCGTAGCGGTAGGGTCCTATACTAGCATGAGCAAAGGACAGGCTATGGTCGGTGGCTATTGTCTTAGCCAGATTCTGAAGAGGAGCAGTTCGAAGAAGAAGTGGTTAATGACGTCAATGCGAACTAGGGCGCTTCCCAGTCAGCTGCCTGTAGGGTTAAGGCAAATGACTTGGGCTCCACGCTGTTTGGTGATTTCCGCTGCAAGTACCTGTTGAAGTTATGACTTCAATCAAGTAAGTATATTTATTCGGTATTTATGGGTGTTCTGTGATGCCAATTCGAGTTATGTGCTAGAACAGACTGATCATGGGATTGTTGCAGGAAACATATCGAGTATCTCGGATAGTTAATCCGGGGTCCTCACGGACTTGGTATCAGAGCCATCCTGACTGTAACAGACCTTAGTTAGCATGGACGTTAGTTAGGAAAGAAATATTTTGTTAAAAATATATTGTTACCAAAAACATATTTTTATCTAGGGAAGTCCAAAAATAACTTCCACTCTTCTCACCTTCTCAAATATTTCCGAGACTCATCCCTCTATTTTAAGATTGTCTAAGGATTTCTCTACTCCCTCTTACCTGTTCAAAATACTTGACGATGAACCCAAGTGAGACCTAATTAGCTAGCACCTACAAGCAGAAGCTTCCATCACAAGTACTCAACATTCCACATCGAGGTGATTGATCTGCAAATACCAAGATTGTCGAAGTCAACCAAGCAAGAGACCTTCGAAGACCTCAACTCAACGTCAACAATTCTAATGCTCAAGTATAGTTGTACGTTTTTCACAAAATTATCCAAATATTGGCCAAATTGAATTATTCAAACATGTTTGTTTTCCTGTCAAAGATAGGTAGTTTTTTTTTTGCATTTTGCTGTATTTTTATATTTTTTCGGTGGTTATTTACGGAAAGCTTTCCATCTTCTGTTTTTTTAACTGCCATGTGGGATCTGTCGTCATGTTGCTTACGGTTCTTAAATGCTCGGATTTGAGAGACATTCGAAGTTCTGGAATATTGAAATATGGAATTTGATCAAACGACATAAATAGCTAACGTTTTTTGTGTGGTTCTGTTGATACATCTTGACTGAGCTGTCGTTCGAAAAAGAAATACCGCCGTGTCATTGTGAGTAACTGTTGTTCTGATTAAGTTTCAATTCAAAATAGTATTTTACAGGTTCGACGTAAATGTTTGGGAAAGGCTCGAATAATACATTCGGAAAAAGCTCAAAGAATATATCTATACTGAATTAGAATTTGTTGTTTCGAGTATATGCAAATATTCAGCAATTCGAAATGTTTTTCCATAACCGTCATAATTAATATAAAAAGGTTATATTAGTTCTTGGAAGTGACATTATTTACAGTTGTTTAGTCATGCATGGAAATGTGTTAGTTGTGAAGATTTCATTCTTCTGCAAATTTTGGTATATTATTTGTAGTTTTCTGAATTACGGTTTGGAAGGTATGAATTTTACAAATTTAAGCATTTTCTGTAATTGTGAAATTTCTGGAAGGCGGGACCTACGCGTCAGGGTTTTCTTTTTTTTAATCATTTACGGGTATTGACTGTTGAGTGGAAACTGACAGGCGGGCCCGCGGTGACGTCACCACCGCCGGCGGCGGACGCGGCCGCGGCGCGGCCCAGCCCTGCCGAGCTCGCGCTCGGGCAGAGGAGCACGCGCGCGGGCCTGGGGCCGTGCGGAGCCGCGCGACGGCGTTGCGGGAAGCCGGGAGGGCGGCGCTGTGGGCCGTTTGGTCGCCGGAGACGCCGGCGGCGACCACGGACGCGGCGGAGCGAGCCGCGGCACGACGGAGGTAAATCCGGCGCCACGCGGGCGTCCCAGGACGCAGTTCTCGGCGAAGAGGTAGATCCGGCGACGGCGCAGCTCGCCGTGCCCTTCTATTCGAGGGAGGACGGCCGTGGCGGCGGCGGAGCGCGGCGGCGGCGCCGGCGAGCTCGGCTCGCGCGGGAGAAAGAGAGAGGAGGGGGCGGTTTGTGGACGATTTTTCAGGGAGGCCCCTGCTGTTTCGGCATTTTGCGGTGTGGTCCTTGGCGGGTTTTTTTTGGCAAAGTGGCGAGGGCTTGTCTGTAAATTTGCACGCCAAATATCGTGCGGGGCGACGTGGCCGGGTTTGATTGGTAGAAATTACGTTGCTACAGTAGCAACCAGGAATAAGGAGATCTGGGCTGTTGGAGGGGCCGATCGGACGGTGAGGAAACAAAGGGCGACGTGGAACCTTGATAGGGGTTGAATCGGTTGTACTTTTATATACTAGGGAATGGGGAATCAAAACGATTATGGCATCGGAAAGTATTGCATGTAGTGATAGACACTGGGTTGTCCTTTTCAGTTTGAAAACACCAATACTGTAAGAGATCCTTATTTTCAGACTTTCAGTGCCCATCTACTTCCATGCAAATGCTTACTTTTTGAAGGGTTTGGTTGCTAACTGCTGTAGGGCCTAAGTGTGTGGCTGCTAACAGCTGGTTGCCTGGCCCTGGCTTCAGTGGCAGAGTTTGCAAGATATACTTGGGGGGCCAAATTAAAGAAGAGAAAAACAAATCACATTTTAGCTAGTGTGTTGCGCCTGCTACTATGTGCATGTTACAGGGTAATTTGGAGCTATACGGGATTTTATTCCCGACCTATCCAATTGCTACCTGATAATTTGGGGAAGAAAAAACTGTGCTGGTGTGTTGTCAGCTGCAGTTGAAGGGTAATTGGAGCGGTGAGTTTATTTTTTTAGAACATGAGCGGTGAGCTTCTCGATTTATTCTGCACGACGCTGCCGGGCAGCTGGATCTCGGACAGCTGGTTGTATAGACATATTGTAGAATTACGAAACTAAAACTTATATATATCTAGGTATTGAATGCATTGTAAAGTGTCTTCTACATCGGCGCCGGTGCAAAATGAATCTCATGCATGAGAAGTTTAATCAGAGAATGACACTAAGCATATCGAGTAAAAAAGTGGTTGAATTTCGAGAAAGTAGCTCAATGGTATAATATCTTCAATATCCTAGATTGGCACTCCTTATACGAATAACCATCCTCCTCTTCAATGTGACTAATCTATGTTAGGAACTATCAATGTATAAAAAAATACCACCACAATTAGTTTTTTTGACTGCACTGATGACAAAATGACCATATGAATGTATAGAACAATTCAGGAAAAAGCGTAACAATTGCCGGTCATATACAATTCTATAATTAGCGTAAATAACAAATCACTATGCATGGTTTTTAGCTGTATGTTTTTATTTTGTGTGGCTTCCGCAAATTACGGCTCATGCTTACTATCCACACAACGTATTTCTACAATGGCTCATGCTTACTATCCACATAACGTCTTTCTACACTGAATGCCCCAACATTCCATGGATGATTTCTTGAGCGAATCTGAAATGTTAAAATCTAAATGAATCATATCTTGTAGCCATGCCACGAACACAAAACCATAGCAGAAGCCTTAAAAAATAGGAATAAGGAAAACGAAAATGAGAGGGATCAGTCGCTAGTCCCAAGTAGCTCCAGATCTTGAAATCCAATGCATCGCTACTTGATATCCGCACTATCTAGAGTTGATTTTCTGGAAACTGAAAACTGAATAAGGTATAAACACTTCCATACCTGAAATCCCCAATCAGGAAAAAACTGAAGGTAAACACTTTGTACCTGAAACTTGAGAATGAGGAGACATGTTGGTTAATCCCCAATCAGGAAAAAACTGAAGGTAAACACTTTGTACCTGAAACTTGAGAATGAGGAGACATGTTGCACTAGTAGAAAACAGGCCATCGGTTTGGCCCATTGGTCCCGGCCGAATTATAACCCGGGATCAATGCACCATTGATCCCGGGTCGAGCCGTCGTGGCGCCCGTGGGCATTGATCCCGGGTCGGTTGGGACCTTTGATCCCGGTTCGTGACACGAACCGGGATCAAAGGGTCTTCACATGCGCGCACATGCGCCGTAGCGCTGGGCCCCTCTGGAGGGGAACTTTGGTCCCGGTTCGTGTTACAAACCGGGACCAAAGGGTCTCCCCTGCTATATCATCTTCTTCCACCCGAGCTCCTCATTTTGGAGCTCGAGTTCATCACCATTTTCTCCTCCATTTCCTCTCTCCCACTCAAATTAATCCCCATTTTTTTGCACCATTTGTGAGGATTGAAGGCACCCCATCTATTCAAAGGTTAGCAACATCATTCTTTCCTCCGGCGTTGCAACTTTAGCTCATTTCATTGCTAGTTTAGCTCATTTCATTTTTTAGTGCTAGCTAGGTGTTTGATGAAATGCCCAAGCTAGAGAGTTCATTTTTTATGTGCATTTTGAGCTCAAATTAATTTATTATTTGTGGATTTTAGTGTCGTCCCGTCCTCACCGCCGTCGATAGGCCGCGTCGTCCCGTCACCGGCACCACTTCGGTGAGCCTCTTTTTTATCTTTTATTTTTAAAACAGTTACTTGTATGATTTAAATGCATAGTTATTTCTTGTATAATTTCTTATGTTTTTTTATATGTATAGTGTCATGGTTTTGATATCTGTCCCCGTCGGCCCTCGTCCGGTCTATGATTCGGATGTGGTATATTTTCATAACTATTTGTTTCGTTTCGTGTTTATCACAATCATGCCGACCAACTTGACATAGATAAATTTTTATCTAGGAGGTAGTTGAACCGGAAATTCCAACCGACCCTATTGTCGAGTTTTTTAAAAAAGAAAACGACGATTTGAAAGCAAAATTGAAGATAAGTGAAGATCTTCGTCTCCAATGCCTGGAAGAGAAGATGGTATTGGACTTGAAGATTGCCGACATCGTTGATGTTCACGGGCTCGAGATTGCCGACATCGTTGATGCTCACGGGGTCGAGATTGCCGACATCGTCGCTGCTCACGAGATGAAGATGGATGCAATGCGCTTGAAGTTTAAAAAGATTAGAAATTATGTCATTAGTCAAGAGGCTTGGTATCATTATGCTGTTGGTTCAATAGTTACCTTATTTGCGATTCTGATCGCATTTGTTGTTGGATTTAAATTCTTTAGTTAGTTGTATGTTAGTTTCAATTGATGTATGTTTCGTGAGAACTATGTATTACATTTGGGCACTACTCTACTTTGGTTTAATGTAATGAACTTGTATTAATTAATTTGGCCAGTATTATATATTCATGATGTAGTGTAATGGTTTTTGATATATTTATATAATGCAGATGAGCCGGCAATGGATGTACAGTGACCGACGCAGTGTCGACTTTATCAATGGCATGCATAGTTTTCTCAAGGTGGCTAATAAAAACAAGCCGTCGAGTGGTTTTATTTCTTGTCCATGTAGTGTCTGCAAGAATACGCGGGATTACTCTAACACAGACCGCATTCACTTCCACCTGATAACTTCTGGTTTCATGCCCGGCTATAATTGTTGGACCAAGCACGGAGAAAAAGGGGTTATGATTGAAGAAAATGAAGAGGAAGAGGATAACGACAACTATCCTACGTTCACTGAAGACGGTGATACTCCAATGGGGGAAGACGAAGCTGAAGAAGAGCCCAATGATGATGAGCCCAATGATGATTTTGGTCGGGCCATTCTTGATGCACGGATAAACAGCGGAAGTGAAAACGAGAGGTCGAAGTTGGATAGCATGTTAGAGGATCACAAAAAATTGTTGTACCCAAATTGCGAAGATGGCCAGAAGAAGCTTGGTACCACGCTGGAATTGCTGCAATGGAAGGCAGAGAATGGTACAACTGACAGGGGATTTGAGGATTTGCTGAAAATAATAAAGAAGATGCTTCCAAGGGATAACGTATGGCCCCCCAGTACGTACGAAGCAAAGAAGATTGTGTGCCCTCTAGGATTAGAGGTGCAGAAGATACATGCATGCATCAATGACTGCATCCTCTATCGCGGTGAGAAGTACGAGCATTTGAATGCGTGCCCGATATGAGGTGCATTGCGGTACAAGATAAGTCGAGATGACCTTGGTGATGTTGAGGGAGATCCGTGCCCCAGGAAGAGGGTTCCTGCCAAGGTGATGTGGTATGCTCCTATAATACCACGGTTGAAATGTTTGTTCCAAAACAAAGAGCATGCAAAGTTGTTACGATGGCACAAAGAAGACCGTAAGAAAGACCTGATGCTGAGACACCCCGCTGATTGGTCGCAGTGGCGAAAAATCGACAGGACGTTCAAGACGTTTGCAGATGACGCTAGGAACATAAGATTTGGTCTAAGTACAGATGGTTTAATCCTTTCGGGGAACAGAGCTCCAGTCATAGCACCTGGCCTGTGACTCTATGTATGTATAACCTTCCTCCTTGGTTGTGCATGAAGCGGAAGTTTATTATGATGCCAGTGCTCATCCAAGGTCCGAAGCAACCCGGCAACGACATTGATGTGTACCTGAGGCCATTGGTTGAAGAACTTTTAGAGTTGTGGCGTGACGAAGGGGTACGTGTGTGGGATGAGCACAAACAAGAGCCATTTGACCTACGAGCGTTGTTGTTTGTAACCATCAATGATTGGCCTGCTCTTAGTAACATTTCAGGACAGTCAAACAAGGGATACAATGCATGCACGCACTGTTTAGATAAGACTGAAAGTATATATGTAGGTAACAAGAATGTGTACCCAGGTCATCGTCGATTTCTTCCACTTCAGAATCCCGTAAGAAAGAAAGGCAAGCATTTCAAATGTGAGGCTGATAACCGGACGAAGCCTACCTGCCCTGATGGTGATGCTATATATGAGATGGTCAAGGATTTAGAATTAATCTTTGGAAAGGGTCCTGGCAGTCTATCTGTTCCGAAAGACGCCAACAAGCGCGTACCCTTGTGGAAAAAGAAATCTATATTTTGGGAGTTACCTTATTGGAAAATCCTAGAGGTTCGCTCTGCAATCGACGTGATGCACGTGACGAAAAATCTTTGCGTGAACCTGCTAAGCTCATTGGGCGTGTATGGGAAGACGAAAGATACACCGGATGCACGACTGAACCATCAACATATGCACGAGAAGACGAAAGACGACCACCTTAATCCAGAGAAGTATCAAGATCCTGCCAGCTACGCTCTTACCAGAGAAGAGAAGGAGATCTTTTTTGAAGTTAAGCATGCTTTAAAAAATAAACTTTGAAAAAGATATGATTTTCATATATATATTGGAACATTTAAATTAAATATAAAAAAGAAACTAAATAAACAATTCAAAAAACATGTAAAAGAAAACAGAACTACAAAAAACAATTAAATCAATAGATATAAAAGAAAAAGAAAACAGAAATAGAAACAAGAAAAGGAAACAAGAAAAAAAAGAAAAAAGGCCTTTCATCCTGGTTGGTAACACCAACTGGGACCAAAGGCCTGCTGGGCTTCACGCGCAATTTTTCACGGCCCAGACAGACCTTTGGTCCCGGTTGGTGTTACCAACCGGGATGAAAGGGTCTTCCATCCCGGTTCGTGCCTGGAACCGGGATGGAAGGTCTTTTCCGCGTTGATTTGGGTGGTTTCGCCCCCAATTTTTTCACAAGTCCTCGATTTCGACTCCCCTCTCTCGTGCCGCCGCCGTCGCCCCGAGGTGCTGCTCCGCCTTGCCGTGCCGCCGCCGACGCCGCGAGGTGCTGCTCCGCCCTCCCGAGGGCTGCCCGACGCATCTCCGCCTTCGGCTCCCTCTCCTGACGCCGCCGCCCTCCCCTGCCGCCAGGCTGCCGCGCGCCTGCCTCGTCGTCGGAGCCTCCCTTTCCCCTGCCGCGCTCGACGCCGGAATCCCTCACACACCGTCGCTCCCCACGGACGCCGCGCTCGATCGACGCCGCGCCGCGCTCGCTCTCCATCCCCGGCCACGCGCCCCGGCCTCTCCCCGCTGCGCTGCTCCGCCACTCTCGGGTGTCGCGGCGCCAGAAGTCCTCCGCCGTGTCGCGTCGTCGCCGGAATCCCTCTCCACGCCGGCCACCGCCTCCGACGGTAATTTCCCTCCCCTACAAATTCCAAATTGCATAGCTATATTGTTAGGAAAATTTTGTTGGTGGTTTAAATTTACTAGATGCAATTTTTTCAGTACCATTTTGATATTTGCATAGTATAAATTTTGAGAATTGTATGCAATTGTTTAGATGATGCTAGGTTTAGGAAATATTTTTTAGTTTTAGGAATTTTTGTGTTAGGAAATATTGTTTCTAATTGTAGGATTTTAGTGTAGTTGTCATAGTTGCTAAGTATAGTTTTATGAATATTGTTATGGACATTTTGGTCTATTTTACTAAGAAGCAACATTAGAAAATGTTTATAACAATGCCATCCGTAATAATATTCATAACCAATTTTGCATTACATAACAACTTAGAAATTTTTAGGTTAGGAAATGTTGCTATGATTATAGTTGCTAAGAAATTGTGGTGTTAATAGTTAGTGGTAGTTGGTATAAATTTGTATAGTTGCTATGAAATAATTTGTTCTTTGTCATCTTAAATTATATATGGATATTCATATTCTTGTTACAAAATTGATTGCAGGGACATTAATTGAGCCATGGATCCAAATTGTCCGGACGCCTTCGGCAGAGACGAGGAGCGTGAAGAGCAATTGGATCCACTTTTTCCGGGCCTCGGCGTTAGAGACGAGGAGTGTGAAGAGCAATTGGATCCACTTTTTCCGGGCCTCGGCGTTAGAGACGAGGAGCGTGAGGAGCGAATGCGTATGATTATAGCAGGACGTGCAGCCACGCCTGTCGGTGAAGATGACGATGCGGTAAATTTAGATGATTTCAGCTCCCAATTTCTGAACGACTCCGGTGAGGGAGTTGAGGAAGAACAAATTTGTGTAGAGAAGGAAGTGGCATTAACAAACTCAGGCGAGGTATATTAATTAAGCCTCTGTTGATCGATGACATTACATGTATTAATTATTTGAGCCTGCGGTTATTAACGAAACTTTTTTTCTTTTAGCCCTCGGAACAAGCAAATCATCCGCATCTAGATGGTCGAAAGGGTCGAAAGCCGTGTCGAAACGAGGCCCGTCGAAGCCGATGAAGGAGGGTCAAAGGGTAGTGATCGACATAGTTTCTGTTGATGGCGAACCAATGCAACCCTTAGAGTGTCGCCGTAAATTTATAAATCAAACCGGAGTTTTTGTAAGGGACATGGTACCGATCACATATCAAGAATGGATAAGCCGAAGGACGAGACCAAGCCTTGGACTTATGTCGACGACAAAACAAAAGATTTGCTTTGGGACAAGATCTTGACAAAGGTCACCCTACCTCCAGAAGTGGCAGAAAACGAGCGGTGGATCGAGAAAGTCAAGGAGTTTACTCTTGGCAAGGCTGCCGAACAGTTCCGAACCCACAAGAAAACTATATGGAGAAATTATTGTGTGGCGAAGAAAGAAGATCTGGAATTCACTCCAGTATTCACTGGAGCACAAGTGAAGTTACAAGACCAGTGGCCCTTATTTCTGAAGCAAAGAGAATCGGAGGCCGCTGTGGCCCGGTCGGAAACAAACAAGTTAAATGCTGCGAAGAAGATATATCACCACACTTTGGGGGCAGGTGGCTACAAGGCTGCCGTGCCTAAGTGGGAAGCATTCGAAGCAAAACTGCTTGATAACGGGGTCATTCCAAAGAGAGCGACCTGGCCCGAGAGGTCCAAATTTTGGTTGTTCGCGCATGGGGCTGGGTTGGACCCTGCCACAGGGAAGATTGTTCCTCAGGAAAAATGGGAGGACAAGATTAGGTTTATAACCGGAGAACTTGTGAAAGCAATAGATCAAGTTCGAAAAGGAACGTACAAGGTCGACAGAGAGAAAGACGAGCTGTCACTCGCACTCGGGAATCCTGAAAAAGTTGGACGAGTACGAGGTTATGGATACGGAGTTAATTGGGCAAAAGGTTTTCCGGCAGACGCTCATAATTATAGAAGCCGTGAGAGAAAGAAAAAGGAGGACAGAGACCGGTTATCGGCATTGGAACACAAGGTGCAGCAGCTGCAGCAGGAAACTCAGCAAAGGGCATCTCATGTGCAGCTAGAAAGTCCTGAAGTCGAAGCCGCCCCATCTGATCAGCGGAAAAGCAGCGTGGGTTCCACGCAGCTAGAACATTCTGAACTTGAAGCGCCGGCGGCTCACTACCCCGTGGATGATATCACGGAGAAGACAGAATGTGATCTACATATGGCAATGAAGAACATGTCCTTCAAGGTGGCGGTCGGCTTTGCTTTACCAAATGAACCTGGAGCGAGATACCATCTCGCCGGGATTCCAGCTGGCTAAGCTCGTGTCGGGGTGGATGACATTGTGCCGTTATATGCTGGTCTGAATCTTGACATTCCAGGAGGTGACGACGAGAGGACACTGGGAGAAGCCGTGAAGTCCATTGTTCTCTGGAAGAAGGAACACATCAAGTTTCCAAACTTGCCGCCGCCAAGGCCACCGACTCCTCCGATCACCTCAAGATCCACCCTCCCCGCCTCATGATCCACACTCCCCACCTCATCATCCACACTCCCCACCTAAAGATCCCCACTCCCCACCTCATGATCCATCCCCCTCACCTCAAGATCCATCCCCCACCTCAAGATCCATCCCCGCCACCTCGTGACGAGTGTCGGGATCCCAGCGCGAGTCCATCGCCCGCGGCATTGCAGCAAGAGAGAGTGCGCTCTGTTTTCCGGAAACTAAAGTTCCCGTCGAAATATACAGAGAGGTGCGCTTTAAACTTCCCGCGAGAAACTCGAGAGGAACGCGAGTTGCGAAAGCCTCTTGAAAAGAGATCTTACGACTTGACTCCAGAGGAACTCGAGAAGTCGGTGCGAGCTGATGTGAAAAGACAATTGGGACCGAAACGGATCCCGCAAAAGCAGGTAATACCACCGGGAAAAGTTGAGAAATTTCTGAAAAATATATTGACTGGGCCGGCACCGCCGCCTGTTCTGCCAGACGACTATGATCGTACCATTATCAAGCTAGTTAGAGAAGAGAAGTTGGAGAAGGAGGCGGCATATTGCCGAAAGAGGGAGCAGCAACAGATGGCAGCTAATAAGGAGCAGCAGGAGAAGGAGGCTGCATTTCGCGAAAAGAGGCAAGCTAATAAGAAATCCGGGAGACAAGTGGCCCAGTTCGGAGAACAGGCAAACCAGTCAGTCCCCGCGCTCAAAGTGATGTCCGGTAAGGAAGTACAACAAGACACTTTTCGCATAGACGACCCCAAAGAGTATCAGTATGCATGGACATATGCCTACGGGGAGCCCTTGGTTAGACCTGAGCTGGTCAGATCTCTGCCAACACAATTGCGACGTTTGCATGAGTGGTACGAGGGAGCCGTAAAGGCCAATCATGATATTTTCCACGTTGCATATACGAAAGACCATTACTTAGAGGATAACGCGATGTATGTGCCGTTTTCGGAAATATTTCAATTATTCAATCAAGACTCCCTCGACAAAGCCCTCGTCAGCTGCTATTGTTTGTAAGTGATTTATTTATGCAATTTAATTAAGTCTCTATCTCAGCTCGTTCGTTGCCAATTATCTAACTTTATTCTTTTGTACGCTATTATGCAGAATGAAGATCGCCGAATGCAGAGATAACGGAATCTATAGTATTGGGTTCATGGACCCATATTGGATTCATGAAGTTACCCTAAAGAACCATCCCAAGGACACCGAGAAAAGCTTGCTACGGTATCTAGTCAAACACAATACCTGCGCAGAAATACTTCTTCCTTACAACTTCGAGTGAGTGTTACCGTACCTTCTACACATTCTACTTTGCTTACTCGATGTTTAGTGTAATCGATAACTCATGGACATATAAACGTGTGCAGTTTCCACTGGATTTTGGCAAACATTAGAGTTGAACAAGGAGTCGTTCAAGTCCTGGACTCATTAAGGAAAGATATGGACAAGTACAGCAACTTGCAAGCAATGTTCCAGAGGTAACTTCAGTCATTATCGCTCTATATCGATCTCTTTCGTTCGTTCAAGTCCTTTGATTTTTTTCTTTTGCCGAGCAGGGTTTGGGAAAAGTTCAAGAAACAGGTTCGTGGGACTTGGAAACCGGACCTGTATTGGTATGAAACCAAGGTAAGTAGTACTATATATATGTCCGCGCAACTTTTTAATTCTAGTTTCAGTACCATTATCATGCTTGATTGTTATTTGATTAAATTCCATTCTTTGTAAAGTGGTGTCTGAGGCAGGCACCCGGGAATAATTTATGTGCATATTATGTTTGCGACTACATACGACATTTTGTCAAGACCTGGGATAGAAAGCGCAGAACAGCAGAGGTCCGTATACACTCTCGGCAATTACTTTATTACCATACTGTGTTCATTTCCATTAATAATAATTTTCTGATGATTTCACATAATTTTATTGATCTAGATGGAACTAGAGAAGGACATGCTCATACCAAGGAAGCACCTTCTAGCAATTCAAGAGGAATTGGCAGGATTTTTGAACAAGGAGGTCCTGAAGAAATCCGGAGAATTTTATCACCCTAGTAATTATTTTCTGTAATTGACGTGATCTCGACGTGAGCAACGTGATGTCGGTGTGTAACATAAACTTATTTGTGATCTCGACTTTGTATGTATATATATGCATCAAAACGTGACCTCGGTAGTGTAGTGTAAACTTTATGTGTACGACTTGTTTTATGCGCAACGTGATCTTCATAGAAAATAATTAAATGGAAAACAAAAAAATCGAAACCCCTAAAAAATAAATAAATAAAAGACAAAAGAGCAAAACTCTTTGGTCCCGGTTGGTAAGCGTCCCCCCTACGCGCTGAGCCGCACCCACGTGGAGGCCCATCAATCCCGGGTCGTGGACACCCGGGATAAAAGCCCCCCCCCCCCCCAGCCCCGACCCTTTAATCCCGGTTGTAAACCCGGGACCAAAGGCCCTCTGGACCCGGGATAGATGAGCTTGTTTCTACTAGTGTTGGTTGCTTTAGAATCCACCATCAGTTTGATTTACTTAGAGTAGTGGAGACGAGGAAGAGATTGAGGCGACTGGAGAAGAGGAAGATATATAGAGGTTATAAATTGGCCGAAGAAAAAACCTGATTAGATGGCGCAAGCGGATATTTTTTCTTTGGTTGCCGATGCCTCGAACTGCAGCCAATTTAACCCGCCCTTAATTGTAAGTGCCAGTTACTGCATGTAAGCGTAGGTTATGCATGCTGCATGGCCTCACACAGTGTCAAGATTGGACGGCTATATTGAACCAAGTTAGTATATCTAACAGCTACACTAATTCAAGAGACGTGGCTCAAGGAGAAGGCAGAGAATTCCCTGTAGTGGGTGTTAGCTATCATGAGGTGCATCTCGGTGTGTGTCGGGGGAGTATCCCCGGGTAGGGTCAAGGCTTGGCATAAGGTGGTGTTCGAAGTTGTGCCGAGGTACGGAAAGGGCCGACCTGTTTGGGCCTGGGAAGGTCCGAGCTTCATCTTGACCTGGAGAATACAGGCCGACCTATTTTGGCCCAGAGGGGTCCGAGGTATACTGTTGGCCAGGGCCGAGGTTCACTGTCCGAGCTATGTTCTGCCGACCTAACTACCTCAGTGCAGTGGTTTGTGTTGTGAGTGCAGGAGAAGCTGTGGGGAGGAAGTAAGATCCGACCTGGTAAAGGAGATTAAGCGCAAGACCCGAGGTACGGAGCCCGTCACATCCGTGTCGAGCTAACCGAGGTGGTGGGCTGTAGGTCGGGCAGGAGTCAATGCTCCTGTCACTTCCAGCCGGGTACTAGAGCGCCTGACACGGGAGCGTCTGTCAAGGAGCATGGCAGAGGCGTGCTCCGGGTTCGGCGGGCCTGCACGTCTCCGACCGCTGACCACGCGAGGTCTGGGAAAAGGCTACGAGGTAGCTCTGCCAGGCCACGTCCTGTCTCGGTCAGAGGGGACATGCTAGTTCTGCCGTTAGGCTACAGGAGATGGGCAAGCCACGTCTTGTCCCCGACCGAGGTACGGTGGTACGGTGGTGACCGTTGCAGAGGCATGGCAACAGTGTTCTGCGAGGGGCACAATGGTAACCCGGCTGGCCTATATAGTGGGCTTCACCCCCTCCTGCTAGAGAGGATCCAAGATCAAGAGAGACCCCCCCCCGCTGGAGCTAGTTGATCAAGAGAGAAAGAGAGAGGAAGCTCGGAACACCCCGGAAACACCTCGGATTCAGCTCGGAGTGCCTTCTTCCTCCCTTAGCTCCATCTTTTACCTCAAGTTCTCACCATTGTATCATCATACAGCTCGAGGAGCAGCTTGTACTTGTCACTCTGAGCTATACACTGACTAGGATAGTGCTGCAGTAGGGGTGTTACCTCCGCAAGAGGGCCCCGAAGCAGGGTACATCGTGGTGTGTTTGTGTTCTTGCTTTCTTGGTTCTTCGTTCGTGTTCTTGCGTGTTCTTGCGTGTGCACTTCTTGAGTGCATAAACCCTCCCCGGATTCCCCCAACGACCATTCGGCCCCATCTTAGCCATACCTATGGCATCTGCCGTGATCCCACCACGACAGTTGGCGCCCACCGTGGGGCAGATTGAGGCGTTGGAGGGAGTTTTCATCCGGACGGGCTCAGGCGAGCGTGTTCTTTCCGGGCTTGTCGCCAAGATCGGAGAGTTCACCTTCATCAGCGACAACGCGGGGTGTTTCGCCGGCAAGCCTTCCCCGAGCACGGCTTCACCATGATGCTCGGCAGCTTCGTCACGTACGTTGCTGTCGAGGTTGTTCGCGGGTACCCGGAGCAGGTGCTCGTGGACGACGAAACTCCTCTCCTCGCGGCTTTAGGTCGGCGTATCACTCGCCCCGAGAGCTGCGTAGAGGTGATGATGACAGGTCCGGTTGACGCCGCTGGCAAAGTAGATGCCAGCCAGTCCAAGGCAGCCGAGGTTGCTAAGGTGAGATCTGCAAAGCCCAGGCTAGAGAAGGACTTGCCTGGCACCCCAGAGCTGCGGGCCGAGGTGCGACCCTGGTAGAGATAGTGGATACACTGGCAGACCCAGTAAATCCAGGAGTGGACATAGTAGTGACTGTGGCCGACCTAGAGGCAAAGCGTGTCCTGTTGCAGAAGGAGGCTGTAGCAATGATAACAGCTAGAGATGAGTTCAATAGAGATCTGCGCGAGTACAATGCAGCGAATGGCTTCACCCCGGTAGCGGTTGATACACATAGGGGAGCCGAGGTGCGGCAGAGAGGCAAGGGGCTCAACGATGAGATAAACAGGGAGGCTCGACCTACCACCTCGGCTAGGAGTGGGAGTCGCGTGTCAACTGGAAGGCCGGTGTATAGTTCCCCTGCTAAGAACCTCAGAGCTGCCGAGGCAGGCAGGGCCGAGCTATCCGGATTATCTGGAGATGCATGGCGTGCGCAGCAGAAGCGAGTCAATGAGTTAGTATATGTGGCTAACCAGCAGAATGAGGCTCTCCGCAGAGCATATGCCGGGGCTGGTGATTCAGAGATGGTTTATTCAGCTAGGCCAGTCAGTCAGGTGTCCAAGGGGCAAGCCTCGTCTCCACTCGTCGGAGGAGCCGATCGAGCCCGGAGTGTCACCTCGGGTCAGAACCAGCAGCTGCAGATGTATGATCCAGTCCTAGCAGCAAAGCAGAAGGTGGGCCAGGGCAATGCTAGCCGAGCTAAGGGAAACCCCGGCCCAGGCAATGCGAGCCGGCTAAGGGTAACTCCGGTCAGGGAAATCAGAACGGCGGTCAAGCAGCATCGGCTGGCCGAGGTAAACCACCTCCGCCCCCGAGGTATCAGCAACAACCTCGGCAGCAGGGGCAATATCAGCGAGAGCCGGAGTATGTTCAGCAACCTCAGAACGTCGGTCAAGGCGATGACCGATATGATGATGGAGACTCGGCCATGGCACGAGCTGGATACCACAGAGTGGATGGGGCGTTGGGACCTCGGATAGGAGGTCGGATGTTAGCTCCAGGCGATGTCCGTAACAAGCTGGATAGAATCTACTTGTCTGAGCAACTGGAGGAGGAAGGCCCTCCTGGTCCGGCGTGTTTTGGACCTCGGATCATGAAGGAGCCACCACCACCAGTATCTCAGTTCCAGTTAGGTCGGAACACCAAGCCATACAATGGGAGCACCAAGCCACAAGATTGGCTGACAGATTATGTATCCTCGGTGCACATTGCGGGGGGCAATCGCCGATGGGCGGTCCGGTATCTCCCGCACATGTTGGAAGGTCCAGCTCGGATCTGGCTGAATAATTTGCCGGAGTATAGTATCAACTCCTGGATAGACTTGGAGCTGGCGTTTAACAGCAACTTTGCTAGTACATACAAGAGGCCAAACCGACCTCAGCTCCTGGCGGCATGTAAGCAAGATGATCATGAAACTGACCGAGAATTCTTAACTCGGTGGAGCAATGTTCGGAATTCCTGTGAAGGAGTGGTAGAGGCACAGGCCATTTCCTGGTTTGCAGATGGTTGTCGACATGGCAGCATGCTGTGGCAGAGGCTCCAGAGAGATATGCCGAGATCCCTAGCAGAAACAATCCGGGTTGCAGATTCTTATGCCCTGGGTGATCCGATGCAGCCAGCAGCAGAGGCAGGAGCACGTAACAGAAGGAGGGAGCCAATAAACAACCGGCTCGGACCAAGGTGTAATGACCGTCAGGAGTTCGGACAGAAGAGGAGGGAGCCGGACTATCCATACCTCCAACCAAGTTGCAGCGGTGAACCCGGATCAGCCCGGAGCTGGAGGTGTCCAGAGGCCAAAAATCAATGGTCCGGCATTTAGTCCGAACCGGAGCCACCCATGACCTATGAATCAATGATAGATGGTCCGTGCTGTTACCATACGACCGACCCGCGCAAGCCAGCCAACCATTCAACCCGGCAGTGCAGCTGGAACCGCAGAATCAGAGAAGAGGGGGCAAGGGCCGGAGGAATCAGAACAGGACCACCACCTCAGAGATTTCAGCCGAGGTCCCACCCTAATCTGTCCGGAGCAAATGTTACCCCGATAACCACTGCACCTCTTCCGAGGCCTGCAGCAGCAAGACCCGTGAATGTTGTGAATGTCCGAGGTAATAACAACAACAATGGTGCCGGACCAAGTCAGCAGTATGAATACCCCGGAAATGACTATAGAGAGGTTCATGCGAGCTATGTGGTCTTTGTGACCGAGCCAACTGACAAGAAGAGCGTGCAGAGGCGTGCCATGGAGGTGAATGCAGTAATGCCGGTGGTGCCGACCTATATGAACTGGTCTGAGCAGGAGATCACTTGGAGCAGAAAGGACACACCTCGGATCATGCCGAGCCCTGGAAAGTATGCCCTGGTGGTAGATCCAACGTTGTGTGGGCCTACCAACAATGTGAGGTTCACCCGAGTTCTGGTGGACAATGGCAGTGCCATCAACATCATGTACCGAGACACAATGGTGAAATTGGGCATCTCGCCTAATCAGTTGATGCCAAGCAGTTGTACTTTTCATGGGATTGTGCCCGGCGTTTCCTGTGCACCCATGGGCAAGATATGGGTGGATGTAGCATTTGGAACCAAGGAAAATTGCCGAGTTGAGAGTATCGAGTTCGAGGTGGTGGACTTGGAGAGTGCATACCATGCACTGCTTGGAAGGCCGGCTTTGGCCAAGTTCATGATTTCCACCCATGTTGCATACCTGAAGATGAAAATGCCAGGGCCTAATGGGATCATATCCATCTCGGGTGACTACAAGCGAGCATTCAGTGTGCCTCGGCGGGATCTAACTGGCCGAGTCTTTGGTGATCGCAGCGAGAAGAAGAAGCTGCATCAAGTGGTGGCAATGGCGCAGTCAACACAGCTCGGCCTGTCCGGACTGATGAGCCCGGACTCAACTGCGGCGTTCGAGGTACCCAAGGAGACCAAGAAGATCCCCATTGACCCGGAGCACCCAGAGCATGTGGCCATCATTGGGACCGGGCTAGGCGAGAAATAGGAAGGCGAGCTCTGTCACTTCCTCCGTGAGAATCGGGATATCTTTGCATGGTCGGCTAAGGACCTGCCAGGTGTTCCGAGGGAGTTGGCAGAGCACTCTTTATTTGTTAGGCCAGAGGTGAAACCGGTGAGGCAACCGACCCGTCGTCTCTCAGACGACCGGAGACAAGTGGTGCTGGACGAGCTGGCTAAGTTGCTTGCAGCCGGGTTCATAATGGAGGTACTGCATCCGGACTGGATATCCAATCCGGTCTTGGTGGAAAAGAAGAAAGACGAGCCAGCCGTGGTCAAGGTGTGGCGCATGTGCATTGACTTCACTAACCTCAACAAGGCGTGCCCAAAAGATCCGTTTCCATTACCTCGGATTGATCAAGTGATCGATTCCACTGCTGGTTGTGAACTGTTATCTTTTCGATGCGTACTCTGGTTTTCACCAGATACCACTGAACCCAAAGGATCAAATAAAGACTGCTTTTATTACCCCGTATGGGGCGTATTGCTATCGTGTCATGTGTTTTGGTCTGAGAAATGCCGGGGCAACTTATCAGAGGTGTATGCAGAAATGCCTGCACTCTCAGATGGGCAAAAATGTGCAAGTGTATGTCGATGATATTGTCATCAAAACTAAGGAGAAACATACTCTCCTCGAGGATCTCGAGGAGACATTTGTGAATTTGAGAAAGTATCGGTTGAAGCTTAACCCGGACAAGTGCACCTTTGGTGTCCCGGCTGGAAAGTTGCTCGGATTCCTGGTGTCTAGCCGAGGTATCGAGGTTAACCCGGCCAAATCCGAGCTATTGAGAGCATGAAGTTACCGAAGTGTTTGAAAGATGTGCAGAAGTTCACAGGGTGCCTAGCCTCGTTGAGCCGATTTGTAGCTCGGCTAGGAGAAAAAGCCTTACCTTTGTACCAGCTCATGAAGAAAAGTACCGGGTTTACATGGACCCCGCAGGCCGACGTGGCGTTTGGTGAGCTGAAAAAGATGTTGTCCACTGCCCCGGTGTTGCGTCACCATTGCACAATGAGCCGATGTTACTTTACATTGCGGCCACAAACCGAGTTGTAAGTGTGGCAGTGGTGGTGGAGCGCGAAGAAGGTGGCAGGTCGGTGCAGAGACCGGTGTATTACTTGAGCGAGGTGATCTCTACCTCGAAGCAGAACTATCCTCACTACCAGAAGATGACGTATGGTGTTACCTGGCG
Source organism: Poa pratensis (assembly GCA_947311845.1). Lineage (NCBI taxonomy): Eukaryota > Viridiplantae > Streptophyta > Magnoliopsida > Poales > Poaceae > Poa > Poa pratensis. The sequence goes on along the minus strand of CAMZMU010000076.1, from coordinate 36,947,746 downwards.
GTCAAGAAGTTGAAGCATTATTTCCAGGAGCATCCCATGACGGTGGTGTGCGAAGCTCCAATCTCGGAGATCATCGGGTGCAAAGATGCAACTGGCCGAGTTGCCAAATGGGCGATTGAGGTGTCTCCATATGCACCACATTATGAGAGAAGAGACGCAATTAAATCCCAGGCGTTGCCGGACTTCTTTTGTGATTGGGCCGAGATGCAGTATGAGCCACCCAGGCCGGACTATAATTATTGGAAAATGCATTTTGATGGGTCCAAAACAAAGATCGGGCTGGGGGCTGGAATAGTCCTCACCTCGCCAAAGCAAGATCAGCTGAAGTACGTGCTGCAGATTCATTTCTCAGCATCAAACAATGTGGCGGAGTATGAGGCCTTAATCCATGGCCTCAAGGTGGCAAAGGAGATCGGTATCCGGCGTGTAGAGTGCTTCGGCGATTCCGACCTGGTGGTGCAACAATCTTCTGGAACTTGGGATGCTCTGGATGCCAACATGGCGTTATATCGGTTCCATGTGCAAAAGATATCCGGGTTCTTTGAAGGGTGTGAGTACAGGCATATACCTCGGGCAGAAAATGATGCTGCCGACGTGTTGTCAAAGCTCGGTTCATCAAAGAGGCAGTACCACCAGGGGTAGCCCTGAATCACTTGAGAACTCCTTCAATCAAACCTTCTCCTGAATCCGAATCTATTTTCATCCCGGCGGAGCAAGAGCCCGGACCTGTTCCAATGGAGGTAGACGTCGGATGCGTTTGGTCGGACCCGGGGACTGCGTGGCAGAGCTCGGGGACTGCACACCAAACCTCGGGGACTGCTCATCCAGACTCGGGGACTGGTCGCAGGATGGTGGAGGAAATAATGGAGGAGATTATGGTGGCCGAGCCAATGGAGGTGGATGAGGAACTTTTTCCTTTGCACCCGGTGCCGGAGTGGGCGGAGCAAATTATGAAGTTCATAACGGAGGGAAGCACGCCAAGTGACACAACCGAGGCTAGGAGGATTCAAAGGAGGGCCAAGGCGTACACCATCATCAACAAGGAGCTCTATAAAAGAAGCGTAACCGAGGTGTTGCAACGGTGTGTTGAGCCAGCTGAAGGCAAGGAGATGCTTTTGGAGATCCACCAAGGAGAGTGTGGTCATCATTGCAGCACAAGAGCTCTGGTGGCCAAGGTGTTTAGGCATGGGTTCTATTGGCCCACTGCTCTTGCTGATGCAGAGGCCATAGTCCGGAGATGTGAAGGATGCCAAAGGTTTGCCAAGCAAACGCATATGCCAGCTCGGCGCTCAAAACAATTCCTATCACTTGGCCGTTTGCGGTATGGTGTTTGGATATGGTGGGAGAGTTCAAACCAGCCCGAGGTAACATGACACACATATTGGTGATGGTGGACAAGTTCACCAAGTGGATCGAGGTGAAACCAATCCGGAAGTTGGATGGTCATTCAGCAGTGACTTTCTTGAAGGAGATTATTCTGCGATATGGCTACCCCCATAGCATTATCTCGGACAACGGCACAACTTTGCTGTTGGAGAGTTCGCTCGGTTTTGCATGAACAAGGGAATCCGGCTGGACATAGCCTCGGTGGCACACCCGGAGTCTAATGGACAGTGGAAAGATCAAATGCTCTAGTGTTGGCCGGCATCAAGGCTCGGCTCATTGAACCACTGCTGAAAACGCCGGGGTGTTGGATAGATGAGATACCAGCAGTACTGTGGGGTCTAAGGACCACGCCAAATCGATCAACTGGCTATACGCCATTTTTTATGGTCTATGGGGCAGAAGCTATGCTACCCACTGACATCGAATATGATGCGCCCAGAGTGGCAATGTACACTGAAGCCGAGGCAAAAGAGGCTCGGGAGGATGCAGTAGATCTGCTTGAGGAAGCGAGAGAATTGGCCTCATCTCGGTCAGCAATTTACCAGCAAGGTCTCCGACGTTATCATAGCCGGAGTATCAACCCTCGTGTGTTTCACGAGGGAGATTTGGTGCTGAGGTTGGTGCAGCGCAAGAAAGGCCGGCACAAGTTGTCACCTCCATGGGAGGGACCGTTCGTTGTGAGCCGAGCTCTGCTCAATGATTCCTACTATCTTATAGATGCGCAGGAACCAAGGGAAGATGGGCTGGACAACCCCGGTCAGAGGTCAGGCGACCATGGAACGTAGCTCTACTCCGACCTTTCTACTCATGAAAGGCGCAATGTATGTACCTCGGTTAATCCTTAATAAAAATGTCGGCACTCCGAGGTTAAAGCTCGGGGACTGCCTCGCTCTTGTGCTTATGTTTTATCTCTGTTTGTCAGTTTCGTTCATATGCCGAACTATTTTGAACCTCGTCTCAAACTTCAAGTAATGTGTGCTATGAAACTAATCTTGTGACTCGACTGGCATCTGCCTAAAAGGTAGTCAAGAGCAAAGAGGAAAAAACGTGGGAGACATGAAAATGAACTCGGGGACTCGGTCCAAAATTATAGTTCGGCATGTGTCGTTTACTAACCCCTGTCTTTACCTTTCGTTTATGTCGGATGACTTTGAAACATACCTCGGAATTTACCAAGTACTGTATGCTATGAACAACAATCTTGTGACTCGACTGGCATCTGCCTAAAAGGTAGTCAAGAGCAAAGAATGCCAAACATAGTAAACACGAAAGTAAACTCGAGCAATCATTCAAAAGGATTCGACGTAAAGCTTAGAAAAGCATGGTTCGGATAAGCATGATAGTAACAGAGGTAGCAAAAGGAACTACTTAAGTTTGATTACATCTGCGTCCCGGCATACCGGGGATTTAATGAAGTTTTTTGGCCAAGCATAAGTTCAGGTCGAGGCATCAGGAATTACGTCGGCAGCAGCCGATGCAGCAGGGATTTCGTCCGGAGCCGAGGTAGCCTGGGAGGTGCTGGCAACGTCGGCAGTAACCTCGGCACCAGGTTGTGGAGAAGCCTCGGTTTCTGCTTCGCGGGTGTCACCATCGTCACCTTGCTCGGCTTCGACGTCGGATTCTGTTTCGTATTCCTCCTCTTCTGGCTCGTCATCTTCGGCGTCGGAGTAGGTGTCTCCCTCGCTCAAGTTCTTGGTGTTGGCATATCCAGCGAAGAAGGCAGCCATCTTTTCGCGCCGCTGGATGAGAATTGGGTCCGTGGACCAGGGCGAGCCTCGTGGTACGGTGGTGACCGTTGCAGAGGCATGGCAACAGTGTTCTGCGAGGGGCACAATGGTAACCCGGCTGGCCTATATAGTGGGCTTCACCCCCTCCTGCCAGAGAGGATCCAAGATCAAGAGAGAGACCCCCCCCACGCTGGAGCTAGTTGATCAAGAGAGAAAGAGAGGGAGGAAGCTCGGAACACCCCGGAAACACCTCGGATTCACCTCGGAGTGCCTTCTCCCTCCCATATAGCTCCATCTTTTACCTCAAGTTCTCACCTTTGTATCATCATACAGCTCGAGGAGCAGCTTGTACTTGTCACTCTGAGCTATACACTGACTAGGATAGTGCTGCAGTAGGGGTGTTACCTCCGCAAGAGGGCCCCGAAGCAGGGTACATCGTGGTGTGTTTTGTGTTCTTGCTTTCTTGGTTCTTCGTTCGTGTTCTTGCGTGTTCTTGCGTGTGCACTTCTTGAGTGCATAAACCCTCCCCGGATTCCCCCAACGACCATTCGGCCCCATCTTAGCCATACCTATGGCATCTGCCGTGATCCCACCACGACAGTGTGGGTAGGATACCCGAAGAAGGGTTATGCAACCATGGTCACCCAGGGTCAGGGCCAGGGCACCGCCTTCCCGAGGACCTTGCTCCGCAATAGACGTCGTCCCGTTAACTAGTGCGGACTTGTGTCCCTGCCTGTCTAGGTAGCTGTAAGATTCATCCCGCGGCACAGTGGGGGCAAGCTACAACGATCACAATAAAATACTCAATGTTTTGATTTAATTGCTATTTCCCTTTTAACCTCAGAGAGGTTTTCGGGCTACAGGCTTCATTATTTATTCGTGCATGCACTTTCTTTATTTTAAGCCAAAGCCTCATCGATGCTAACTAGCGGTACTAATTGATGACCAACAATCATGGCACACACAGAAACCTCCACCAGGCTTAATATTGCAATATGCACTGTGGGACATATAGAACCATTATAGCATATCTCATCGCCACTACATGGTATTGTAGTTTGGTGATCCTTGCACTTCCCTTGAACCATATCTACATAAATAAATAAATAAAATGGCATGAAATAGGATATCATTCCACGCCATTAAAACATTTTTAGAAGCTTCATATATTCAAGTTAGAAACATGTATATTCTCCATACCACAAGCCATCAGGAGTGCCAACATAAAGATAGGCGCAAGAAGGACAATGATGGTAGTCTTGCAAGCCATGGTGAAAACTTAGAATGGGAGTTGGCTTACGCGCGCATGTATTTATAGGACTAGAAAATCTGGGAGATTTTTCTTAGTGATGTAGGAGGGAGAATGGGTGCACATATTATTCAATAGAGTTGGCACCTTGTCATGGCAGTTATTTGTCTATTTATATTTATTTCTTTCACAACAAATTTTAATTCGTATCAGGCATTAGTTGTTGAGATTTAAACAGATTTTGGTGATGTGTATCTGAGCAAACAAATGATGTATAATAACTCTAGCATTAGTTGTTCAATTAATTAAATTGAATATTTGCATTAGTTGTTGGAAGTAGAGTTCTATATGACTTTTTTCTAGTTTTTTTAAATATAGCTCAATAGGTGTCACACCTATTTTGCTTCTCATAATAGTTATTTTTATACCATATGTATTTACCTCATGATAGATTTTAATTCAATATCCAACTCTGCATTAGTTGTTGAGATTTAAAATATATTTTGATGGTGTGTACCCAAGCAAACAAATGCTTCATAATCAATCCAACTTTTTTAGCTTGTGATGTTTTCATTGAAATTCAAGATCATCATTAGTTGTTGAAGATTGCCAATAGATTTCTATAACTCTATCTGAATTAAACAAATTAATGTTGCCCAACTTATCTTAAAATGTATTTATAGGGCTAAGAAATGTAGTTCGTGGAGTCCTTTAGAGATCAGAAGTGGAGAATGGGTATGTTTCTTACTGAAACAAGCGAACGCTGGTGTGGCCGCACGCTGCGCTAGGCCGACGACGTGACACTTTAATAACACAAACCAATTTTCAGTCACAATGGAGTTCACTTTTAGAAGCAATCCTGAAAGTAGAGCATATTTTCCGATCCATACGGGTTCTAATTCCGCGCCCATCACGTCTCATTATGTATCAAACCTTACGAACAAGAATACATTGTTCCAAATACCACTGTTCTATTCGGTGATAACAACAAACATTTGGATCCCCACCGCTCATATGGACTACTTTTAATTTTGAGGGGGGGGGGGGGGGGGGGGGGGGGGGGGGGGCTCGTATGGACTACTGAAAGGGGCTTGAGAAGTTGTTTCTGCTAGTATCATAAACTGGGTTTTAGCTATTGGGTTGTCAATGCCCTGGTATAGTCTTTTTAGAAAAAAAATGCCCGGTTTGGCCCTAACGTGGCTTCGCCGGTGCCTGGCCCGACAACAACGCAAATTCCATGCGTTCGACACCAAGAACCAAACGCGCCATATTGTTTGCATAGCTTCCTACTTTTTTATCGGATGTCCCCCAAGGGACAACTTCCTACTTTTAGGTTAGTACATACATAAGGTTTACTTCCAAAACATGTAAGTTCTGTTACAGACTATTGCTAACATGATCTCAAAAAAGGGAAGGTGTTCAGACCAATGCTGACATGACGTTGTCGCCAATTATTGAATGGTGATCAAGGTTGTCTTTTTTAGTGTTGATTTGTGCAAGTTTATGCCTAAAACTTATCCCCCATTATGTAGATGTAGGACTTGTTCCAAATCTCTTCTCAGATTAGTTTTTCAAAAATTCTCGGACATTGGACCAGCTGAATAATTCACAAATATATGGGCAGCGCTGAGCGTCCTTCGGAGGATCCAAACGCCCGATCCTCCGGATGGAGCATTTGACATGTGTCCCAAACAGCTTTGATTGCCCAAAAGAAGTCTCCCGTTTCCTCTACAGACCCGCAGACGATTCAACCATCAAAATATTCCCACGTTTCCCTCCCCCATGTCGCTCCTGTTAGATCCCTTGGATCTCTAGGCTAGATCAGTACTGGTAGAAACATCTGTGCATCGAGTATATGAGAGATAACAGAGAGAGAGGGAGGAATCGGAGAGGCATACCTTGGCTCTGGCTCGAGGAACTCGAGTCGAGGCCATGGTGATCGACGGTGACGGTGGCGGAGCAGCGGCAGAGGCAGTGGTGCTTCCCGTGAGCACTGCGCTAACCCTAATCGGAAGGGGATGTCGGTGGGGTGACTGGCAACGCGGTGAACCCGTACTGCGTGCCCCGACCCCCCCACCTCTTTATATAGCGCAGGTCACAGGGGCCCACCGTCCATAACAAAAACGGGCGCCCCCGATCAGGGCGCAATCAAGGGGATCGTGGAGCCGTTGGGCTCACGACCAGGAGATCATATCTAACATTCTCCCCCTTGATCTCAACTTTTACTTTTTACCTTTTACTTTACTCGTTTCATCACCGATTAGTACATAGAGCATGTTTCATCGTCACAGCTCAATTGCCGATAGAATCAGACAGCCACTATATACTTTTCTGTTTTGAAACAAATCTGTTACTTTTGGGCCTCTGTATCCAGGAATCATAGGCTTTCCATTAAACCCATGCCGGCTATGTGTTCTGGAACACATGGGTGGTAAGCCTTTCGTTAGCGGATCCGCAAGCATTTCCTTTGTCCTTATATGCTCGAGACTTATAGTTTGATCCTGGATTTATCTTTCACAACATAATACTTTATATCTATTGCCTTTGTAGCATTACTCGACTTGTTGTTGTGAGCATAGAATACTGCGGGCTGGTTGTCACAGTACATCTTTAGTGGTTTGTCAATGCAATCTACCACTTTCAAGTCGGGTATAAATTTCTTTAACCATATCTGCCCCGTGGCCTCATAACATGCTATAAATTCTGCATACATCGTGGACGATGCAACTAATGACTGTTTGGAGCTTTTCCACGAAATAGCCCCTCCTGCGAGAGTGAACACGTATCCTGACGTGGACTTTCTATCATCTTTGTCTCCCGCAAAATCTGCGTCTGAATACCCTCTTATCTCTAGGGAATCAGATCTTCTATATGTTAGCATGAGGTCTTTTGCGCCTTGCACATAACGCAATGCTTTCTTTACCATATTCCAGTGCTCATGGCCTGGATTTTCTTGATATCTACCGAGTACCCCGGTGATAAAAGCTAAGTCAGGGCGAGTGCACACTGTGCATACTGTAAGCTTCCAACAGCCGAAGCATATGGTACTGCTTTCATTCGATCGATCTCATATTGGTTCTTGGGACATTGAAATTTCCCAAAACTGTCGCCCTTGACTATAGGAGCAGGTGAGGTACTACTTTTATGCATATTATACTTCTTTAGAACCTTTTCTAAATATGCCTTTTGTGATAGTCCTAGCACTCCATTCTTTCTATCCCGGTGAATTTCTATGCCCAAAACATATGAAGCTTCACCAAGATCTTTCATATCAAAATTTGAGGACAAGAACTTCTTTGTTTCTAGTAGTAGACTGACATCATTGCTCGCAAGCAGAATATCATCCACATACAGAATTAGGAAAATATATTTCCCACTTTTAAACTTTGCATAAATGCAGTTGTCCTCAACATTCTCTTTAAATCCAAAACTTTTAATTGTATTATTGAACTTTAAATACCACTGTCTAGAGGCTTGCTTTAACCCATAAATGGATTTCTTTAGGCGGCATCCCATATGTTCCTTCCCCTCCATGAAAAAACCCTTGGGTTGTTTCATGTAAACATTTCTTCTAAATCTCCATTTAGAAATGCCGTCTTTACATCCATTTGATGCAACTCTAAATCAAAATGCGCAACTAGTGCCATGATGATTCTGAAGGAATCCTTACATGAGACCGGAGAAAATGTCTCATTGTAATCTACCCCTTCTCTTTGCGTAAAGCCTTTTGCCACAAGTCGCTTTATACTTTTCAACGTTCCATTGGAGTCATACTTGTTTTGTAGACCCATTTGCAGCCTACTGTTTTGGCTCCTTTAGGAATTTCCTCTAAGTCCCAAACATTGTTAGAACTCATCGATTTCATCTCGTCTTCCATGGCTTCCAGCCACTTCGAAGAGTGAACGCTTCTCATGGCTTCTTCATATGAAGTGGGATCTTCTTCCATATGAACTGTTTCTGTATTATAAACTTATAATCACTAGAAATAGCTGATTTCCTAGCTCTTTTAGACCTTCTGAGAGTCTCATTCTCTGGCACATCATGTGTCTCAACGTGCGACTCTTCTTCTAAATGTGGCTGTCGTCGCTCCCTTTCATGCTCAACAACGGGTTGAGTCGGCTCCTGACGGACAGGTTCCGAATCTTGCCTCGTTGTGGTCACGGGTGGAGTTACAACAGGTGCTTGCACCACAACCTCTGGGATTATCGGTGCAGGTACAACAGGTAGGGCGAAAAATGGCTCATGGATCATCGGAAAAGGTGCACACACCCTCTTCTCCTCAAGATCAATTTTCCGGCCTACCATGCTCCCCCTCATCATTTCGTCCTCCAAGAAGACCGCGTGTCTCGTTTCTACAAACTTTGTGTATCTGTCTGCACAGTAGAAACGATAACCTTTTGATCTATCAGGATAGCCAATGAAATGGCAAGTTACTGTTTTGGGGTCTAACTTTGCAATGTGTGGATTAAAAACTTTTGCCTCAGCTGGGCTCCCCAGACTTTCAAGTGGCTTAGAGAAGGAACTTCCCTGTCCACAACTCGTACGGTGTTTTGGGCACCGACTTACTTGGTACTCTGTTGAGAATGTGAATGGCGGTTTTTAACGCCTCCATCCATAATCCCAATGGCAGTGTGGAATAACTCATCATACTGCGCACCATATCCATAAGAGTACGGTTACGCCTTTCAGCTACTCCATTTTGCTGTGGTTCGCCCGGCATAGAATACTGGGCGACTATTCCATTTTCCTGTAAAAACCTTGCAAAAGGTCCAGGTACTTGACCATATGGAGTGTGCCGACCGTAGTACTCCCCCCCACGGTCGGACCTGACTATTTTAATTCTTTTATCATGTTGATTTTCAACTTCAGCTTTGAATATTTTAAATTTATCCAATGCTTCAGATCTTTCTTTAATTGGATAAATATAACCATATCGGGAGTAATCATCTGTGAACGTTATGAACGAGTCATAACCATCCACACTTTTCACCGGAAATGGTCCACATATATCAGTGTGAATAATTTCTAGTGTCGCTGTGCTTCGGTTTGCACCCTTTTTAATTTGTTTTACGTATTTTCCTTTTATGCAATCTATGCATTGTTCGATATCTGAGAACTCTAACGGAGGAAGAATATCATTTTTAACGAGGCTTTCTATTCTTCCCCTCGAAATATGGCCTAATCGACAGTGCCATAACTTCGAAGAGTCATGAGTTCGCTTTCTTTTCTTTTGTTCTTTGTTCGACAAGGAATTTGTTCATTCACATTACTCACAGAATGCACTTTTTCACGCAAGGATAACAAATAAAGCTTATCATGAAGTAAAGCAATACCCACACAAGCATCTTTAAACCATATGGCACACTTGCCATGACCGAAATAACATTCATAACTGTCTTTATCCAAACACGATACACTTATTAAGTTTCTGTGAATCGAAGGAACAAATAAAACATCTCTAAGCATAATATTGAAACCATCAGCTAGCTCCAAGGAGATGTCGCCAACAGCTTCAACTTCTGCTTGAACTCCATTTGCGACTTCAATGTGCCTTTCGCTTCTTTGCAAAGTCCTTGTCGAATGGAATCCCTGTAAAGAATTTGCAACATGAACAGTTGCACCTGAGTCAATCCACCAAGTAGATTTTGAAAACTGTGTATACAGGGATTCATTTACAAAAGAAACTGTGTCTATACCTTCTTTGCCATTATCTCTTGAGCCAATCTGGGCAATCTTGCTTGAAATGCCCTTTCTTCTTGCAGTGGAGGCATGTGTCTTTGTCCACTGGAAGTTGCTGATACTGCTGGGGACCTTTGCCATGTGGCTTATACTGTGGGACCTTTGCCATATGGCTTTGAAGGGAACCGTTGTAGTTCCTGTTCTTGTTGTCCTTCACGTAGTTCAAGGAGCCCCCATTCTGGGACTTCAGCCTTTCCTCTTCTTGCGACAACATGGCAATGGTCTTTTCAATGTCCCATTTTTCAGGTGACACATTGTAATTGACAACAAATTGTCAAACTGTGGTGGCAGTGAAGCCATCACCAAGTGAACTATGAGTGCAGGCTTGAGCTCCAGATCAGCCTCCATGGACTTAAGCTTAGCAGCCATGTTGCTCATTCTGAGAATGTGCTCCCTTATGCCATGTGCACCTCCATGATACTTTTCTGTCACCAGCTGTTTAGCAGCTGGGTAGCATATGTCTTTGAAGAACCAGTAAACTGGCTCTTTATCTTTTGGAGATACTCTCCCACGGAGATACACTCTTCAATTGAGCCCACAATAGCGTTCTCAACTGTGTTCTTTATAAATGCCATGCACTTTTTGTTGGTGTTCACCCACTTTTGGTTCTCTAGGGTGTATCCCATCTCCACTGGAGCATGGTCCCTCAACTTTTTCTGCCAAGCAGATTCATCATCAGTTGTCTCTCTTACTGGCTCTGCTGGCCTGACTGGCTGTGGAGCATTCACAACCCAGTCAACCTCAGCGCAGAAAAGCCAGTTCAACTTTCTTCCACCACTCAGCGTAGTTGTCACCCCTGAGCGTCGGAATGTCCTTGAGGCAACTCATCAGGTGAAAACTTCCTGAAACCACAAGGATATGAGATAACAAAAAACAATTGCATACATTAATCCAACGTTGGTATAAATCAAACATACAACCGTTTGTGCAATTAAAACTATATCACCGTTGGGCAATAAAAGAAATAAATGCACCTTTTAACACTAATAAACAAATCATGATCATGCTATTAACAACGTTGGTCATTTAATAACAGAATCATAATCATCTTTCATATCACTTTAATCATGCTTTTAATTCTCACTTTATTGCTATTAACACATTAAACAAATCATGATCATGCTATTAACAACGTTGGTCATTTAATAACAGAATCATAATCATCTTTAATATCACTTTAATCATGCTTTTAATTCTCACTTTATTGCTTTTATGCAATTACTTTTAACTATTTGCAGCGGAAATTATGAATAAAATTCATAAACTTTTATACTTTTAACAAGTATTTCTTTTCTTTTCTTCTGTTTCCTAAACAAATTTTATCGTTGGATAAAAATGAATAGGAAAACAGAAAGAAATATAACTAAGACATGCTTCTGTAAAAACAAAACAGAAAAATCTACTTTTCTTTTCGGCAGGGAAAAAACAAACAAAACACGCGACCCACGGCCCGTGATCTATCTGTCGCTCGCGCGTTGCGCAAAAAAGGCCCACGGCCCGTTGAGCGACAGCGTAATCTGCTGCCCGAGAGGACGCAGAAGCGGCCCACGGCCCGCTTACTTTCGGCCCAGCGACCCGTCTGCGTATTGGGTTGCGGGGAAAACTTTAAAATTTATCCGTAACCTTACCGCCAAGATCTATTCTATGAAGATACGTTGCACCCCATAATGCGATGATCCAGAATACTTACAAACACGCTTGCGGAAGATCTTGTGTTTGTCGAAGTAGATGTCGGTGAAGCCTGATGAAGAATCTCACGTCCACGCCGGGAGGTGAGATTGTTGTCGTACGTCGCATTGATGTAGACCTTGATGAAGTTGTTCCGTTGTCCAAGGAACTTAATTTGCGCAAATCCCGCTCTAGCGGTATCCACACATAGACCGTGTCAACCCTCCCCGTGCGTTCACCGCCTAGCTACTAGCACGTGGTGAAGAGAGTCAGCCTTGCGGCGTAGTTTAGGTGGTAGATATAATCAACTAGATTAGATCTATATGAGAAGATTAGAGACGTCTAATTCTCAACACATGAGATCTACAAGAGAGAGAGAACTTGCACGGAGGCAAACTTGTATATCAAACCCTAGGGGCTTGGGGCTGCTTATAAAGGAGGCCAAGGGGTGGAGGGACTTGGGGAAGGGGCCGAGCCCTTCCCCTTTGGGCCGGCCGGCCAAGGAAGGGAGGGAGGAGTCCCTCCCCTTCCCCAACTCGGATTGGGGGGAGGAGTAGGACTCCTCCCTCCAAACCTGCCTTTCCCTACAAGGAAGGGGGAGGAAACCACCCCCTCCTCCAACTCGCACCAAGGAAGGAAGGGAGGGGGGAACGAAACCTTCCCCTCCGAACTCGGATTGGGAGGGGAGGTCCCTCCCACCCGCCTCCTGCCATGTGGGGTCCACCCTGGGCCGCTGCCCTTGCCGCCGGGGAGGGGGAGTGATACGTCTCCAACGTATCTATAATTTCTTATGTTCCATGCTAGTTTTATACCAATAGTTACATGTTTTATTCACACTTCATAGCATTTTTATGCATTTTCTGGGACTAACCTATTAACAAGATGCCACAGTGCCAGTTCCTGTTTTTGCTGTTTTTGGTTTCAGAAAAGCTGTTCTGGAAATATCCTCGGAATTGGACGAAACAAAATCCCAGATGCCTATTTTTCCGACACGTTCACGAAGTCCGAAGGAGAGACGAAGGGGGGCAGCAGGGCCGTCCCCACACCGTGGCGCGGGTGGGCCCCCTGCCGCGCCACCCTATGGGGAGCGGGCCCTGCGCCTCCACCGACGTTGGGCCTCCGCCTATTTATTCCCCAGACGCGAAAACCCTAAAACACCGAGCCATTATTCCAAAACATCCTCTGCCACCGCCGCCGTCAACCCTAACTCGGGGGGTTCAGAAGTTCTCCTCCGGCACCCTGTCGGAGAGGGGAATCATCACCGGAGGGCTCTACATCGACATGCCTGCCTCCGGAGTGATGCGTGAGTAGTTCATCTCTGGACTACGGGTCCATACAGTAGCTAGATGGTTGTCTTCTCCTTTCGTGCCATCATGTTTAGATCTTGTGAGCTGCCTATCATGATCAAGATCATATTATTGTAATGCTACATGTTGTGTTTGCTGGGATCCGATGAATATTGAATACTATGTCAAGTTGATTATTGATCTATCTTATATGTGTAATTTATGATCTTGCATGCTCTCCGTTATTAGTGTAGGCTCTGGCCAAGTTTATGCTTGTAACTCCAAGAGGGAGTATTTATGCTAGATAGTAGGTTCATGCCTCCATTTAATCTGGGACAGTGACAGAAAGTTCTAAGGTTGTGGATGTGCTGTTGCTACTAGGGGTAAAATAGCAATGCTTTGTCTAAGGATATTACTGTTGTTTACATTATGCACCATACTTAATGCAATTGTCTGTTGCTTGCAACTTAGTACTGGAAGGGGTGCGGATGCCAACCTGAAGGTGGACTACTTAGACACAGATGCATGCTAGATGGCGGTCTGTGTATTTTGTCGTAATGCCCAAGTAAATCTCATAGTGATCATCATGACATGTCTGTGCATTGTTATGCCCCTCTCTATTTGTCAATTGCCCAGCTGTAATTTGTTTACCCAGCATGTCAGTATTTTAGTATGGAGAGACACCACTAGTGAACTGTGGACCCCGGTCCATTCTTTTACATCTGAAATACAACCTACTGCAATCATTGTTCTTTTACATTCTCTGCAAACAAACATCATCTTCCACACTATACGTCTAATCCTTTATTTTCAGCAAGCCGGTGAGATTGACAACCTCACTGTTTCGTTGGGGCAAACTAGTTTGATTGTGTTGTGCAGGTTCCAAGTCAACGAGTCAGACCTCCCCTTCGACGCAGCATTTTTTCTGACGCCGTTGACACCTTCGAAGCAACGTCGACTTCCTACTGGTTCGATAACCTTCGTTTCATACTGAGGGAAAACTTGCTGCTGCACTCATCATACCTTCCTCTTGGGGTTCCCAACGGACGTGTGACTTTACACGCATCAGGGAGTCCCCCCCCCCCCAACTCGGACTCGGCCCTCCCCACATACCATGTGGTGCGGCTGTCTTGTGGGCCCCATGGGCCCACTTGGCAGCCCCCTTTATTGGGCTCCAAATAAAATCATTTATTGATATTTTCCAATATAATTAATTAAGTAAATTATTAATTTGTTTTGTCTAATTAATTCCTAAATGAATATTTCCTTTTACAGAAAATTCCCGGAATTAATTACTTATCCTATAACTCATATTTATATGAACCGGGATACCTAGTATCCGCCGACAAAAACATCAGAACAATATTTCCTTCTTTATAAGCACTCGGATTAAATCCGCTGATGACAGAAACCATTCCTATCATCCCGGGACATCAGATGTCCGCATTCTCTCTAACTTATAATTCACCGGAACAAGTCTAGTGACATCGGAGCTACTCCGACACAATCTCATTCCCACTAAAACTACATCTTTACTCTCGATCAAAGATTGATCTACAGCTTAAGCGTGTGACCCGAAAGGTTCATCAATCACAAAGTATTGTTTGGGAGCTTACCAAACAATAACCAGCAGTGGGTTAGGCATTCGTACTGGCACCCTTGTGTTGTGAATGAACAACAGAACCTGTGCGTTAACCATTACGCTTAATCCCCTTACGTACACGATACCAATGAATCTCGAGATTGAGACAATGTGCTCTAGTGTGATCAAACCCTTTGATCATAACACATATTATTCTCGTACCAATATCATTCTCTTTTCTCATTCCGTATATATATGTTGTCCTGTGATAAATCACGCTTGTGTCTGGCCTGACGATTGGGTGACAACAACAATACTTGAGATGGCCTAGAGGATGTATCTCTCCATCGTCTGGAGGAGTAAGTGCCATTCTTGAACGATCTCTGTTCCAATACATATTCTAGTTCAAGCCCAAAAGCCACCTATCATAGTCCCATGTTACTGCAAGACGTTTGATGGAAATCAAAGCTCGAATGTCGAATAAGCGGTCACAAGATATTCTCATAGCATAGGGATCCAGCTAATGATAACTAGATAGATGATCAATCGCTATTTCATCGTCGACGATTTGTCTCATAGCAAGATCATACGGTGGGTCGGTTCAGTGCGATTATCATTCCGATAATCCACTCCTATAGTTGAATGACTTATACAAAGTCCATGATCAGGAAAACACGATCATCGAGCAACAAGATAGGCTAGTCTTAGAGACAAGACCAGGAACTCTTTTTCCGTTCATATCTCTACACGTGTATCGGAGGTTTTCCTCTTGCATACGTTGTATTTGCTATACAAGTACCCAATACACTTGTAGCATAAAGATACAAACATTAATAATAAACATGGAGATAAATAATAAACTTAATTATTATTGTCTCTAGGGCATATCTCCAACACTGCGCGCTAGGTTTTGCTTCCTGGCCGTCAGATTGAATCCGACGGTTCAGCGTGAATCTCGCCGGATCAAAACCCGCCTCGGCCCCGACCCCGTCAAACCCTAGCCCCATTCGAAACTCTCTCCCGCAGCTCTCTGTCTCTGGCTCCCGCGCGGCGGCGGCGGAAGAAATAGCGCGGGCCGGCCGCCGGAGACGACCGCGCCGTGCTGTGGAGACGGCTGATGACGTGAAAGACACACGTTCGTTGGGAACCCCAAGAGGAAGGTATGATGAGTGCAGCAGCAAGTTTTCCCTCAGTAAGAAACCAAGGTTTAATCGGACCAGTAGGAGATCGAAGTCACTTCTGAAGGTTGTTGGTGAAGGAGTGTAGTGCGGCGCAACACCAGGGATTCCGGTGCCAACGTGGAACCTGCACAACACAATCAAACTACTTTGCCACAACTTAACAGTGAGGTTGTCAATCTCACCGGCTTGCTGAAAACAAAGGATTAGGCGTATAGTGTGGAAAATGATGTTTGCTTGCAGAGAATGAAAAAGAACAATGATTGCAGTAGGTTGTATTTCAGATGTAAAAGAATGGACCGGGGTTCACATTTCACTAGTGGTGTCTCTCCATAATAAATAACTAACATGCTGGGTAAACAAATTACAGCTGGGCAATTGACAATATTGAAAAGTGCATAACATGCATGTGCAAGTTGTGGTGTCTACTATGAGATTCATTTGGGCATTACGACAAAGTACACAGACCGCTATCCAGCATGCATCTGTGCCTAAAAAGTCCACCTTCAGGTTAACATCCGTACCCCTTCCGGTATTAAGTTGCAAGCAACAGATAATTGCATTAAGTAAAGTGCATAATGTAAACAACACATTCATCCTTAGACAAAGCATCATTAGGTTACCCCTATTAGCAACAGCACATCCACAACCTTAGGGTTGTTGTCACTCCCCCAGATTAAATGGAGACTGAACCCACTATCTAGCATAAATACTCCCTCTTGGAGTCACAAGCATTCACTTGCCCAGATTTTCAACAAGTAACGGAGAGCATGCAAGATCATAAAAGACATAGACATAATATTCAGTATTCAACTTGACATAGTGATGTCTACGCACGCTTCTATTCCTGTAGACAGTGTTGGGCCTCCAAGAGCAGAGGTTTGTAGAACAGCAGCAAGTTTCCCTTAAGTGAATCACCCAAGGTTTATCGAACTCAGGGAGGTAGAGGTCAAAGATATCCCTCTCAAGCAACCCTGCAATTAAGATACAAGAAGTCTCTTGTGTCCCCAACACACCCAATACACTTGTCAGATGTATAGGTGCACTAGTTCGGCGAAGAGATAGTGAAATACAAGTGATATGGATGATTATAAGTAGTAACTGCAATCTGAAATAAAGATGGCAGCAAGCAAACATGTAGCAGAAGTTGTAAACGGTGTTTCAATGCTTAGAAACAAGGCCTAGGGATCATACTTTCACTAGTGGACACTCTCAACAATGATCTCATAATGAATAAAAAAGCTACTCTTAAACACTCTCTTGTTGGATAACAAACACCATTCATTGTGTAGGGCTACAAAAGCACACCTCAAGCCGGAGTAAACAAGCGCCACAACGTCATAAAGGAGTCACACACGGTGCACACACTGTCACCTTTACACCGTGGAGAGTACCGGAGTTCATATTAAAGTAACCTATAGAGTGCATAATAGATAAAGAGTAACATCTACATATTCAACTAGATTAGCACAACTGAACACAAGTAAATACTACTCGGGATTATTCTCCTTCTTGATGAAGCAAGAGTACTATGCGTAGGGCTGCAAAAGCACACCTCAAAGTCTGAGTAAACAAACACCACAATTCCCAAGAATAAGCCATGATAATGTCTAAATTATTCATAGAGTCACACAAGTACCCACACTGTCACCTTGATACCGTGTTGTCACAATGACTCCAGAAACTAGACAAAATCACTTGAGTAGCATAAACATTATTAATGTATTCAGCGATACTAGCAATACACATGATCACATAAAGATCACACCATGGAGAGAGAGATGAACCACATAGCTACCGGTAGAGCCCTCAGCCTCGGGGGAGAACTACTCCCTCCTCATCATGGGAGTCAGCAGCGGCGATGAAGATGGCGGTGGTGTCGATGGAGATGACTCCGGGGGCAATTCCCCGTCCCGGCGGCGTGCCGGAACAGAGATTCTGTCCCCCGAAACTTGTCGTCGATGGCGGCGGCGCTGCGGAACTCTTCGTGGAAATTGGCTTGGTATTTTAGGGTTTTCGCGTCTGAGGCAATATATAGGCGAAGGGGCGATGTCGGGGACCTCGAGGGGCCCACCACCAGGCGGCGCGGCGGGCCCACCCGCGCGCCGGTGTGGTTTGGCCTCCTGGCTCTCTTCGTCTCTCCTTCGGACTCCGTGTACGTGTTGGAAAAATAGGGACGTGGCCTTTTGTTTCGTGCAATTCCGAGAATATTCCAGAAGTACTTTTCTGAAACCAAAAACAGCAGAAAACAGGGAACTGGCACTGTGGCATCTTGTTAATAGGTTAGTCCCAGAAAATGCATAAAAGTGATATGAAGTGTATATAAAACATGTAGCAAATGGTATAATATAAGCATGGAACATAGAAATTATGGATACGTTGGAGACGTATCAAGCATCCCCAAGCTTAGTTCTACTCGTCCTCGAGTAGGTAAAACGATAACAACAAATAATTTCTGAGGAGACATGCTTTCACACAATCTTGATCATAATATTGTAAGACATGTAAGCTGTGATCAAATCATTCAAGGCAAATGTATATAGTTGATATCAAAAGACAAAGCAAGAGTCAAACAAGCTAAAAGTTTTCATGAACTATTGCTTCAAAGACATGAAACCGTACAAGGTTCATTAAAGATGATTTAAGTATCCAGCATAGGAGTTCTATCCTTCAAACCAAGCATCAAGTAAATTTTCATAACATAGAAGGATTCAGCCAAGTAAACATAAACATGAACGTCATGAATCAACTGTTTCGAAGTCTACTCAACCGGTGAGCGCAAGCATTTGGTATTGGCACCATGATGTTATGGCAAAGAGAACATTAATGGGGGTTTGGAAGGCCAAAGGAAGAAAGTCTCACAAAGCTATAAGTGATCATTAGACAAGAGGAAGTCTTATGATCGAAGCTATGTAAGGAGTAGTGATTGCCATGCAACGGATGCACATAGAGCTATATGTGTATGAAAGCTCTCCAATGGAACTAGTGGGGGTGCATCCAACTTGGTTGCTCATGAAGACCTAGAGCACTTTTGAGGAAGCTCATCATTGGAATATACAACCCAAGTTCTATAGTGTAAATTCCCCACATAGTTATACAATAGAACATGAAAACTCTCTCACATGGAGTATAGGTGCTAAACATGAGCACAAATGATGACTATGAATAATGCAGGTGCCATAACATGAGCACAAGTGTGAAAAAGGATAGTAATGTTGCCCCCTTTTTCTTTATTCTTCTTTTTTTTTCTTTTTTTCTTTTTCTATTTTTTTCTTTTTCTGTTTCTCTTTTCGATGGCTCAATGGCTCTTTTCACATTCAGGGGCAACATCCTAATACAACACACTTTTTGGTACAAATAACTCATAATAAACTAGACATGATGTATGAAACTGAATGCCTCTGCCAGTGTAGCAGGATATGCAATGATCTAGCGTAACATGGGTAAACCACACATCAGCTGTATAGAATCATGCAAAGCAATATGTATGTGATGAATGACAACAAGTCATGTAATGTAAGATGGATGTTGCATGGCAATATATCTCGGAACAGCTATGGAAATGCTGTGGTAGGTAGGTATGGTGGCTGTTTTGAGGAAGATGTATGGGCTTATGTGTAGGAGAACAAGAGGAAGTTCTCCCACGGGGTTGGATGTACTGGCGAAGTATGCACAACTCTCAATGTGAGCAGAAGGCAATGCACAGCACCGAAAAGGCTAGCAAAATATGGATGGTGGAAGTGCCAAAAACCGTAGCTTAACATTAGTCAAAAAGAACTCACAAGCTTATTGCAAACAACTAGCAGGTTCAACATTAAGAGCATGATTAAAATTCACTCCAAGAAGGGCCGTTCACGGCGGTACAAGTACCCCGTTAGATCCCTCGACCTTCAGCACAACTTAGTTACTACGATGAACTTTCAGACATGGAAAGCTATCAAGTCCAACTACACCTTCAACAATTTTAGTATAGTTTGTAGTACGGTACAAGCTCAAAGACAACAATCCACTAATGATTTTAACTTAATTAACCAGCAAGCTTTACCATCTAAATACCTCAAAACATTTGCAAAGAATCAAGTTATCAAAGTTTCAATGATCTACAAGACTATGCAAGTTTTTCATCATACCACTACCACATGTAGCATTTTCTTTTTCCAAGCAAACACCAATCAACTTATTTAAACATAAACTCTCCAAATGATAATATAATGCAGCAAGAGAGTGTTTATAAACACGTGCTAACAGCTCGAAGAGATGCATGAAAAACAGGAGCTAAAAGCACTGCAGTAGCTAGTTAAGAATACTCAACAAATATAAGTGAAGAACATGAGTATTCACATGAAAAAGCGGAGCGTGTCTCTCTCCCACACAAGGATTGCTAGGATCCGAATTTATTCAAACAAAACAAAAATAAAAGCACACAGACGCTCCAAGTAAAGCGCATAAGATGTGAAAGAATTAAAATATAGTTTCACTAGAGATGACCTGATAAGTTGTTGATGAAGAAGGGGATGCCAAGGCATCCCCAAGCTTAGACGCTTGAGTCTCTCTGAATATGGTTGGGGATGAACCACGGGGGCATCCCCAAGCTTAAGCTTTTCACTCTTCTTGATCACATAATATCACCCTTCTCGCTTGATCCTTGAAAATTCCTTCACACCAAACTCAAGACAGTTCTCATTAGAGGGTTAGTGCATAAATCCAAATTCTCATATTCTGTAATGAAACAATCATTCCCAAAGCTTCTGGACATTAGCTACAGCCACCAATGCTTTGTGGAGCAAAGAAATCCACACAAACATCGTAAAAGAGCGAATGCAAAACAAAAGGCAGAATCTGTCAAAAACAGAACAGTCTGTAAAGACGGAATTTTTCGAGGCACTTAAGCTTCTCAGATGAATCTGGCCCAAAATAATGAAAGTTGCGTACATATCTCAGAAAGATGCGTGATTTTTTGTAGAATTTTTCGAATTTTCTACAGGGAGAAAAGCTCAAATTCGTGACAGCCAAAAATCTGTTACTGCACAAAAATCCAAATCTTGCTCAAATAGCTTGATGTCTACGCACGCTTCTATTCCTGTAGACAGTGTTGGGCCTCCAAGAGCAGAGGTTTGTAGAACAGCAGCAAGTTTCCCTTAAGTGAATCACCCAAGGTTTATCTAACTCAGTTAGGTAGAGGTCAAAGATATCCCTCTCAAGCAACCCTCCAATTAAGATACAAGAAGTCTCTTGTGTCCCCAACACACCCAATACACTTGTCAGATGTATAGGTGCACTAGTTCGGCGAAGAGATAGTGAAATACAAGTGATATGGATGATTATAAGTAGTAATTGCAATCTGGAATAAAAATGGCAGCAAGCAAACATGTAGCAGAAGTTGATGTAAACGGTGTTTCAATGCTTAGAAACAAGGCCTAGGGATCATACTTTCACTAGTGGACACTCTCAACAATGATCTCATAATTGAATAAATAAAAGCTACTCTTAAACACTCTCTTGTTGGATAACAAACACCATTCATTGTGTAGGGCTGCAAAAGCACACCTCAAGCCGGAGTAAACAAGCGCCACAACGTCATAAAGGAGTCACACACGGTGCACACACTGTCACCTTTACACCGTGGAGAGTACCGGAGTTCGTATTAAAGTAACCTCTAGAGTGCATAATAGATAAAGAGTAACATCTACATATTCAACTAGATTAGCACAACTGAACACAAGTAAATACTACCCGGGATTATTCTCCTTCTTGATGAAGCAAGAGTACTATGCGTAGGGCTGCAAAAGCACACCTCAAAGTCTGAGTAAACAAACACCACAATTCCCAAAAATAAGCCATGATACATGTCTAAATTATTCATAGTCACACAAGTACCCACACTGTCACCTTGATACCGTGTTGTCACAATGACTCCAGAAACTAGACAAAATCACTTGAGTAGCATAAACATTATTAATGTATTCAGCGATACTAGCAATACACATGATCACATAAAGATCACACCATGGGAGAGAGAGATGAACCACATAGCTACCGGTAGAGCCCTCAGCCTCGGGGGAGAACTACTCCCTCCTCATCATGGGAGTCAGCAGCGGCGATGAAGATGGCGGTGGAGTCGATGGAGATGACTCCGGGGGCAATTCCCCGTCCCGGCGGCGTGCCGGAACAGAGATTCTGTCCCCCGAAACTTGTCGTCGATGGCGGCGGCGCTGCGGAACTCTTCGTGGAAATTGGCTTGGTATTTTAGGGTTTTCGCGTCTGAGGCAATATATAGGCGAAGGGGCGATGTCGGCGGACCTCCGAGGGGCCCAAACAACCAGGCAGCGCGGCGGGCCCACCCGCCGCGCCGGCCTGTGGTTTGGCCTCCTCCTGTCTCGTCTTCGTCTCTCCTTCGGACTCCGTGTACGTGTTGGAAAAATAGGGACGTGGTCTTTTGTTTCGTGCAATTCCGATAATATTCTAGAAGTACTTTTCTAAAACCAAAAACAGCAGAAAACAGGGAACTGGCACTGTGGCATCTTGTTAATAGGTTAGTCCCAGAAAATGCATAAAAGTGATATTAAGTGTATATAAAACATGTAGCAAATGGTATAATATAAGCATGGCACAACAGAAATTATGGATACGTTGGAGACGTATCACATAGTATCAATATTCATCGGATCCCAGCAAACACAACATGTAGCATTACAATAAGATGATCTTGATCATGATAGGCAGCTCACAAGATCTAAACATGATGGCACAAAAGGAGAAGACAACCATCTAGCTACTGCTATGGAACCATAGTCCAAAGATGAACTACTCACACATCACTCTGGTGGCAGGCATGGCGATGTAGAGCCCTCCGGTGATGATTCCCCTCTCCGGCAGGGTGCCGGGAAGAGCTTCAGAACCCTCCCCCCCTCTCGAGTTAGGGTTGACGGTGGCGGCGGCAGCGGAACTCTTTCTGGAATATGACTCGGGTGTTTAGGGTTTTCCCGAATAGATGAATATATAGGCGAAGGGGCGGCATCGGTGGAGGCATGTGGGCCCCTCACCACGTCATGGCGCGGCAGAAGGTGGGGCCGCGCCGCCACGTGGTGAGGGCGGCCCACACCCCCCTTCGTCTTTCCTTCGGACTTCGTGTACGTGACAGAAAAATAGGAGGTTGGGCTTTTGTTTCGTCCAATTCCGAGAATATTTCCAGAAAACTTTTCTGAAACCAAAAACAGCAGAAAACAGGAACTGGCACTGTGGCATCTTGTTAATAGGTTAGTCCCAGAAAATGCATAAAAATGATATAAAGTGTATATAAAACATGTAGCAATTGGCATAATATAAGCATGGAACATCAGAAATTATAGATACGTTGGAGACGTATCAAGCATCCCCAAGCTTAGTTCTACTCGTCCTCGAGTAGGTAAAACGATAACAACAAAATAATTTCTGAGGAGACATGCTTCACACAATCTTGATCAAATAATATTGCAAGGCTCATGTCATGAATGAAGTGACTCAAAGCAATGGTCTATAGTTTGCTAACAAATAGATAAAGAGTAAACAACTGAATCATATAAGCAAAAACTTTTCATGAATAGTACTTTCAAGACAAGCATCAAAAAGCTTTGCATAAGAGTTAACTCATAAAGCAATAGATTCTAAATAAAGGCATTGAAGCAACACATAGGAAGATTTAAGTTTCAGCAATTGCTTTCAACTTTCAACATGTATATCTCATGGATATTGTCAACACAAAGTAATATAACAAGTGCAATAAGTAAGCATATAAGAATTGATGCACACAAAGTTGACACAAGTGTTTGCTTCTGAGATAGAAAGGAGTAGGTAAACTGACTCAACATAAAGTAAAAGAAAGGCCCTTCGCAGAGGGAAGCAGGGATTAAATCATGTGCTAGAGCTTTTTAAGTTTTTGAAATCATATAGAGAGCATAAAGTAAGTTTTTGAGAGGTGTTTGTTGTTGTCAACGAATGGCAGTGGGCACTCTATCCCCTTATCACCCAGACTTTCAAGAGCGGCTCCCATGAAGGACGTTATTTCTACCCAAGGGTAGATCATCCCTCTTCTCTTTTGTTTACACATGCATATTTATAAATTGGTATGACACTCCTCCCAACCTTTGCTTACACAAGCCATGGCTAACCGAATCCTCGGGTGCCTTCCAACAATCACATACCATGGAGGAGTGCCTATTTGATAAAGTTTAACATTTTGGAATTTGCTTTTGATAAATCATTGGCAAACATGTGAAGAGAATCAAATGGTTATAGTTGAATTAATTGGGACTGGGCACCCCATTTGCCAGCTCTTTTTGCAAGTTATTGGATAAGCGGATGTATATGCCACTAGTCCATTGGTGAAAGTCTGTCATGAATAAATGACAAGGTGATAGAGTAAACGCCACATAACTTCCTCATGAGCTATAAAACATTGACACAAATAAGGAGTAATAAAGTTTTGAATAGTTTAAAGGTAGCACATGAAGTATTTACTTGGAATGGCAGGAAATACCACATAATAGGTAGTTATGGTGGACACAAATGGCATGGGTTTTGGCTCAAGGTTTGGATGCACGAGAAGCATTCCCTCTCAGTACAGAGTTTAGGCTAGCAAGGTTGTTTGAAGCAAACACAGGATATCAACGGTACAGCAAGACTTACATAAAAACATATTGCAAGCATTATAAGACTCTACACTGTCTCCCTTGTTGTTCAAACACTTTACCAGAAAATATCTAGACCTTAGAGATACAAACATGCAAACCAAGTCTCAACAAGCTCTACGGTAGTTCTCCACTAATAGGCTTTAACTACATGATGCAAGAGCTTAAACATGATCTACTTGAGAGCTCAAAACAATTGCAAAGCATCAAATTATCCAAGACAATGATCTACAAGAATGAGTATGTCTTTTCAATATACCATCTACCACATGTAGCATTTTCTGTTTCCAACCAAACACCAATCAACTTATTTCAACACAAAACTCTCCAAATACTACAACAATGAAACAAGAGAGTACTTCTCTACAAGAACTAACAGCTCTGAACAAGAGATGCATGAAAAACAGGAGCTAAAAGCATTGCAGTAGCTAGTTAAGAATACTCAACAAATATAAGTGAAGAATATGAGTATTCACATGAAAAAGCGGAGCGTGTCTCTCTCCCACACAAGAATGCTAGGATCCAAATTATTCAGAAAACATAACAAAGCAAAAATAAAAGCACACAGACGCTCCAAGTAAAGCACATAAGATGTGAAAGAATTAAAATATAGTTTCACTAGAGATGACCTGATAAGTTGTTGATGAAGAAGGGGATGCCTTGGGCATCCCCAAGCTTAGACGCTTGAGTCTTCTTGAAATATGCTTGGATGCACCACGGGGGCATCCCCAAGCTTAGGCTTTTCACTCTTCTTGATCATATCATATCATCCTCCTCTCTTGATCCTTGAAAACTTCCTTCACACCAAACTCGAAGTAATTCTCATTAGAGGGTTAGTGCATAATCAAAAATTCACATGTTCTGTGATGACACAATCATCTCCAACACTTCTGGACATTAGCTACAGCCACTGATATTTTGTGGAGCAAAGAAATCCACTCAAACACAGTAAAAGAGAGAATGCAAATCAAAAGGCAGAATCTGTCAAAAACAGAACAGTCTGGAAAGACGAATTTTTCGAGGCACTTAAGTTGCTCAGATGCGAAAAGTCAAATTAATGAAAGTTGCGTACATATATGAGGATCACGCCTGAATTTTTCAGAATTTTTGGATTTTTCTGGAGTGCATACAGCTCAAAACGGTGGACAGCAAAAATCTGTCTCTGCGCAGAAATCCAAATCTAGCATCAACTTTCTATTAAAGGCTTTACTTGGCACAACAATGCAATAAAATAAAGATACAAAGGAGTTGTTACAGAAGTAAGCAAGCTCCTTGACTCAAAAAAAAATTGCAGCAATAAAAACATGGGTTGTCTCCCATAAGCGCTTTTCTTTAACGCCTTTCAGCTAGGCGCAGAAAGTGAAAATCAAGTGTTTCCAAGTGAAGAAAATCCAAATCATAACTTGTTCTAATAATAGAATCAAAAGGCAACTTCATTCTCTTTCTAGGGAAGTGTTCCATACCTTTCTTGAGTGGGAATTGGTACCTTATATTTCCTTCTTTCATATCAATAATGGCACCAACAGTTCTAAGAAAAGGTCTTCCCAAAACAATAGGACAAGATGCATTGCATTCGATGTCCATAACAACAAAATCAACGGGGACAAGGTTATTGTTAACCATAATAAGAACATCATCAACTCTCCCCAAAGGTTTCTTCATAGCATTATCAGCAAGATAAACATCCAAATAACAATGTTCCAAAGGTGGCAAATCAAGCATATCATAAAGTTTCTTAGGCATAACAGAAATGCTAGCACCAAGATCACATAAAGCATTAAATCAAAATCATTCACCTTCATCTTAATGATGGGCTCCCAACCATCTTCTAACTTCCTAGGGATAGAAGCTTCATGTTTTAGTTTCTCTTCCCTAGCTTGTATGAGAGCATTTGTAATATGTTTTGTGAAAGCCATATTAATAGCACTAGCATTAGGACTTCTAGCTAGCTTTTGCAAAACATAATTACTTCAGAAATATTGCAATCATCAAAATCAAAATCATTTTGTCAATGGCAAAGGAACCATTGTCTCCCATATTTCGAAAAATTTCAGCACTCTTATCAGAACAGTTTCAGTGGTTTTGGGCAATTTTAAACGTTTTGCAGGGTAGTGGAAACATTGCCAACACCAATTATGTTACCATTGATAGTAGGAGGCTTACTAGCATGTGAAACATTAGCATTACTAGTGGTGGTAATAGTACAAACTCTAGCTATACTATTCTCTTTTTCAATTTTATCCTCTCTTTCCCACCTAGCATGCAATTCAGCCAACATCCTAATATTGTTGTCAATTTTAACTTGGATAGCATTGGCAGTAGCAAGAGTTTCAGGTTTGGCTGCCATTTTGTTAATCAAAGAAGATTGTGCTTCAGACATGGATGAAATACGGTTTTCAGCAGTGGAAATCTTAGTTTGTAAACCAGAAATCTCCCTATTCAAATTTTCGAGTTGGTGCCCTATATTTTTCAACATAGAAGATTGTTCATTCATAGTTTTAGTAAACAATTGATTTTGCTCATATTGTGATTGCATAAAGTTCTTAGTAGCCCTTTCAATTTCTAACATCCTTTCCTCACTAGGCAATCCAGTTCTATGAGAATTAAAGTAACCATTGCCACTAGTAGGATAAGGCCTATAATTGTTGCTACCAAAATTATTCCTATAAGCATTGTTGTTGAAGTTGTTATTTTAATGAAGTTCACATCAACATGCTCTTCTTGAGCAACCAATGAAGCTAAAGGAACATTATTTGGATCAACATGAGATTTACCATTCACAAGCATAGACATAATAACATCAATCTTATCACTCAAAGAAGAGGTTTCTTCAACATAATTTACCTTCTTACCTTGAGGAGTCCTTTCGGTATGCCACTCGGAATAGTTAATCATATATCATCAAGAAGCTTTGTTGCAGCACCCAAAGTGATGGACATGAAGGTTCCTCCAGAGGCCGAATCCAGCAAGTTCCTCGAAGAAAATTTAGTCCTGCATAAAAGGTTTGGATGATCATCCAAGCAGTCAGTCCATGAGTGGGACAATTCTTTACCAATGATTTCATTCTTTCCCATGCTTGGGCAACATGTTCATTATCAAATTGCTTGAAATTCATAATGCTACTTCTCAAGGATATAATCTTAGCAGGAGGATAATATTTTCCAATGAAAGCATCTTTGCATTTAGTCCATGAATCAATACTATTTCTAGGCAAAGATAGCAACCATTCTTTAGCTCTTCCTCTCAAAGAGAAAGGAAATAATTTCAGTTTTATAATATCCCCATCTATATCCTTATACTTTTGCATCTCACAAAGTTCAACAAAATTATTAAGATGGGCAGCAGCATCATCAGTACTAACACCAGAAAATTGCTCTTTCATAACAAGATTTAATAGAGCAGGTTTAATTTCATAAAAGTCTGCTTTAGAAGCAGGTGGAGCAATAGGAGTGCATATGAAATCATTATTATTTGTGCTTGTGAAGTCACACAACTTGGTGTTCTCAGGAGTACTCATTTTAGCAAAAACATGACTAGGCCGAAATAACAAAAATAAAACAAGTAACTAATTTTTTTGTGTTTTTGATAAAGAGAGCAAACAAAGCAAAATAAAAATAAACTAAGCAAGACAATAACAAAGTAAAGAGATTGGAAGTGAGAGACTCCCCTAACAGAAGGCTTGATCTCCCCGGCAACGGCGCCAGAAAAAGTGCTTGATGACGTGAAAGACACACGTTCGTTGGGAACCCCAAGAGGAAGGTATGATGAGTGCAGCAGCAAGTTTTCCCTCAGTAAGAAACCAAGGTTTAATCGGACCAGTAGGAGATCGAAGTCACTTCTGAAGGTTGTTGGTGAAGGAGTGTAGTGCGGCGCAACACCAGGGATTCCGGTGCCAACGTGGAACCTGCACAACACAATCAAACTACTTTGCCCCAACTTAACAGTGAGGCTGTCAATCTCACGGCTTGCTGAAAACAAAGGATTAGGCGTATAGTGTGGAAAATGATGTTTGCTTGCAGAGAATGAAAAAGAACAATGATTGCAGTGGGTTGTATTTCAGATGTAAAAGAATGGACCGGGGTCCACAGTTCACTAGTGGTGTCTCTCCATAATAAATAACTAACATGCTGGGTAAACAAATTACAGCTGGGCAATTGACAATATTGATAAGTGCATAACATGCATGTGCAAGTTGTGGTGTCTACTATGAGATTCATTTGGGCATTACGACAAAGTACACAGACCGCTATCCAGCATGCATCTGTGCCTAAAAAGTCCACCTTCAGGTTAACATCCGTACCCCTTCCGGTATTAAGTTGCAAGCAACAGACAATTGCATTAAGTAAAGTGCATAATGTAAACAACACATTCATCCTTAGACAAAGCATCATTAGGTTACCCCTAGTAGCAACAGCACATCCACAACCTTAGGGGTTGCTGTCACTCCCCCAGATTAAATGGAGACTGAACCCACTATCTAGCATAAATACTCCCTCTTGGAGTCACAAGCATTCACTTGGCCAGAGTTTCAACAAGTAACGGAGAGCATGCAAGATCATAAAAGACATAGACATAATATTCAGTATTCAACTTGACATAGTATCAATATTCATCGGATCCCAGCAAACACAACATGTAGCATTACAATAAGATGATCTTGATCATGATAGGCAGCTCACAAGATCTAAACATGATGGCACAAAAGGAGAAGACAACCATCTAGCTACTGCTATGGAACCATAGTCCAAAGATGAACTACTCACACATCACTCCGGAGGCAGGCATGGCGATGTAGAGCCCTCCGGTGATGATTCCCCTCTCCGGCAGGGTGCCGGGAAGAGCTTTAGAACCCCCCCCCCCGAGTTAGGGTTGACGGCGGCGGCAGCGGAACTCTTTCTGGAATATGACTCGGGTGTTTAGGGTGTTCCCGAATAGATGAATATATAGGCGAAGGGGCGGCGTCGGTGGAGGCATGTGGGCCCCTCACCACGTCATGGCGCGGCAGAAGGTGGGGCCGCGCCGCCACGTGGTGAGGGTGGCCCACAGCCCCCCTTCGTCTCTCCTTCGGACTTCGTGTACGTGACAGAAAAATAGGAGGTTGGGCTTTTGTTTCGTCCAATTCCGAGAATATTTCCAGAACAACTTTTCTAAAACCAAAAACAGCAGAAAACAGGAACTGGCACTGTGGCATCTTGTTAATAGGTTAGTCCCAGAAAATGCATAAAAATGATATAAAGTGTATATAAAACATGTAGCAATTGGCATAATATGAGTATGGAACATCAGAATTATAGATACGTTGGAGACGTATCAACGGCCGGAGGCGGCCGCACCGCTCCCGACCTCCTTTCCCTTTCCCCTCCTTTCTCTTCCCCGCGCGCGATTCCGGCACGCCGCCGGAAAACCGGCGACGGCGAAGAACGCCACGGCGCCCCTGCTGTCCCCCTTGCCGGTGTGCGCGAGCTCCCGAAGGAGAGCGCGCTGCCGTCAAGCGGCACAGTGGCGGTGCCCTTTGCCGCGTGGGTGCCCTTTGCCCCTTGCGGGGTTGCTTTCTTTGCCTCGTGAGGGGTTGTGTTATTCGTCTCGATGCCTCGGCTTGCCGATGCGCATCGAGATCGAGAGGAACGACGCGGCCTTGCGGCGGCGCACTTTACCGGCGAGCCCGTGGCCCTCCGGTGAGTTTCTTTTGCCCTTCACTAGGGTTAGGGTTAGGGTTTCTGCCGGGAGGGATTTGTTTTTCTCTTTTCTGTTCTACACGAGTAAAATCTAGACGCTAGTTACTCTGATACCATTGTTAGATCCCTTGGATCTCTAGGCTAGATCAATACTGGTAGAAACATCTGTGGATCGAGTATATGAGAGATAACAGAGAGAGGGAGGAATCGGAGAGGCATACCTTGGCTCTGGCTCGAGGAACTCGAGTCGGAGGCCATGGTGATCGAGGGTGACGGTGGCGGAGCGGCGGCGGAGGCAGTGGTGCTTCCCGTGAGCACTGCGCTAACCCTAATCGGAAGGAGATGTCGGTGGGGTGACTGGCAACGCGGTGAACCTCGTACTGCGTGCCCTGACCCCCCACCTCTTTATATAGCGCAGGTCACAGGGCCCACCGTCCATAACGGAAACGGGCGCCCCCGATCAGGGCGCAATCAAGGGGATCGTGGAGCCGTTGGGCTCACGACCAGGAGATCATATCTAACAGCTCCCACATGGGGTTGCTGAGGACGCTGGGTGCGGACGGACGGAGCTCCGCCGTGCTACGACAGGCGCCGGCGAGGAAGTTCCATGCAGCAAATTCCGCCGCTCCTCCCGAGCCGTGCAACACCGGTAGTCTGCTCTTGTCGACGCCGCTTTGCAGCATGCCCGCCCTTCGCCGGTAGCACCAGCAGCCGCCAACGGAAACATCGAAGCATCCAGGACCGCCGACAGGAGCAACACCGACCACCGCCGGTAGCAGCACTAAGCACGCACCGGCAGCAAAATTACCGACCACTTGTAGCAGCGGCGCCGCCCAAAATTGGTAGCAACGACGCATGCCGCCAGTAGCATCACCGATTGCCCTAGGCAGCAGCGCCGACCGGCGTGCGAGTGTCGTCGGTAGCATCACTGCAGCAGCGCAGCCCCACAAAGATCGGTAGCACCACCCACAGGCCCCTAGGAGCGGCCGCTTGTAGCAACGCCGTCAAATGTTGGTAGCAACGCCGGTCATCCCGGTAGCACCTGCAGCGGCGCCGTCCCCCATAAGGTTGGTAGCACCACCACAGACCCCTGGAAGCACCACTGCTGGCCGCTAGCAATTCTGCCCAAGGTTGGCAGCAACGCGGGCGGCCGCTGGTAGCACTGCCACTGGCCGCTGGGAGCACCGGCCACGGCTTGCCGCTCGCAGCACCCCGGCCACCATCCTCGAAGCTCGCCGTTTTGCAGCATGCTGGTGCGCCGGTCGTCGCCGTCCGAACTCGGGTTTAGGGACTCGCGGTGGTCTTTGTTGTAACCGTACGGAGGCGGCAAAATGATTGAAGAACGGTGGGGATTGTGATGTGTGTCCACGACCACGGCGGCGCTAGATATTTTTTTGAGAAACACAGTACAACGCAGACGCTCACATACACGCGCATACACTCACCCCTATGCACGCACACACGCACACCCTACCCCTATGAGCACCTCCGAAAGACTGAGTCGCGGTTGGGTCTTGAGATTGACGAAGTCACCACGGGTGCCTCGCTGTCGACGGGAACGTCGCCTCCCACTGAAAGAATATTCCGCCTAAATGAGAAACACCAACGCCAAACCTGGGGTATGAACTCTGGTGGGCTGGGGGTACAACCACCCTCCTATCCATCTTGCCACAGGCAAGTTCTCGGCGCTAGATATTGAATGCGGCGGCGTTGGAAGGTCGAGACGACGGCGCTAGATTTGCTGGTTCTGCCATGGAACTACGGTTGGAAGGCATCTGTCATGTTCTATTTCAGTGAAACGAAACAAATATTGTCTGTTACGGCTCCCAGAGTTTTGTTTTACCAGCTCCTAACGAAGCAACTAGCAAAAGTAAATGCCGCAGCTGTTTGAAACAGGCAGGTCGATCATAAGCTTTTACAGCCGGAAACATCGCTAAATCTCCAGACGAACTTTCACGCGCGCCTCGGGAGCGCCAGGTCCCACCAGCATCATAGCATCTCCACCGGGGGCCTCCAAATGTGTGTCCGGCACCCCCCAATTGGGCCTCCTTTGGGGGGTGCCGGACATGTGTCCGGTCAACATTTAGAGGCCGCCCACAGCGGTACTCCCCAAAGGCCCACCCCCAAACACGCGCAAATTGTCGAACACCTCGGGGGCGTTCAAAAAACATTGCGAGCGACACGAAATTTAATCGATTCGAAGTTAAACGATTCAAATTTAAACTAAACGATTGAAATTTAAACCCTAATCTAAACCCTAAGCCCTAAGCTAAACCCTAATCTAAACTCCGCCGCCATGGCCTGCCTCATCGTCGAAGCGGGGCGCCTGTCCTGCCAGGGAGGCCTTCTGGCTCTCCTGGCCTAGGCGCGAGTGGACACGCCTCTCCTGCAGGAGCGCGCTCGCCGCCCGGCGCATGTCATCCCTGGCAGCCGTTGCAGCTGCGGCATTGCCGCCTGCTCGGCGCGCCAGGTGCCGAAGGAGTTGACCGCGACCACCTGGTCGGGCCACAGCGGCGGCGGCAGCTCCTGCTCCGGCGCCGGCTCCTGCTCCTGCGCCAGCTCCTCCTCCGGAGGCGGCTCCTGCCCAGGGTAAGGATCCTGGGCCGACTCCTGCTTCAGCTGCTCCTCCACGTCGATGTCGTCGACGTTCGCCCAATCGAAGGGCTCCTTGTCGACGACCGGCTGGAGCGCCCGCAGAGGCGCCTGCTCCTGCACCAGAGGGTGAGCGCGGCGCGCTGCCTGGGTGAGGGTGGACCAGGTGGTTTGGAGGCGGCGAGGCATGGTGCTTGGCGAGGTGCTTGGCTACGGCGAGTGTTGGTGTGGTGAGGCTGCACGGCGGAGAAGTGTGTGCCGAGGCTGCACGGCGGAGGAGTGTTATATAGGCGGGGAGTGGGCGGGAAACGGAGGGGCGGGAAGCGGTGGCGCTGGGCGGGAAGCGGCGGGTGGGTGAGCACGCGTCGCGTCAGAGTTATGTGGCGGCGACGCGATTCGGCCACGCCGACGCTTGGAAAGCCGGGAAAGCCTGGGCGCCGGCGTAATTGCGAGGCGTGCCGCAGACGCCTCGCCGTCCCGTCGCTTCGTCGCCTGCAGTAACGCGACGCCATTAACGCGGGCGGAACGGCCTCCTGCACGGCGCAATTTACAGCACCCCCTCGCCGCCTATGTCTATGACGGGTGGGGCGCACCTGTCGGAGGCCATGTCCGGTCAATGTCCGGCACCCCAGGAGGGGAGGCCCTCCTGGGGGTGCCGGACACAAAATCGCTCGGGGCGAGACTTTGGGGGTGCCGTTGGTGGGCGTTTTTGGTGTCCCCCCCCCCCCCCAAAGGGCCTTTGGGGGTCTTTAGAGGCCCCCGGTGGAGATGCTCTCAGGGATTTGCGTTTCATTGACTCTGGCATTTTGACAGTCGACTACTCCATTAAGAAACACCATCCAATGTCCGCCGCTCCGTGACCATCCACGCGAATTACTTAAGCACGATTTGCATCGGTGAGTAGTAGAAAGATACGGCACGGATCAAACTACTGACCAGTATTAGACAAAGAGGTTTGGGGCAACTGCTCAACACCCACGTACGGGTGTGGCTATCTCATTATATAGGAGTACACAACGTGTATGATACAGATTACAAAACATGTACAGAGGCTACGTATGGCTACGTACAAATATAGTCTAACACCCTCCCTCAATCTTAACTGTGGCCTGAAGTACATAGCAAGTTAAGATTGCGCCTACAACCCTCAAACAGTGGCTGTGACAGCGGCTTCGTGAAGATGTCAGCAAGTTGATCCCTGGAGGAGATGAACTTGATGTGGAGTAGCTTCTGGGCAACTCGTTCCCGCACAAAATGGTAGTCAACTTCGATGTGTTTCGTTCGGGCATGGAATACCGGATTTGATGAAAGATAAGTTGCACCGATATTATCACACCAAAGGACCGGCGGCTGATCTTGGGAGACTCCCAACTCTCTCAGTAAAGACTGTACCCATATGAGCTCAGCTGTGGCATTGGCAACCGCCTTGTACTCAGCTTCAGTACTGCTGCGAGACACTGTAGCCTGTTTGCGAGCACTCCAGGCGATCAAGTTAGGACCAAAGAATACTGCATAGCCCCCCGTGGATCGCCTGTCATCAGGACTACCAGCCCAATCCGCATCTGAGAAGGCTGAGAGCTCACAAGACGGTGCAGGCTGGAGAAGCAAACCATACGAGGCAGTGGAACAGATATAGCGCAGAATACGCTTCACAGCTGACGCATGAGAAGTCCTGGGCACATGAAGATACTGACACACACGGTTGACTGCATAGGAGACATCTGGTCTAGTGATAGTGAGGTACTGCAGACCACCAACAAGACTACGGTACTCAGTAGCATCATCAGACGAAAGAGGGTCTCCAGCAAGAGCAGACAACCGATCAGTAGCAGACATAGGAGTGACAGCAGGTTTGCACTTCCACATACCTGCACGACGCAGCAAGTCCAGAGAATACTTCTGCTGAGTGAGAGTCAACCCAGCAGAAGACCGTGAGACCTCCAGACCAAGGAAGTAGTGAAGCGCACCCAAGTCCTTGACAGCAAAATCACCACTTAGTGCAGACACGAGACGATCGGCAACAGTATCAGAGGAGTTGATGAGGATGATATCATCAACATAAACCAGCAGGTACATCGTAACCTCAGGACGCTGAAGGAGAAACAGGGACGTGTCAGCAGTGGAGGGAACAAACCCATGAGCCCGAAGAATAGAGCCAAGACGCGCATGCCACGCACGAGGAGCCTGCTTAAGTCCATACAGAGCCTTAACAAGGCGACAGAGATGCTGAGGATGTGCAGGATCAACAAAACCTGGGGGCTGACGCATATAAACCTCCTCCTCCAGAACTCCATGCAGAAAAGCATTCTGCACATCAAGCTGACGAAGAGACCATCCTCGAGTAACAGCGAGAGAGAGCAGCAAACGGATGGTAGTAGGCTTGACAACGGGGCTGAACGTGTCTTCATAATCAAGACCATACCTCTGTTTGAAGCCCTTAGCAACTAACCGTGCCTTGTAGCGTTCAATAGAACCATCAGCATGCTTCTTAACCTTGAAGACCCACTTGGAATCAATAATATTGACACCAGAAACAGGAGGAACAAGTCGCCAAGTATAATTCTTCAGTAGCGCCTGAAATTCCTGCTCCATCGCAGCGCGCCAGTGCGGAATACCAAGGGCAGCCTCAAAATGGCGGGGCTCAGCTGTGGGATCAGCAACAGCATGAGCCACGCAAGCAGCAGTCCATGCAATGGTTCCATCTGTGCGCACCTTCGGACGAAAAATTCCAGATTGACTGCATGTGCGAGGGCGAGCAGCAGGTGGTGCTGGCGATGACGGGCCAGCTGCAGGCGACAGAAGGGCTGGCGACGCAGGGCCAGACGCAGAGGGAGCGGGCGATGATGGGCCAGACGCAGGTGGCGGAGAGGCCGGCGATGCTGGAGAGGCCCCTGGTGACGGGGAGCCAGGCGGTGTCGGGGCAGAGGTGGCCAGCTCAGGTGCTGGGCTGGACGAGGTGGCCGCTGGGCCAGGCGACGGGGTCGCACACGGTGCCACAGCGGGCGTGGCTGCCGCGGGAGAGGCAGCAGCAGGCTGACGAGCGCGACCTGGCGTGCATGGCACATGCACCGGATTGACGTGATCGTCGTCCAGCGCCTGATCATCAAGGAGCTCGAGGCGAGCGCCGCGTCCGATACCTGCAGCATGGTTAGGAAGCAACGCAGGAGTGTATGCAACATCTACAAATTGATCAGGCGAAGGTATAGTGGAGTGCACAGACGGTGTAGGAGTGGTAGAGTTTTTCGGAAGTGCAGAAAAGGGAAACACATTCTCATCAAACACGACATCACGAGATATGTAAACGCGATTAGTGGTAACATGCAGGCATTTGTACCCTTTATGAAGAGAACTATATCCAAGGAAGACACACTTTTTAGATCGAAACTCTAGCTTATGCTTGTTATATGGACGAAGATGAGGCCAACATGCGCATCAAAAACCTTAAGGAACGTGTAATCTGGGAGTTCATTGAGCAAGAGTTCAAGGGGAGTTTTCATTTGCAGAAGTCGTGAGGGAAGTCTATTTATCAAGAAACAGGCTGTGGAAAAAGCATCACTCCAAAACCGAAACGGAACGGAGGCATGAGCTAGTAAGGTAATGCCAGTCTCTACAAGATGACGATGCTTACGTTCAGCGGTGCCATTCTGCTGATGTGTATGAGGACAAGACACACGGTGCGAGATCCCAAGCTTATTAAAAAACGAATTGAGGTTGTGATATTCACCCCCCAGTCGGATTGAACATGAAGAATTTTAAGCTTAAGGAGACGCTCAACATGTGATTGAAACTGAATAAAAACATCGAACACATCAGATTTACGCTTAATAAGATAAAGCCAAGTAAACCGACTATAAGCATCAATAAAACTGACATAATAATTGTGGCCACTAACAGACGTTTGGGCATGACCCCATACATCAGAAAACACAAGCTCAAAAGGATGTTTAACGACACGACTCGACTCTGAAAACGGAAGTGGATGACTCTTGCCTTGCTGATAGGCATCACACATAGTTTCAACATTTTTATTGGACACAACTAGGAGTTCATGACGATGTAGAACATGACGAACTATGGGAGCAGCGGGGTGGCCAAGGCGCGCATGCCAGTGCGTAGATGACACACGAACACCACTGAATACCCGGGGAGCATGCGACGCAGGAAGCGAGGGCGGCGCGTCAAGCGCATATAGACCATGGCGAAGACGACCTCTAAGCAGAACGGCTCTCGTGTCCCGGTCCTTGATCAAAAAATGAAAACGATGAAATTCGGCGAGGACATTATTATCACGAGTAAGTTGAGGAACAGACAACAAACTACGTGTAGCAGAAGGAACTCGAAGGACATTTAAGAGATGCAGTTTTCTAGAGTTATGTGCAAGAAGTGAGGCCTGACCAACATGAGAGATGCGCATACCTGCTCCATCGGCGGTGCGAACCTGATCATGACCACGATATGGCTCCTGGGTGGAGAGCTTGCCCATCTCACTCGTCAGGTGATTGGTAGCTCCCGTGTCCATGTACCACGTCGGATCAATGGAGTAGGACGGAGTGTGCCCGTGCTCGTGACCCGCCATTGCAGCGGCAGCTTGCTTGTCATTGCCCTTGCCATTGTTGCCAATGCCGAGGAAGTCCTTCTTGAAGCGTCGATGACAGCGGGAGGCGATATGGCCCTCAAGGCCACACAGTTGGCAAGCTTGCTGAGCGCCGCAGCAGGGGCAACAGGCGCGCGGGCGACCACCGCCCGTGATGGGAGGCGCGGCAGGCCGCGGAGCCTGTTGAGGTAATGACACCGGCTTGCCACCAGGGGGTGGCGGCTTCTGGGGTTTGCCGCAAGCTGCGGCGTTGGCGGAGGAGAAGCTCGGGGAGGCATGGCGTGCCTTGACACGCTGTTCGCGGCCGAGGAGGCGCGAGTAGAGCTCACGAGGCTGGAGAGGAGCGTCGTGACCATTAATGGTCTCAATGAGATTATCATAGTCGCCGTCGAGGCCGTTCAGGACATAGGTGGTGAAGTCCTCGGAGCGAAGCGGCTGCCCAATTGAGGCCAGTATGTCGGCGAGGCCGGTCATCTTGTTGAAGTAGTCCGTGATGCTGAGGTCGAGGAGCTTGGTCTCGCCTAGCTCGGTGCGGATAGCATGAGCACGCGCCTGCGACTGAGAGGCGAAGCTGGTATGAAGCATCGTCCATGCATCCCGAGACGTAGCGGCGAAGAGGACCAGCGAGGAGACGCTCGACATGAGCGAAGACTGGATGGCAGAGAGGATGGCCTGATCCTGGGCCACCCACGTGTGATACGCCAGATGGTACGGCGGTGGACACGGGAGGCAGCCATCAACGTACCCCTCCAAGTGTCGGCTCCGGAGAAGCGGCAGCAACTGTGCACGCCAAGACAAGTAATTGTCCGGCGTGAGCTTCACCGGGAGGTGCGAGAAGTAGAAGGGCGACGGCGCCGCAGCATGATCAGCGTGAGCCGACGGCTGTGACGCATAGGAGCCCATCGGCGGGGCCGTCTCCAGAGATGGGGCAGGGGCAGCGATCGCCGAGGAGGCCCCATAGACAGGCGCGACACCATCGTATGCCGACGACGGGTAAGCTCCATAGGGACCGGCGGCCGGGGCACCGTAGGTTGGTGCGATCGGGGCCGCATAGGACGATGCAGACGTGGCCCCGTAGTGCTGCGGAGGCGGCGCCGGCGCACCGTAGGGATGCGCCAGCCAGCCAGACGACGGCGGCGGCAGGGCACCGTAGGTCGGTGCTGGGGCGCCGTACGTGGGCGTCGGATAGGCGCCATACACTGGTGCCGCTGAAGCACCGTAGGACGGTGTCGCTGGAGGGCCGTGCGACGGTGCCGCTGGAGCGCCGTACAGTGGCGGCGCAGGAGCGTCGTAGAGTGGCGCGGCTGGAGGGCCGTAGGGCATGGCCACGGGCGCACCATATGGCGGCGGCGCTGTCATGCTGTACTGTGCACAGTACGACCCGTAGGGAGTCTGAGCACCGGGCAGAGCAGCGACGTCAGGAGCGCTCGACGCGATCGGCTCGGCCGGCGCGATCGGAGCGGGCACTGGTGCGGGCGCAGGAGGGTCCATGGCGGACGGCCGTGAGTGCACCCAGGCGAGCGGTTGCGACGCAAGGAACGGAGAGACCGCGGCGGAGGACGGCGCGACGATGGAGGCCGCGGACGTCGAGGCAGCAGCGGCGGCGGCGGCGGCGGTCGAACCAGGAGCGGCGGCGGAAGACATGGGAAGTTTCGACCTAATCTGATACCATATTAGACAAAGAGGTTTGGGGCAACTGCTCAACACCCACGTACGGGTGTGGCTATCTCATTATATAGGAGTACACAACGTGTACGATACAGATTACAAAACATGTACAGAGGCTACGTATGGCTACGTACAAATACAGTCTAACAACCAGCACTACGCGGCTTGCATGACAGCTAAGTACTGACGATTTGCATTAGTAAATAACATTGGTCGAAGACAAGTCCGTGAACTGTGAGTACGTACATTCTGATTCGCGAGTTCTTCTTGCATCTTGACTCTCGATGGGGGGCAGACAAACACACGTCGCCATGGATTGGATTCTCAAGTTGACTTGGAGGAGTTTTTTATATTTTGTTTTACGTCTACCATCTCTTGGGTCGTGCTGCACATCAATGTGCTCATGTTCTGGTCTTGCAGGCTGCACCATTTTTAGCACTCGTTATCTCGATTTGTGTATGCCAGAAGTGAACAAGGTGAAGGAAGGAAGGAAGATGGTTTTTGCAATCCGTTTTCAAGGAAGTGAAAACAAAAGCTCCTCGACTCGGCCGAAGAACAAGTGAGATGTCGTCGAATCCTAGTGGACCTTTTGTTTTAGTAAAAGATCCAAATATCCGATTTTATTGCTTAGCCACAAAACATCTCTCAAAAATTAAGAATCTCTCAAATATTGGAAGTTACACGAAGATTTGACGCAATTGCTACCTTGTCTCTCCTCTACATTTTGCATCTTGATTTTTGTCTTAGTGAAAAACACCATAAGATAAGGAGTAAGTGAAGATGCCAGGAAAGTAAAGGGGTGTACGTCTGTTCACCGACAACGTAGTTGGGCACGGGAGAGAAAGGTGGTGTGTACAACAAAGCGGGAGGAAAGGAAAATGACTTGACAGCAGTTCCCCCGAGAAAATATATAGTGATACCAACATATAAATGATACCATGATACCAAACTCAAAATTTTAAATCTACAAGTTTCTAAAACTTCCGAAAAAATCGTGAGGGTTCCCAAGATATGTGTTCCAATCCCTAAAATTGCCAGAGCCATATTCAGAAAAAACACACCGAAACTTTTTTTTTCCTATGTGGATAGTGTTATTTGTGTTTTGTCTTTTTGTGACACTATGCATGTTGGATTGTGTTTTCGTTCCTCTGTGTATATTTCGATGTGTTGCTGAAATTCTAGGGATTGTAAACACACATCTTGTGAAGACTCGCAAATTTGTTTCAATATTTTTAGAAACTATTGAATTTAAATTTTGAGTATGGTATCACGATATCGTATATCTCTACTATATAATATGCCTAGAGGTGGTGATTGTCATGGTACGTTTTTCCAATTTCCGATTCTACCCTTGTGTTAATAGGTTAATAACGGAGTATGCCACCGCCAAGTCAACATAACTGTTCGTAATAAAGAAAATAAATAAATAAAACACCGCCGAGAAGCGCCGCTCGGCCGCCAGCGCGTCGCCTACCGCCCCAACGCTCGCGGTGGTCAGTGAGACCGTGAGCCCCCGCCGCCGGCGTCGCCCTCCTACGCCCGTACATTGGCCTCGGTGGTCACCCCAGCCTTAATCCTCTCCACCTCAATTCCAGACGGCCCCGAGCTCGGCGCGCTCCGCCGCATGCTCGCCAGGGTCAGAGCCCTCTCGCTGTCCCTCGAACTGTCCGCCGGGGTGGAGCGGGGCGGGCTGGTCGGCGAAGTGCGGGAGCGGTGGAGACGGTGCAGGGAGAGGCGAGGGATCAAGCGGGCGGCGGGCGACGTGGCGCGCGAGATCCAGGCGTGGGCCGACCGCGAGCTCGCCGCCGTACGGAGACGAGGCCCGCGCGGCCGCGCTGCTGGCGGAGATGGAGTCCCGACTGCTGTCTGCGGCGGAGTCAGGGCGGTTCGACGCGCGGCTCCAGGACGCGGCGCTCCAGCACGGCGTGTTCGCCGCCGTCGAGGCGCGGTTCGGGGACCCCGCCGCGGGCGGCGACGGGTGCGCGGCGGCGGTGCTGGCGGAGGAATCCACCACTCCAACGGCAGTCCACGAGAGCCATGCCTCGCATCGACTCCACCGCGCCGCTCTCCGTCCTCCTCTTCCAACGCCTCCGCCGCGATCTCCCCCGCCCCTTCACCTCGCCGCCGTCAGCCTTCTGGTCCCCCATCGCCGCTTTTGCCGCGGCCACGGAGCGCGCCAGAGCCGGGGCGCTCAGCCCTGTGGACGCACACAGGCTGTTCGACGGATTGCTACGCTAGGCCACCCCGGTCGACGAGGACTCCGTGAACGACCTCCTGGCGGCGCTCGCCCGTGCACCAGCCTCCGCCGCCTGCGGAGATGGCCCCGCCCTCGCCCTCGCCCTCTTCAAGCGTGTCTGCCGGGAAGAAGCCGCCGGTCAGCAGGTGGCGCCTTTCACTGATCACACCTTCCGCATCCTCGTGCAATGCTGCTGCCGGGCGGGTCGCCCGGACCTAGCGCCAGCCTTCTTCGGCCAGTTTCTCAATACTGGCTTGAGCTCAGAAGAGGTTGTCACCAACACCCTCCGCCGGTGCCTCCCCATATCATCCACCTTGACACCATCAAAATTCTGGTCTCCCATTGCCGCATTTTCTAAAGCAACGGAGCGTGTCTGAGCTGGGTTGCTCGGCCCAGAAGACGCAGAACAAATGTTCGACGAATTGCTGTGCCAGGCCAACCCCGTCCCACGCCGCTTCCTGAACGCCTTCTTTGCCGCGCTCGCCAGCGCACCGGCATCCAACGTCTGCAGAAATGGCCCGGCGCTTGCCGCGGCTCTCTTCAACCGCGTCTACCGAGAAAAGGAAGGCCCGCTTCAGGAACGAGCAGAATCGGGTGTTTTTCTAACTTGATTTTCTCAGCTGTACAACGCATTTGTTTTCTGTATGTTTCTTGCGGTCTGAAACGTGTTATCTTTTGATACCATCGAAAAATATGGAGACACAAAAATGGTTATTTCACTATGTGCATTTTACATATCAAGAAATGTAATAGTCCTATCGTGCAAGTGGCAACCATTTCACTATTTCACTTGCAAATCAGACATACACCTGGTCATCATCTAGCATGATAAATAAGGGCCACTTCATATAGCTGATAAAGTTTAAAAAAGATGCTTAATCAATTGTAAGATCAGATAAGACTTTTAAAACGATGACAATGCTAGAGAAAGACGGATAAAGAAACCGGAATCGGAAGGAAAGAGGGTGAGATAAATATAAAGCTCTGTCTTCTTACAAGGTGAGGTAGGCTAAGGAGACGCCAGTACTATGGATGTGGATATTTGTCAAAGTTTCACACAATTTTCTATTTTTGTCTAACTTTCACTCAGCCCGTAGCAACGCACGGGCATGTTTGCTAGTTGCTATATATATGTGCTCCATATCTCGTGACGGGTTCATGGTGGCTGGAGGTGAGACGTACAAGATATGTAGGAACACTGGAGTTTTGATACCTGGAACTCAGTTTGGCTTTATCTAAGAAAATCAAAGTGGTCATGTAAAAAAAATCAAAGTGGTATTGCTAGAAGCAAAACTTAACTACGAGTAATGAAGCCTCCTGGATGCTATTGTGCTACTAGTAGATCACAACACGTTTGAGGGAAGATGAAAAATAGAAATCTAAATATGCCGATGCAAACCACAAAAGCAGGAACAACATTTCGTACTCAAGGACTCAAGGTACACGTACACGCACGGAGTAACATTGATCACTTTGGCTCGAAGGACCGGAGCTCCCAGGTCGTCGTCCCTACTATGCCCCACACAGCCGCGTCGTACTGGGCAGACTTGGCGTCTGGACTGTCCGCAGCGACCACCAGCCGGTAGTTGTAGCCGCCCTCATAAGGCTGGGTATCGCCGCTGATGATGTCCACGAACACCAGCTCTACCTGCCATATGAGGGCGTAGATGCGCACGGCGAACTTCCCGACCTGCTGGATCGTGTTTTCTTTCACGTCCGCCACCGGGGTCCACTCCTCTGATGGAGGTGGTGGCGGGGACACGGGCGTCCACGACGGCGGTGGATATGGCGGCGGAGACACGGCCGGCGGTGGAGGTTGTTGTGCGGACGCGGGATCCCACGCCGGCGGTGAAGGTGGTGATTGGTATAGGGGCGCCCAGGACGGCGGCGGAGCTTGTGGTGGTGGGGACGATGTTGCTTCCTCTACGCTTGGCTCCGGCGCGGAAGCCGTGTTGTCGGCATGCGTGATGGCTAAGAAGGTGGCGAGCAGGAGAGGAAGGAGTGCATGAAGCGATAGCCTCATGTCGAGTTGCTTAGTTTCACTTGAGCTAGAAAACGTACCTATAAAATGGGAGGTGCTGTAGTTGGTGAAATCACTTGTGTGCTATACTGCTATTTATAGCATGATGCACTATGTACGTCTTCATGATTTGCTAGGTCATCGACCTGCATCAACACCGATGCCTCATGCACACCATAGTCTACGCCAGAGTGCCAGAGTCGGGGTACGCGGACTATGGAGTATATAAATATTTTGCGAGATATGCAGCAGCATATAAATCTCCCTGGTTAAAAGTGCACCAAAGATGTCCAGCAAATTGGAGTCTTCTCTATTGAACACATTTGATTTCTTCGGCAAACTAACGTGCATGATTTCCGCCTAGCGCTCACTCGAATGACGCCATGGCTTCTTTCCCATCTCTGACCACCACCTTTTTCTGCAGCCACCGTTGGTCTAACCGTCATCCACCCCGTCATGTGTCGAGGTTCTCCTCCGCCGGTCCGCCGCCGCCCCGACCATCCCTCTAATTAAGCCCCCCCCCCCCCCCCCCCCCCCCCCTCCCCACCACCAACCCTATCCCATTTCTTCTCCGGCGCCAGTGAACCCGCCCCCCTCGGCCCTCCCCCAAGTTAAGTTTGTTCCTCACCTCCACCGCGGTCTGCCGCGGCTACGGCTCAGCTACATGCCGACGTCGCCAGATGAAGGGTGTGGATGATTCGACTGAGCATTAAGCTAATTGTCAGTCGACTGAGAATTAGCAAAACCGATTTCTTAAACACTTGGGGTGGACCGGACGTGCTAAGGCGAGCTAGCTGCTGGTTAGCTTTCCCAAGTCGGCCGATGGATTGGAACTATCTCGAGGTGTTACAATTGGCGCCACACGTACCCCCATTGACTTCGGCATTTTGAGCGTCAAGCAGTCCAGTAAAAAACAACGTCCAGTGCCTGCTTCGTTTGAGATCCACTTGAAGTTTAAGCACGATTTGCACGGAGTAAGTGCCTCTTGCATGCCAGCTAAGTAACGTTGGTCGAAGACAAGTCCATGGCCATTAGGTGAGTACCCATATTCTGATTCTCAAGTTCGTCTCGACTCTCCATGGCCAACGTACCTACGCGCCATGCAATCTCAAGTTGACTCCAAGAGTTGTTCTGCGTCCCCTTACGTTGGATCGCGTTGCACATCAATGTGCTTAAGTGTCTTTTTCTTGAGATGCACAAGTTTTTGTTGGTCAGAAGTACGGCCTGAAGTTTCAAATCGGTGAACGAAGGAGGACAAGAAAGTTGACAAGCAGATGCAAATAAGTCGTGGTTCTCGAAACCCGTTTTATAAAAGGTGAAATGAGGATCGTAATCAGCAAGTTTTTAAACCACTCAGCCTAATCAGCAAGCTTTGTGCAAATAAAAAGGTTCTAGAAATATCTTGACCGGACGGTTGTGAATGTCGACCGAGGAATAATTATATCTAAATCCATAAAAATATAGTT
This sequence comes from Poa pratensis, assembly GCA_947311845.1. Lineage (NCBI taxonomy): Eukaryota > Viridiplantae > Streptophyta > Magnoliopsida > Poales > Poaceae > Poa > Poa pratensis. The sequence continues at coordinate 36,903,014 of CAMZMU010000076.1, read as the reverse complement.
CATTAATTAGCCACAAAATATACGTCAACCTGAAGGAGTGAAACAAAGACGAACAATGAGGATCTCTGTATGAAGGCTTTGAGAGTTTAATGGTTGTTTTCTTGTCTATTTTGCATTTCACATCTGCAAGTTATTCGTACTTGCAGTGGATAGACTGCATATGACCAAACGTGCATAACCTAGCATGAGAGATTTCAAAGAGCCGCGTAAGTCGTCTACCGCAATAAGTAAATCTAAGATCAGCCAACAACATTGTGACGTAGACAAGGAGGCACGCAATATGCATGGCATACAGCGAAACTACCAATACCTGCACATGTGGAATGCGGTGAGCGCGGTTCGCCGCGACGGCGACCAGGACCGATTTGAGTGGAAGTGGACGGCGTCAGGCAAATTCACCGCGCGCTCGGCGTACCTCGCCTTCTTCGAGGGTTCCACGATCATGCCGGGAGCGCCTCAGGTCAGGCACTCCTTCGCGCCACTCAAAGTATGCCTGCATGCGTGGTTCGCGCTCCGGGATAGATGTTGGACTGCTGACAGGCGGTTGCGGCGCGGCCTCGTCTCGCACACGCTCTGCCCTCTATGCTCGGCAGAGAATGAGACTATGGAGCATCTGACGATGCGCTGCAGCTTCGCGGCCGTGATCTGGGATGGGATCAACTCGAGGCTTGGAGTGGCCCTGCCGCTGCCGGACGCTCAGAGCGAGCTGGCTCTATGGTGGCCTGATGCTGTTCAACAATTGGCCCGGAAGGACCAGAAGACAGCCAACTCCCTCATCATGCTTATCATCAGGGCCTTATGGTTGGAGCGCAACGCCCGAGTCTTCGAAGGGAAATCTCTGCCTCCTGGATGTGTGCTCGATACTATCATTGACGAGTGGAGGCTGTGGGCTAGCTCCAGATGTAGGTCTGTGCGAGAGTAGTTAGTTTCGTAGCATGTAGGTGCCATGCCCGAAGTGGCAGCTGGCCTAGTGGTGTTGCTGTTCGCCTGGCACTTTGTCGTGGCTTGTAACTTGCAATGTACTCTGTTCCCCTTGTTAAGCTTAATAAAGAAACGCGCAGATCTCCTGCGGGTTCTCTAAAAAAAAAAACAGCGAAACTACCTGTTGATGCCCAAAAATGGAAAAATATTAGCAACACAAAAAGGAATATAGGTATCCTGATACAAAAAATACACTACCATAACCATGAAAAGTAATTCCTTCCGTGTTGTGTTGATGAAAATGCCGCCATAGGAGAGAAAAACCGGGAACAAATCGTCGGCGACTAGGCTTTGCATCGGCCTCTGTTAGTACGAGATCGACCTGTTCATGTCTTCATGGGTCTGTTGTTTGGTTGTGTCATAGAGGACTCAAATCTTTTGTTACCATGTCCCATTGATGTTGACGTTCTAAGATAATATGACTGCACAAAGAAGGAATCATTACTTCTCGATCTTGTTTCACGGATACAAATGTCCACTCAAGACGGGAGTACGATAACTTGGCATCCCCTAGCGCCAATAATCCACGCCAAACATGCCAGTCCTTTTTTCAATTTAAAAATATATCATGTGTCTCTTCTTTTCATTTTCAATAATTCGCTTTTTTGTTGTTGTTTTCTTGATAATTACCTTTTGCATTTAGTTTTATGTTCATTTTTCCTTCTTTCCATTTTCTTTTATTTCATTCGAATTATTTTCTTTTAAATTTTGTAATTTTAAATGAATAATAAAGGAACATTTTACATCTATAACTTTTCTAGGATATGCGAATAAATCTTTTTGTACTTAAAAGTATTTGTTCCGAAATATGTGTGAAACAATTATGGAAACATGAACATACCTTTTGATATTATATATGGTCTTTTGTCATGAAAATCAACATTCCTACAAAATTGTGAAAATTATGTAGATTCGTGAATAATACCTCTAAATAAATATATACTTCAATAAATATTATTACAATAAATATCTCCATAAAGTATCATGAATAATTATCTAAGATACATGAATAATATTTACAAACTTCGTGATTCTTTTAGAGACCGCATGAAACATATTTGCACCATTAGAAGACATTATTATTTTCATAATATGACTTTAATCCTGTTTTCAGAATATATGGTGTACTATTTAAAAAAACATGTGTTAAATGTCACCCACGATGTGGTGGTCCATTTTTTCATCCATGGGACCCTATGGCCCATCATGTACCTTGATCGTGAGAGAAATACTCACAATTAACTTACATTCTATGTTCCGTTAAAGTCAAATTTTATAAGATTTTACCAAATATATAATAAAAAATATCAACACCTATAGTATAAATTTAATATTATTAAAATCATCATAATCTTTTTATACCGTATGTATCGGTCAAAATTTCAAACTTTAACGGTGAAAAAACCCCATAATTCGGGGTGAATGAAAACAAAAGGGCGTAAGTCACAAAATTTGAGAGCCAATTCTGGATCAAGGGTCGATTCAAAAGTAAGTTTAAATTGACGGATGTATGCTAGTATATCATTCGTTTGATTCAAGCTTAACCACTACAATGTTCAAAACATTATTACTTTTTCTACCTTCTAGGGGGACGTACCTTATTGCATGCCACTTAAACTTATACTCCCTCCATTTTTAAATGCAAGATGTTTTAGTATTTCAACATTCAAATGTATATGCATCTTAACGCGTGGGATATATATTCACTTTTTTTAGTATGTATCTAAACAAAATGTGAAAGTGAAAAACCTAAAACATATTACTAACTACATTAAAGCTGGCCGTTTTCACGGCCTCAGAGCGATCGAGGTACTGTTCAACACTGTTCATATGAAGGACCTATACGCGAATTACGGAAAGGTTAGGGACTTCGTTGCAAAAACGCCACCGAATCCCCCTTTTGCCTTCTCTCTCCTGCGCGCCGCCGGAGTCGCCGCCGCTGCGCTCCTCCCCGGACAAATCGATGGACCCGCCGAGCTCCGCCGCCTCCTCCTCTCCATCCTCGCCGCAAATCGCGTGCGGGAACTTCGCACGGCCGCCGGTATCATCGTCGCCGTCCTCGGCGTCCACCGCCGCGGAATTGCTCGCCACCGGCGGCTCCGGCGACCATAAGGCACGGCACGCCGCCTGTTCAACTCCCATCCACGCCCTCGAGCGGGTCCGCGCTGTCGCAGCCACGCGCGCACTCGCGTGCTCGAGCGGAGCTCGGCAGCGCGGCCGGGGCCGCGTCCGCCTCTGGCCGGTGACGTCACGCGCCGACGTCACCGTGGGGCCCGCCTGTCAGTTTTTCCGATTTTAAAAATAATTGCAGAAATTTTTTGGATTTTGTAAAATTCATATCTTCCAAACCGTAATTAGAAAAATTCAAATAATATATCAAATTTTTCAGAAAAATACGATCTTTGCAACTAACACATTTCCATGCATGTCTAAACAACTTCAAAAAATCTTACTTAGAAGAACTAATATAGCCTTTCCATATTAGTTATGAATCTTATAGAAAAACATTTCAAATTGCGGAATATTCGGTGGTACTGACAAAAAAAACTATTTCAGTATAAATATATTCTTTCAGTTTTCCCCGAAATTATTATTCGAAACTTTCCCAAAAATATTTTACGTCGAAATTGTAAAATATTATTTCGATTTGAAACTTACTCGAAACAACAACTTCTCACAACGACACGATGATACTTCTTTTTCTAACGTACCTACAAAGGATTAGAGAAAAGTGAAATAATCCGAATATTATTTAAGCAAAGGAAAAAGATAATATTCAGCAAACGCCAATTAAATTGCTGAGCTTCTTTGTTTCATAATTCGAGCGACAAAAAAACACAGTACTGCTTAAAGAAAGACACCGTGCATAGTCAAGTAATAATTATCCCTTTAAACTGTTATGTTTTGGCAATTCCAGTACTTGAATATGGAGGCCCTTTTAATTTAGATATGGGATCACGAAAATGCATAGCAGAACATACCCGTGCAATATTTTCCATTAATTATCTCTATAAAGAGCCTTTAGGTTAAGAAATGAGTTCACCAAAATTTATGTGCAATTTCATGTTCGCACCAAAATTTCTGAACTCACAGCAAGCCTTAATAGTTATACACATAAAATGTAATATATTTTAGTCGTAAGTATTAACCTCACATGTTTTCCGGTGCTTTCAATTATGCTATTGGAAAATGTTGCTTCTTCAATTATACCTTATGAGGCTCTCTTTTAGATCTTATAACAAAGCGTGTGTTCTAATTTTTATTGATTTGTTTCCAAAACTAGAAGCTGGACACTTATAATATTTGTTTCGGGGAAGCATCACGATCAAGGCAACCATAGCACATGTTTATGGCGTTGAGTTACGAGTAAATCTATAGGTCGACGATGTGTAAATTTAGTTCTACTTCTTGTGATTTGTTATTCTTCTGTAGCTTTAGCTGTAGATAATACAATACCTGCTTTTTTGAAGTCTAGAATTAGTAGTCTCTTCTATATTGCTATGTCCCTCAAAGAGAGAATTTAATTTATGTTGTTATACTGGTATTCCACAAAAGAAAGGAGGAGGATTTAGCTTCTGTTTTTTCTTCATGTAAACACATTTCTAGCTTACTTTCCAATGGTATTCCGATACACATGTTGAATTGTCAGTTCATTTACCCTCCTGGCTCCACTATGGTGCATTTACTTTTCTTAGTAACACGACATACCGACGAGTAATATCTTGCTTCTACAAGACTCAAAAAATCATACATGAAAAATAAATAGAGATGAGCCGGAAAATGGTATATGTTTACTGATTTTGGGTACTTTTTATCTCATATCTTTTATTTCCTGGCTAGCATCCTTTCCCACAGTCGTCCTCTCACGACATAACGACGAGTAATATCTTGCTTCTACGAGATTCAAAAACTCATACATGAAAAATAAATAGAGATGAGCTGGAAAATGGTGTCTGTCTACTGATTTTGGGTATTGTTTTATCTCATATGTTTTATTTCCTGGCTAGCATCCTTTCCCACAGTCGTCCTCTTTAACACAAGAGTGGTAAAAACAAATGTGGCGCAGCCCTTACATTTAGCTTCTAGAACTTCAAAAAGAAAAGCAAACCATCATCGTCAGCGCCATCACTAGCACATGGAATATCAAACCAAGTGGAGGTGTCATATTCAATACGTGGTAGTGTCTACGAACTAGCTGCAGATAATAGTAGCTTAAAACTTCAATAGTTTCGTGTGGAGGTGAAAGCTGTATCATGCAAATTAGATTGCAGTGGAAATTATATCTTTTTCGTGCTTCTTCATCTACTCAGTAAGCACACTTTTGCATCTCTGCAAATTATTACTTATTGATGCCTAATAGATATTCGATGAAAGCCCCAGCAGGCTGCACAGCAATTCATTCTTTTTTATGTCATATGTATTTTTTAAGCTGAAAGAAATTCCAGTAAATTTATGATGTTTACCCAAAAGATGCTGAAAATGAAATTCTGCTTTATTGAACAAATGCTTCTATTTGATCTTATACTTCACAGGCTTATTATATTTTCCTTCCAGCTGCAGATTATTATTTACTGATGCCTAAGATAGTGACAAGCAACTAACAAATCTATACACAAATTCGTGTCACGCCGCGCTAAATTCAACTAGTATTACATTAAAAAAACGGAGAAAGTGCGAACCTTAACTGGGGCAGGTCCGAGTGGTGCGCCAGGTCGTAAACGATCACCGCCTGCTTGATCACCACCCCGCGCGGGTTCACCGGCGTCCACTCGGCCGGCGCTGACGGCACCGTGGTGGCCATCACCAGTAGTACGGCCGCTCCGAGCAGCAGGAGCAGCGTCATGGTCGATCTATATATGCAGGCACTGGATAGTTTTTTTTTTTTTTTTGAATATTCACCGGGGCCCGGGCTGAACAGTTATTACCTGTTCTGCTATGCTTTTGAGAGGAGATTCTGAGCTCAGTTACGTGCAGGTAGCGAGTATGCTGCAAGTTTAGATCCGTGTAAGATCGATCGCGTTGGTGAGCACGGCATGGACACGACTTGAATACTTGATCGACAGGCGGGTCGTCGGGGCGGTGCCACCGGCGCCGGGGAATGTTATGCGTGTGTTGGAACTTGATGCAGGTGTGTACTTTCTTCAGATATCAGTTTCCACTTTCTATCTTGGTTTTGTAGACTTCGATGGCGACTCTACGACATGCCGACATTCGAATGCGCGCCGGGTCAAACGTTGTATGTCGCTATATTCATTCGTACGTGAGTAAATGGCACTGGCGGTCACACAACTCGTCCGCTATGTGCACTTAAGTCACACAACTGGAAAACGGGATTTTTTGCTCACACAACTGGACTTTTGGTGCACGCAGGTCACAAACCCCACATGTCAGTCCGTTTTCCGTTGGTAATTTTGCAAAAAAAACCCTGTATTTTTAGACATTTTGCAAAAAACTCCCTGTAATTGGACCCAAATTTGGGTTTTTTGCGAAATATCCAAAATACAGGGGGTTTTCTGCAAAATTACGTGTCCACGTCAACACTCATGCAACGGAAAACGGACTGACATGTGGGGTTTGTGACCTGCGTGCACCAAAAATCCAGTTGTGTGACCAAAAAATCCCGTTTTCCAGTTGTGTGACTTAAGTGCACATAGCGGACGAGTTGTGTGACCGCCAGTGCCATTTACTCCAAGTTTGGCACGTAAGCGATCATGAAAGATCGTCATAAGAGTGCATACTAGCTGCACATATAAAACCGAGCTAGGGCGCGGTCTTCCGCAAAGATCATGATCTTTTTCGATCTTAGCTTTGCGTTTCAGAATGTTAATAGATGGCCGGCTAGTCGTCCAGCCAATGTGATTTAGTGAAATTCTCGTTCACTCGATCAGTGAAACAGTTTCATGTAATATTTTCAGAACGCAACATTGTTTTACAATATTTATAGATTTTGTAAAAATTGTGAAATATGTTGCCATATTTTAAACCACCATTGTATCAAATAAACAACGTATACAACAAAACTCCATTTAAGTAAAACGTAAACAAAAAAAGTGACGCCATTGGCAAGAAAACATCACCGGCATAGTCAACGTATGAGCTTAACTCATTTAACATTGCAGAAACTAGTATGTAACATTGGGCAAAAGTCTTTGTATCATATGCTGAGAAAACATTGTACTACTCCCTCCGAGGTTCAAAACTGTGAAACTTATTTTAGATCAGACGTACTAGCATTTTACCATTACACAACAAAAAATGTAGAAGCATATCAAAACAACCTTTCCAACATTACAAAAATAAAAAAAAGTACCTACACCATCACCTTGCTAGCCGGTGACAAATCCGGCGAGACCCTGGGGGTCTCGCTGTCACTGGATCCAATGACCCCGGAACTAGAAATGATCACTGACACATCTCTCAAACTAGAAACGGACTATATATGGTAACGAGATCATATGTCGCCAATCCTTTTTAACCTAGTTACCGATATTCTCGTCATACTTACAGCTCTGGCTAAGGAGGATTGCAGGTGAGTGGACTTATTCTCCCACCCCCCCCCCCCCCCCCCCCCCCAGGATGGAGGAGCTTCCATCCCCATTATGCGGATGATACCATTATCTAGTCTAAACATATTTTTTCACAAAAGTAAGTTATTTGCTTTTGGTAAAACAAGGCAAGAAGGGGAACATTACAATCAATGGTTTGGTTGTGAGGTTGTAGTCACCCATTTCCATTATTTGGGCATTTCTATTCACTACCGTTTGTTTCGGAATGAAGAGTGGAAGGAGCTTGAGGATTGTTTGGGGAAAAGCTCAGTCGTTGTGAGGGAAAACTCTTGTTCTATGGGGAGCGGCTTGTACTTATCAATGTTATACTCACAAGTCTTCTTAGATGTTTAAATTGTTATTCGTTGGAGTATCCAAAGGAGTATGTAAAAGAATGGACTACTGCCGGACCAGGTTTTCCTTGCAAAGTGTGAGCGTAAACTCGTAAGTACCCGCTAACGAAACTAATGGCTGTTTAAGATTTCAAGCGAAGAGGGCAATAGTTACTTCGGAATAAATACATGTGTGCTCAAGTATCCATGAAACCTTTTTGATTCTCCCTTTTGGAAAAGTTTAATGAGCATGAAGGAATACTACTGAAGTTTAATAAAGGCGGGTTTCCACATAAAACAATCATTTGAACATATATTTCCTCGATCTATTTTTCCTTTTCTGCCATAGTTTTAATGTATAGATCTAGACTGCTTTTGCTTTCACCCATCTTTTTCAAAAATAAAAAGGAAGAAAAAGAACATGAGAGTACATCTCGGATGAGTCGTATTTAACACACATATACTCAGTATACCATATTACCAATAACATTGATTCAACACATACACATTACAGGTAGACAGTCATAAACCGAGCATCAAAAATACTCGGCTAAGTCCGAAAAATACTCGACCGGCAAAGGCGACTCGGCTTACACCCTGTCGGCAAAACCTGATTTTCCTGCAGTGACTGTGAAGATTAGAACATCTATACATTCTTTAGCGGCGTAGATCGATGTCGCCGTTTATTCGATTAGATTTTTTTTTTTTTTGAGAAACTTTTATTCGATTAGATACTACTCCGTATTATATGCGCGCGCATGCACAAACACAGGATCACGTCGGCCTGCTACATGCACGCGTGTACCGATCAGTTTACGCGCTTGAACTGCAGGAGCATCCAGTGCGCGGTCTTGGGGACTCCCCAAACGACGACGTTGTACTCATAAGTGCCGCCACGGGCGTCGGTGGCGGCGAGCACCATCTGGTACGTCACGCCGCGCCCGCTCTCGTCGGGATGCTGCTCGACGCCGGACACGCCGGTGCACGTCAGCCTGATGTTCCGGCTCAGGCCGTACACCAGCACCGCGAACCGCCCCAGCATAAGCCCGTGGGGATCGGCTGGCATGACCACGGACACCACCGGCGGCTTCTTCAACCCCAGTGCCGAGGCAGCGCCGGCCACCGCTTGCGGCTTCTTGAACCCCGTCACCGATGCAGTGCCGGTCACCAGTGGCGGCTTCTCCAGACCCAACGCGGACACAGCGCCAGCGCCGGCTACGACGGCGAGGAGGAAGAGAATGGCAGCGGCCGACCTCATTGTCGCCTGAAAGGCTAGCTAGCAAAGTATAGCGCAAAGTAGCCAAGTTAATTGTGGAGATTTTCTTATGCGCGTATGGCTGTGGTGAATTGATCGGCCAGGTTAGGTGGCTATTTATACAGTTGTGGAGTGTGAGACTGCAGCAATGAAGGTCTGTAGAGTGGTAACTTTAATTAACTTGTCAGGAAACAAAGTGAGAACGCGGTGCCGTCAGATTTAAACGTCGCAGCAAGAAGTGTTTCCTACGTGCTTGCATAACGCATGAAGCATTTTTTTAGTAACGAAACTGTTGTTATGAAGTTTTTCTTGTTTGTACGAGCCTTTCTTTTTTGCACCAACACCAATTTGTAGTAATAAAGGCCGTATGCATCGGTCGATGCAGAGGCCGGGACTGCCCCTTTTCGAGAGAAAAAACCAACACCAATTTGTTCTACTCCCATCAAAATGAAGAACAACAATTGCTCTACTCCCATCCGATAAAAGAAAATCTATTGTGCTGCTTGATTCTATGGGTCGGCGAGTACAAAAGGACCGTCATGGAATGCAAGCCCAATAAGTCCAGCGCAACCGGTCTCCCTCAGCAACGCAAATAGCCAACCTCGCTTCCCAATAAATCTGGTAGATTATCCGCGGTCCGCGCTTCCCAACTCCGATCTGCATGCGTCGGCCACCGCGAACCTCGCCGCCGTTACAGAAATCTGGTAGCGCTTTCAAATCAACAGAAGCTTTACCAAGTCATATCAATCCATGCTTTTGGCTTAGTCCGAGACTCCGAGCACGGCCACACGGATAAAAACCCAAACGACTTCCTAAGTTCGCGAGGTTAGATCAACCCCGGACTCCCGGCGCCGATCGCCGCCGCCAAGCACGATGGTCCATTATGATGCAGAAGCCATCAAAAAGATCTGCTCCGTCTCCTGCCAGCCGCCGGCGCTCCCGTGCCCTGACGCTTCGGCCGCCCCCGCATGGGTCCTTCTCGAGACGCTGGCGTACGTCGCCGACCACACCAACGCCACCACCGCGGAAACCTCCTCGAGCACGGGCCACACCGTCCGGGTCACCGTATGCCTCACCGACCCGATGGGCGTCTCCCACGTCTGCGTCCACTGCCCCGGCCTCAAGGACACCGACTTCAGACGCCGGCCCTCCGTCATCTGCTCCGAGAAGGACTTCTTCCTGCTCTCCGTCGTCTTCACTTTCGGTCCCCGCGCCCAGCATGGCCTCCAGGAGAACTTCATCTACAAGGCCGGCACCGGGCGGCCGTCCCTGCACCTGCTCCCAGGCCCTCCACGCGTCCTCTCGGAGTCCAATATCGCCCTCGTGCCCCACGGCGCGCACTTCGTCCTGGCCTTCCTGTGCTCCACATTCGATTCTTGGGTCTATGACATACATATATTCTCGTCCATGACCGGCGCTTGGAGCACTAAGCAGGCACAAGCTGAGGTATCGTCTGATGTCAGGACCAGGGTGTCAACACTCACACCTTGCAAGGTGATTCAGCTTGGTGGAGGCACCGTGGGATGGGTCGAACTCTGCAAGGGGATTGTGTTCTGCAACGTGCTCGACGAGATGCCCGTGCTGCGGTTCATCCCATTGCCCCAGATGATGCCTGGCCACATGGCGGGCTCCAGATCAATGTGGCAGATGCGGGACGTCTCCTGCCGCAATGGTCTCATCAAACTTGTCGAGATAGAGATACATGAAAGGCATGATGCTGATAAAAGATATGAAGATGAGATGGATACACTCTACGACTCTGACTGCTTGCCAAAGCCCAAAGTCAGTGGCTGGAGGGCCATGACATGGTCTAGGATGATTTCTTCGGACCATTGGCGCAAAGGGTGCATGGCCTATGATGATGAAATCACGGTCGACAGCCAAAGACATTCTATTGTGCTGCCTGAGCCGACCGACAATAATGTTGGAGAGTCGACACTACAGAACCTGGTAGCATCTTTCCCTGTACTAAGTTTGACATGTGATTGTGATGATGTTGTTTACATGTTGTGTGAAACGAAATCTGGCGACAGAAAGTCATGGCTGCTCAGTGTTGATCTCAAAAAGAAGACATTGGTCGAATCGGCACCGTTTTCTCTCCAGGGATATTTTGAACCGGCACGTCCTTCTACATTGTCCAAGTATCTCAATATAGCTCCAGGTAATTGTATCGGTTCTTCTTTGTAGATCATATGCTTTCTTCTTGGCGACAGAGTACAATGTTGATGTTCTTTTGCTAAGCAAGCTTCTTGATCATGAGTAAGTTTGAGTATGGAGATTGGAATTATGTTTTAGTGGTTTATCTTGTTGTCCACGTGTTTGGGTTGTTCGTTGAGACGTCGACCAAGGATGCAAATTCAGTAGGGTTACAAGCTATTTATGTACTGGTGAACAAATGTAATTTTGATACGCTTTGAGTTTTCTTGCAGATGCAAATCAATTAATAAACACTTACTCATCTTAGTTTACTGATCTAAAGATCTCCTTGTATTTAATTGTATCACTAGAAAAATCATGGGACTGTGGAGTTTAGGGCTACATTCTCGGAGCCATCACACTGTTTGGGTGAGGCTCACGTGAAGAATGTGTTGGGATCTAATTTGACCCGCATGTGTGGTTGGTGTGGTTTTTAACTTTAACATTTCTAGGACACTAAGGGTCTGTTTGGTTTAGCTTTTTCAACCAGCTTCTTGATAAAATAAGTTGAAAGCTAACCAAAGGCATTTTTCGCCACCGCCGATTCCCGAAGCAGCTGCTTTTCCTAGTACTATTCTCACAGCAGCCTGACCCCTACTTTCATCGCGTTGAAAACCAACTTTTGCTGGAAATTACCCACTGCCACTGCGTAAGTCGTACAGGTTCGCGTTCTTTTATTTCTCCCAGCCTCGTACGCCCGCACTTTCGTTCCCCATCTCCACCGGACGTCTATGAATTTAGAGGAGAGACCAGCAGGAATTGGCGCTGCCCTCCCGCCAGCCGCCTCTCCGGCCTCCGTGGCGCTCCAGAAGCTGGATACTCTTTCTCCTGCAACTTCTCTGACACGCGCTAGCCGCTCCCGGCGCCATCCCACTCCCCGATCTCGTCCGTGCGATTTGACCAGGTGGCCTACGACATGGCCTCGTCGCCATCAAATTCACTGTGTTGTGCTGGTCGCTGTCCTTGGCGGTGACAGAGGCAGACAACGCCGCCGTGGAGATACCGCTGGAGAGAACGTTTCTTGCAGTTGTGTCCCTGACGAGAGGTTCGTTGGTTTGAGTGTTTGATGGATTCCTTTGAGACCCACGTGAGATGCTAGCTATTGGTGCAAATTTGTCTACGTTAAGCAGCTAGGTCAATTTCCCATGAACTAATGTAACTATCTAGCTCGCTTTAGAAGAGCGATTCATGGCTCGGCAAGCAACTCACGTGAACTAGGTGAGCGTGCACGGTGAAGTCCAGAGATGATTTGCCGATCTCCGGCGAGGTGCTCCGGCGAGACAGTCCGGCGTGGCGGTCTGGCGAGGTGCTCCGACGCGGTGGTCCGGCGAGACAGTCCGGTGTAGCGGTCCGGAGAGGTATGACGTGTCCTTGTCGATCTCCGGCGAGGTGCTCCGGCGAGACAGTCCGGCGTGGCGGTCTCGCGAGGTGCTCCGGCGAGACAGTCTGGTGTGGCGGTCTGGCTAGTTGCTCCGGCGAGGTATGTCGTGTCTTTGCCGATCTCCGGCGAGGTGCTCCGGCGAGACAGTCCGGCGTAGCGGTCTGGCGAGGTGCTCTGGCGAGACAGTCCGGTGTGGCGATCTGGCCAGTTGCTCCGGCGAGGTATGTCGTGTCTTTGCCGATCTCTGGCGAGGTGCTCCGGCGAGACAGTCCGGCGTAGCGGTCTAGCGAGACAGTACGGAGTGGCGGTCTGGCGAGGTGCTCCGGCGAGGTATGACGTGTCTTTGCCGATCTCCGGCGAGACAGTCCGGCGTGACGGTCTGGCGAGGTGCCCGGCGCGGTGATCCGGCAAGACGCGGCGGTCTGGCGAACTCCGGCGAGCCTCCAACCAATTCCGGCGATGATCTACCGCGAGCGAGGTGGCTGGAAGTGAAGCGGCCGGAGGCGATGATCTAACAAAATCCACAGTTTCACCGTTGTTTCAGCCAAACAACTTTCGGTTTTGTCACAGTTCTTAGTTCACAGCAGTTTTTTCACAGCTCACAGTTCACAGTGGCTTTTTTAGAATCCACGGCTGAACCAAACACACCCTAATTGATAAAAAGGACATTGGATCGTTGTAAGAAGATGTCAACATAGCCTTAAGGTCTAGCTAGCTAAGTGTAGTGTACTATTTCTTTGTTCCATATTAGTTGTCGTTGTACTATTTCTCTGTTCCACACTGGGGTCAAGTGCTACATTTCAGAGAGGTGCACGAGAATAAGATCGTCATTATCGAGCATTTCTACAACACAATAAACAATTCTCCTCTTACCACATTTTGCTGGGAAAAATTAAAAATAATATTTATAGTAACTTGTATACTTATTTTAAACTTATTTTTCATCAAACTATAGTCCTAATGAGTATGTTTTTATTGTCTGAATGTCATAATTACCCATAAGGTGTTATTTGTTATACTTTTACGCATAGCTATGCAAACGTTTTCGTACTAAATTTAATCATGTAATGAAGTTTGCGCTAAGATAATTTTTAAAGATTGTATAGAACATATAGTGTATATATGTATTTGTACGCAAATATCTTTGTTCGTTTATAGCTTTGAGACAAATGAATATAATTTATACTAAATTTTTATACATTGTGCAATTTTACCTATGTTTGATATTATAGTTTTAGTTTATATACGACACTTTAACATCGATCATTAAAAATACATTGCAGTGTGCAAAATTTAAACCATAAGAATAAGTATGACTAGTTTTTCACTTCTCAACCACTATCTCTTAAAACAGTCTTCAAAATGAACTTCGCCAAGTGTGAAAATGGGAAAATAACACATTTCATACCGTCATTTATGGCACTTGGATGAATCATATAGTGTACGTGGTCCATGTATTTTAGAATTTTTAGTCTATTTGTCGAGATATCTAGAGTCTAGAGAGTACTACAGTCTACTAAATATCTTAATAGAACTTCTCTGTGTACCAGTGGGGTGGGAATTGCTTTACACATGACGATTAATATGTGTCCTTGAGTACGTTCACTTTTTATGAGGATCATGTCATCTCAGTGATGACAAAACATTTGTTGGAACCCAAATGCAAAACGGGAGACAAAATGATAAGGATAAAAAATGTCTCTATCAACGATGACTAGTGCAATATATATAGCACCCGAACAGGCGCTTACAAAGGATGCGTCCGTTCAGAAAGGACGCCTACAAACCAACATACGGGTTGCTCAAACAACATCCGTCATGGTTAATTACAAGCAGGGATTACATATTTAATTAAAGAAATTAATTAAGTCCTAACAGCTTTGTGGTGCTATGTTTCCACCCTCACCAAGAAGCGTTTCCGCACGTACATGTTCGCCAGGCTGACTTTCTACACCGTGTTAGACAACCTAAGAGATGGGGAATAGGAGTTTGTTGGTGGGAGTTTTTTTTTTTGATACAGTGTTGGTGGGAGTTGGCAGTGGGGTTGTGGTGGGGAAATGGACTTTTAATTCCACTCCCCTCCGACAAAAAATGTTCTATTGAGCTACTTGATTTGATAGGCCATGCCTAGGAAGATATAGAGAATTACAAAAGGGCGGATCAGGAGCCATGAAGGAAACGAAAATGCAAGCCCATTTTAGTCCAGCGCAACTGGTCTCGGTCGCCAACCCAATAAATCCGTGTACCTCACTTCTCAATAAATCTGGTAGATTGGGCGTGTTCGGATGTCCTCCGAGGCTCCGCTCCAGGGAAATCCTCCGACCCGGCTCCTGGGGAGCGCCAATAGGGCGCGGTACGCGTTGGTTGTTAGCCAGCGCGTACCCCCCAGCTTCCGTTGACGCTAATGGGCCTGGCCAGTAACGCGCGCACTTCGCAGTTTTTTTTTCTGTTTTCGTTTTTATTATTTTTGAACCTTTTGGAACCAATTTTAAATTTCAAATTGTTTTTAAATTCGGATCCATTTTTAAATTTTGAAACAATTTCAAATTTTGAACCATTTTTAGATTTGGAACTAATTTTAATTTTGTAACCATTTTCAAATTGGAACCGTTTTTAAATTTGAAACCATTTTAAAATTTGGAACCATTTTCAAAGTGGAACCATTTTTTATTTTGGAACCATTTTAAAATCTGGAACCATTTTTTTTATTTTGGAACCATATTTAAATTTGGAACCATTTTAAAATTCCGAACCATTTTCAAAATGGAACCATTTTTATTTTGGAACCTTTTTAAATTTTGGAACCATTTTAATTTTTGAACCATTTTCAAACTTGAAACCAATTTTAAATTTTGAACCATTTTTTATTTTGGAACCATTTTTATTTTAGATCCATTTTAAAATTCGTAACCATTTCAAATTGCAACCGTTTTTTAATTTGAAACCATTTTTAAATTTAGAACCATTTTTAAAATGAAACCATTTTGAAAGAAAAAAGAAAAACAATTAATAAAAATAAAATAAAACGAAAACAAAACAGAAAAAGAAAACAGAAAATAATAAAAACGAAAACAGAAAAAAAAACTGCGCAGTGCGCGCGTGACTGGGCCAGGCCCAAATGCTTCGGGGGGCTACGTAGCCGACGCGGTACGCGCCCTATAGGATTTGCCCGACTCCTGCCTAGCGATTTCTGCGTCTCCAGTGGAGCAGAAAACATTCGGCACAGCTCCACCTAATTTCTGGGCCTGAAGCCCATCTTCTGTACATCGGCCTGTTAATAAATAAGACTTTCAGCCCGTGCAGCTCAGCGAAGTAGTGGCAATTTCGGGTGGGCTTTTTTGCTGGGTGGGCTGGGCTATTCGGAAGCGATAGATTGGTGAGTTCGACTAGTTTTTTTTTATGCGATTTTTGGTTATACAGAGACTCACAAAGAGCAGTTTTGGCTGTACAGAGGCTAAAAAAGTAGCAGTTTTGGATGTGCATCTATAAGGCAGAACATATAAAACATTTACATTATTCTAATACAAATACAAGACAATATATCAGTTGCATGAAGTCTCATACAAGCATAATTTCAGTGGTGGTATCAAGTCCAAAAGCATCACATGGACAAAATTTATACTCCTATTATTCTCGGTCACATAAAATAAGAAAATGGGCAAAAAACAAAATCAGCGAAGTTTCAAGTCAGGATTTGCACACTTGTAGACATAGACACTGTATGCATCTAGGATTATTTTTTTCGATTTTGGAAACTTATTAAATGCAGATTTTGAATTTATTTTGGAAACAAGCTACATGGATCTCTGGTTTAAAACGCCTCACTCCAAAGGGAGTAATGTGTGTGGAAAGTGTCTCTGCCGAACAAAAGGGATCCTGATATTTTTAAAATAAGAAATATTTTTGGATTGTAGAAAAATGAAAAAAAAATCTCGGGTGCACGAATAATGTATTCTGATATCTTCAAAATATTTCTATCTCTCCTATCTAAAAGAAGAATTTGGTTCCTCTCGTACGTCGTCTGATTTCGTCCAACCTTCGTCCCGCACCCCGCATCATCCTCGCGTCCATCCCTTCCCGTAATGACCGGCGTAATCTGTCCACAGTCCACCCAGACGTCGTGGGCCTGCATGCGTTTTGTTAGAACCAATCCACGTATTGCACGCACAGTCGCCGCCGCTGCTCGGGATGCCCCCACGCCCTACGTCGCCGTCCTGCTCGCGCCGGCCTTGCCGCCTTGGGCCGCCGTCCTGCCCGCGTCGTCATCCTCGTCCTCCTCGGGTTCCTTCCGCTGCCGCTCTAGCTACCTCGCCGCCGCTGTCTACAAAGACCAAATCGGCCTCGCTAATGTTCACATCGCGCCCCTCCCGTACAATGGATCTGATCCGCTTCTGCCGATCGCAGATCAGATTTTCCTGACACAACGAAGCGGATCTTCGAGTTTGTAGCTTAGATCGTTGTTCATTGCTATGGAGGAAGTTACACGGCACGTGTCAGTGCTAGCAATAGGGCTTTCGGAGCTTTGTTAAATTGCTCAGAGCCCATTTATTAAAATCTGAAGCTCGTGCCGCATTACATGAGCTTCCTTGTCAACTCTATGACCTTTGGGATCTCATGGATGCTCCCGTGCAAGAAAGTAGCATGTTTGATCATGTCACTTGCAACAGATCAACATCTGTAGATGAAGTGACCACAACTGGAGCTCTAGCCCTTGATTAAATTGAACAGGTGAGGTTACGCTGGAAATTATGCGGTAGAGAATTACTCTCTGATATGAATTATGTGTTATGCTCCATTTGATCTTTCCTTCAAATTCAGGCTGAGAGAAGGTCATTTGCTTCTCGTGGTCAGGGCGTGGTACATGTAGTACCAAGGAATGCTGATTGCTCTTTCCGTTTATAACTGGTACCTTGAATTCATTTTGTCAAAGAGTGATTTGAGGCTTTACCTTGTAGCCTGTTGCAGTATTGTCAGATTTGAGGCTTTACCATGTAGCCTGTCTTGTGTTTTAGATGTCAGATTGACGTTGTTTGTAGTATGGTCGTGAGGACGTTCGTGTCGGGTAATTTCAGTGTTGCACCCACAAGGCGACGGAGAGGAGCTCACCTTCTGGTGGCTAGACGAGCCATGACAGCGTCGACGCCAGTGGGTGACGGCCTAAGAGGCATAAATGACGGTGTTCGCGTCCACCCAGCGTGTCACATTCTCTGCAGAGCCTTGAAGAAGTAAGAACTGATCTTTTTCGGTGGTTCATTTGTTGACAATGATTTATTCAATTCGTCTATAATTCAGACTTACCATTCTTGTATACATTCTCATTCACCACATTGATAGGAGAAGAAAGATTATTTATTAGCTATATGTAGTTATTTATTCTTTTGGCTGAGATGAGATCCCTGTAGGAATCGGCTCTAATGTAGAATAAGTAGGGTTATTTCACTCTTTGTTCAGAGCCCAAAATGAACTGGAGTCATAAGACTATTTGATTTCATCTATCCTTCATGTTGTATAATCTTTGTATCATCTGGAATGTGTGTACTGGATGGGACGTTTGTTCCTTTCTAGATCCCACATTTTCTGAATCCGTTCAGTTATGAACTAGAACATACATAGTGTGTACATGCAACTCATGGCTATTGATGTTATAAACATTGCAGGTTTCGGTGAGAAGTGTAATGGGCCAGCCCAGTACCGCACACACGCGTAGCGTTGGATGTTGTTTGGGGATCAGCCCCGCCACAGACACAGCGTTCAGTAACCAGCCCATACCACTCACACCCAAAACCGGGGCGTTGAGTGGAGGAAGGCTGTCCTTATAAGCCAGTGCTTGGCCTCCTCAACTAGCGAGGTGGGACTAAAGCATGTCACGCATCCAGCTTCTCGGGGCGTGACAATCTCCCCCCCCCCCCCCCCCCCCCCTCGGGGGCCGGGAGACGCCAGCTCTGATACCACTGTAATGGGCCAGCCCAGTACCGCACACACGCGTAGCGTTGGATGTTGTTTGGGGATCAGCCCCGCCACAGACACAGCGTTCAGTAACCAGCCCATACCACTCACACCCAAAACCCGGGCGTTGAGTGGAGGAAGGCTGTCCTTATAAGCCAGTGCTTGGCCTCCTCAACTAGCGAGGTGGGACTAAAGCATGTCACGCATCCAGCTTCTCGGGGCGTGACAAGAAGCTGTCAGAGGATGAGTAGAGGGAGATAGGGGGGAGATGAGGAAGATCTGACCTCTCCTGGGCTTTCCGCCGCAGGATCTGGCATCCCTCTGCCACTCTGGACGCCGGGCAAGGTGACAGCAAGGGGTGGGCGAGGCGTCTCACCGACGTCACAGGTACATCAGAGTCTCTTCTCCCAGGAGGCAATCGTGATGGAGCTCGTTGTCCTCTTAGGCAAGCACCGACCACAACCGTTGTTGCTTTTAGAAGAAGAATTGCAGTGTATATATGTGCATTATTTTCTATGGTTCAGTCATCATAGCTGCCAATGTACAGATATGAAATTGTTTTTATGCTTTAAGCTGCAAGGTCACCGGTCTGTTTGAATTAGTCTTTTGATGCCAAATAGAAGCCCCTATGTACTGATAGGAAATTTGGTTGTGAAACCACAAACTTAGCTTCTATGTACATCTATGCATGCGTGCATTCGACTTTCCTTTGAAGTTACAATATCATGGGACATTGATCTTGCGCTGGCCAACATGGTAGAACATGCCAAGAGCTCGTGGCAGGGACTGTTCTTCTTGGAGACTGATCTTGGGTTCTTGGAACATTTGGAAAAATCGCAACAGAAAGCTATTTGATGGAGTCAGGCCAGAGCTTGCGACATGGAGAAGTGGGTTAGCACAAGACCTGGACATACTTGTGTCGATTGAAGGAAAAAAACAAGGAATCCCTCAAACAGTTGATAACTAGGCTCTCTCTGTCATTCTCCCCGCCCCCGCCCTGTTCTGGCCTCTCATGTTTTTTGTTTTGGGAGTGCTAGGAGCCTTCTCACCTGTATGTAATCCTTTTTGAGCTCGGGCTGAAAGGCCTCTTAATAAAATATCAGTACGAGACTCTCCTGTTGTAATCCCTCAAAAAAAAAATACATGAAGTTTGATGTCAGTTCTGTTGTAAGTACGTGTTCTAAATTTTTTGTCTACATTTCAATTTGTGTTGTAATATATACCCATGTGTTTTTGTAGTTTTGCAGAGCCCTGATGGTTGGACGGTGGTTTCCTTTTTTGTACCGATGAGACCCTACAATGTATTTGGAACATTTGAAGACACTTGTCCTATAATTAATCCTCTTGGATGATTGGAATATGTTAGTATGTTGCACGAGAGAATGAAAAAGGTGGAGATGGAAGGCGTCTCCACGAGCTAATGCTACACGACATGGGTAACTCTATTTGCATCTGCAGATTGAAGTATCAAAGAGAGTAAATTGTAAACAAGATCTATGCAATTGTGTTCATTGGGAATACATATTAATCAAGGTACCGTCTTCTTTGTGTGTTTGGTGTTAAGATCCATCAATTTAAGATATTTTGGTGCCTATTTGACCATGATATGACCACATAGTGATTGCCAACTAAAATTTGTGTGGTGGTTTCTAACTGATCTTGGATATCAATAAGTGAGGTTGCATATCAATCCGCGAGGTTAGACAATATAGGTAAAACACAAATTTTATTTGATAAGAAAACGTTTTGACGGTTAAGTTTTTATTTTTATTCTTTTTCTTCAGTCATTGTGTTTTACAAGATAGTAAGAAGGCAAAATCTGCTGGGGAAACAACACAAACATGCCCAACAAGAAAAAAAATTGACGGTAGCGATACAACTCCACAAGGAGTACAACTCAACAACTAGACAACACACAAAGTAGGCGTGCCGCCATCAGGAGGTTCTTGATAATGCCGTCCAACTGCTCCTTGTCCCGCTGTTTACAGAGCGGGTGTCACTGCTGCAAGAATGTCAAGAATTCAAACACAGAGTCAGAGGCACGTCTCGGAAAGACACGCTCGATAACCCTCTTATTACGTATAGTCCCTAGCGGCCAGGCCATCATGACAAACACTAACTAGAAGAGGCACCTCCTCTTACCAGTATGGTAACTCCCTAAGGTCTTGGGCCTTCCACTCAGGCCCTCTAAATAGGGCCTGATACGCGGATCCTACGGTGTAGCAACCCGAAGGAGAAAGAGACCACGAAACATCGTCTGAAGAATCCAAAAGTGACTGTGAGAGACTAGCGAGAAGCATCTCCCAAGAAAATGGCTTCCGTCGGTCCAAACGTACGACGGAACCCAATATCCCAACTCCCATGATAGCAAAGAGTCCAGGGAACTCATGCCGTATGGGTTGTCCGTCGAGCCATGAGTCCATTCAGAATAGGATTCCTCTTCCGCGCCTACGGAAAAGGAGGCCCCCAGCCAAATCTCATGTTTGACGGACTGAAGGGATCTACAAAACTGAGACCCTCCTTCCGCTCGCAGGACATGAGAGGGCGTCCTCGTAAGTATTTGGCCTTCACAAGCTGAAGCCATAAGCTCCCATCATCCCTAAAGATCCGCCATATCCATATATATGCCGCCGTTGCAACGCACGGGCAATTAACTAGTTCAAACTAAAAAAAACATACTCTGCGCTACACAAAATGAGAAAATGTGATAGATATGGAGATTTGAAAATATGTATATTCAGATCCACACTTTTGACATTTTTGTAATATAAATACAATATTTGAAAAAAAACATGTTTGTGAAATATACCATTGGCTATAACCGTGAATTTTTTTTAAAAAATTGAAACTCAAAATTTGTTTATTGTTTTAACACTGCGGATCAGAGCACGAAATCTCCTCTCGTTTTGCGGGAAGCGAAAATATTTATAAAATAGCAAACATGGTAAGATATATTAAATTTCAGCCGTTAAATATCCGATCAACGGCATAGATCGGTTTTAATGTTTGAGCAACCCAACACCCACCAGCAAAGCCTTGAAACTTTTTTTTCTGTGTGAGGTCCGACTCTCTGTCCCACACACATCCTATCAACGAACCAAGAAAGAGACGAGGAGAGAGCCGAGCCATCGGCCCTTGCAGGAGGCTGTGAAGGAACCGGGGTTGTGGCGGGTTGCAGGAGCAGCCGAGCAGAGGCGGAGCAGGTGCTCGACTTCTCGGCGTATGGAGCATTGGAGCGAACGAAGAGAGCAGGTCGAGCGAGCATCCGGCGGTAGCCTAGTTTTTTTTGCGGGTAAATCAGGAACTTTATTATTCAGGAAGGGTTACACAAACGGTCCTGCTCAAGCAACTGAAGAACTTCTTCAGGTCCTGAACCGACCCAAATTTCAGAACGGCGCTCCACCCTAGCAAGATTTGCTAGGTGGTGACTAACCCTAACCTGACTACGTTCCATCTTTACAAAAGAACACTCTCTAATGCCTGAAATTGAATGTTTAATATCTGAAACTAAGTGGAGTACAGAAGAGCGATCTCCTGTACTAGAGGAAAGCATAGCAACTAATTGAGCACAATCTGTCTCAACCCTGATTGGTAACTGTGAATGATCAAGTGCCAAGATGATTCCTTCCGCACATGCTCGCACCTCAGCTTCCAACGGACTCTCACAATCTTGTAAGAAGCGACATGACGAGAAGATCGTCAGTCCATTTGCATCACACAAAACCATGCCTAACCCAGCAGATTGATCAGAGTCCCGAAAAGAACCATCAACATTCAGAGATACCCAACCAGCTGGCGGTATATTCCAAGATTTTACAGGCACCACACTTACTTCCGATTGATGTGACACTTGCCTAGAAGAGGTTATAGGATGTTTTCCTTTAATCATCTCATCTACAGAATGATGTTGAATTTCCAGAACCAGGCAGCGGTAGCCTTCCAGGAAACGTTTAGAGCTTTCAATAGTGGGCAATTGTTTGTCATGAGTAACCTCATTGCGTGCATGGCAAGCTCGCCATGCCACAAGCAGAGTTGCATCGATCATTTCTCCAGGGATTTGTGCTAGCACAGATTTGAACCAGTGGTACGGTGGTTTTCTGAACATACAATCAGCGGGAAGCAACCAAGACTGACGCATGGCCCTCCAAAGGTTACGTGAAGCATAGAGAGCATGTGCAACGTCTTCAACAGCTGCTTTACAAATATTACACTGACCTGTTACTCGCATGTTTCGTCTAAGCTTATTTTCCTCAGTAGCTAAGCAGTTAGACGCCGATTTCCACGCAAAAAAATAACCTTAGGAGGAACTGAAGATTTCCATATCTTCTTCCAGATTGGGTCTGCACCATCAGGACACCCACTTGAGGTCCAAAATATTCTGCTGATCGGCAAGGTCATTAAGCCCCAATTTATATGCACTGCGCACTGTAAATATTCCCATCTTTTCTGGCTGCCATGCCAACACGTCTTCCTCCAATCGCCTTGACGGCTTAATCCTAAGTACTCCCTCCGATCCATATTAGTGGGCATAGTTTTGTCTAGATTCATATGTATCTAGTTAAGTATTTAGACTAGATATATGTGTATCTAGACAAATTTGTGCCCACTAATATGGATCGGAGGGAGTATCATATTTGCGTCGATTGGCAAAAAAATTATCACGGAGCAATTCAGTTTTCCATTGTCCAGCATCATCCAGTAACTCAGAAACACGCCGAATACGACTATTGCAACGTGGAGTCGGTACTTTACAATGCGACTGTCTCGGAACCCAGCTGTCTCGCCAAACACGTATGCGTTGGCCATTGCCAACCCTCCAGATCACGCCTTTTTTTAGAAGTTCCTAAGTATCATATGTACGTGTTTCGAAACGTTGGTATAGTGTACTGCGCTGGTGGCCAATTTGTCATCGCTGTCCTCCAGCCCACCAAAGGTGAGAGCTATGACCTCCACCTCTTCTCAAGCGAGAACAACGTGTGGATCTCCAAGCGGGTGAAGCGGGACCAGTCTTGCCACTGGGATGCTGCCATGTTCCATACATCCAGCAAGGTGATCAACGTTGGGGGTGGCAAGCTGGGCTGGGTTGATCTCTGCCATGGCATTCTCGTCTGCGACGTGCTTCACACCAATGTCGACCCGTTCGTCCGCTTCACCTCGCTTCCTGACCCGATGGAGAGCAACAAGGAGGGCTTTGGGGAGTGGTGCCCACGCTCCATTCGGGATATCAATTACACCAATGGCTCTTTCAAGTTTGTGGAGATGGAGTTCTTGGACGAGGAGGGGGACGACGCACCTGACGCTTGGACCGCTACGGTGTGGAACAAGACTCTTATTTCGGGGGACTGGCATATACTCCACTTTATCGACGCTGACAACATCTCCGTGTCCACACGTCACTCTGATATGTTCCCCGAGCTCTGGGATGACAAGGCCATTAAGCTGTCATTTACCAAGATGATGTCAGCATCGCCCACCCTAGCATTGCTTGATGACAATGTTCTTTACATGATGTCCAAGGTTGACTCTGATGATCCAAGAGCATGGATGATTTCTATTGACATGAGGACCAAGGAAATGGTACAAATGTTCCTGTTTTGCCCTGATCGGGTCTGCAATATCACCGTGGATTACCATCCATTTTCCTTCTCCGGTTACGTAGATAATGCAACTTAAGACCGACATGATTTGAATAGTTATCATGTTGTTGTAGAAAACATTGAATCCATGTAGAAAATATTGAATCCCTAATCATTGTTGTTTATTGCGGTGACCCTCATCGAGTCATGGGTTATATAAAGAGGTACAAGGAGAGAGATAGACTTGGAGTACAAGTAGATATAGGAGTCCTAGTCTAATCCTAACTCGGACACGTACGTGTATTCTAACAGTTGTTACTAAGGTGTTGTTTGTACATGTATGATGGGGTTACTGATTAGACGTATATACTATCCTTATTTGCCTATGATGTGGTTACAAATTAGTTATACATGCTATCCTTAGTTTTGTTGCATATGATGTAGTCCTTGATTAGTTATAGGTTCCTTTTCGTTGAGTTGATCTTCTGCGACTCCTATGGTTGTACCCTAACAGAATTGGCAATGACCTATTTCCCCCTCTTTGTACTTACTAGGATTTTACGTGGACAAAAGTTAAGCAAGGTCAAACGACTACTAGTCAACATAAGCTTATAGTCGTGGTACCATGGTCAACAAGTTGAAAATCAAAACGAGAAAAAACATGTCAAAGATGAATTCCATGGATCAAGAAGCTCATGCCTAAATGCGCTGGTCCACCATTGACCATAGCCCATGTTTTTCTCTCATTCGAATCTGGGATACACTAGTGGACCAAACATTACTATCGTACCCCTCCCACCCACCATGACGGGTGACTTAGAGCATCTCCAACCGCACCCCTCATAGCCAGCCCAAACGTCTGGGCGGACTACCCGGACGGCCTTTGGGCCAAAATCGTCCGTCCAGCCGCGGCCCCCAAACTGCCCCCAAACGCCCGGGCGGTCCGGCACACCCCAAACCCAGCCCATATGTGGGGAGGGTTTGGGGCGGCCCGGACGCGCCCGGACGCGTCCGCCCTCAGGTCGTTGACAACGTGGACCTACCCATCCGCACCATAAATCGGGCGGAACCCTTGCCGGCCGCGGTAGATATTTTGCACACTCCGCCGGCTCCTTCTTCTTCCTCCGTCCCTCCAGCTAGCTCTGGCGGCCCCGCCCCACCATTTCGGTCGCCCCACTCGCCGGCTCCGTCTACAGATCCTCCGATAAGATTTTGGCCATAGGATAGCTCCGCCTCGGCCGCATCTCGACGGATCTGGCCGCATTCCGCCGCCACCTCCGCCTCCATAGCCGTCGATCTTCCCCAGCTTCGCCTCCGAGACCATGGTTTCGTGGGAAAAGGACTCGGTCGGCTCCTACCCGCTATACGAGGAGAGCACCTCGTCCGATCCGGTATGTATTGTACCCACAATTTGTGTTTTTCTCAAAGATGTGCATTGTGTGTAGAAATTGAGTTGTATTTTGTTAAAATGTAGGATTCACACGCGTGTAGTTGCAATATCCGTGGTGTGATATCCGAGTTGAACGATTCCCTCCGAGGGAAGATGCTAATTTTGGAGGATTTGAACTTCACAATTAAGGAAAAAGAGAAGATTGAACACCATTTGAAGGAGGTTCAACGTGCAAACCGGAAGTTGGAGGAGAAATTGATTAAGGTTGAAGAAGAGAAGATGATTATACTAGATAAGATGACAAATGAGTTGAAGGTAGCGGACATTGACGACAAGTACAAGCGCAAGAAGGAGAAATGTCTAACAATGTCGAAGAACTTCAAAAAATACGTTGTAAAGAAGGAGATGCTTCTTAACTATGCATTGGGAGCTATAGTTATATTAGTTGTAATTATTATTGCTATGTACGCTAGTTGTTCATGCACTAGATAGAGGTTTACGTAATGCAAAACGAAGTTGCATGGGCTGCATGTAATTGGGGGTAAGAATATGAGGAGTATGGTTGTAGAGCACTACTTTTTGGGGTTGTCCGGTCGGTGTCCGCGGACGCGTCCGCGGACACTATGGGGGTGCGGATTTGGGGGATGCGGTTAGAGATGCTCTTAGACGTTTGTCAATTAAGGACTCTTCCTTATATATAAACCTTTAAAGGGGTGGAGGGCACAATCACTCCTCGTTCAATACAAGTAGAGAGGGTTAGAGATCCAAATCTCACACGGAGCGCGTTTGAGATCCGAGGAGTACCCCTAGAGTCGCCCTTTTTCGATAATGTATATCCAATGCCATATGCATGCATGCGACTAAGTACACAATCATATTTTTGTATGAATCAAGGCCGACACCACCGCCACATAGGAATAGGATTTAGGTAAACCCTAGGTGGCGGGGCGTGTGCACCCAATACATGTGTGAAAAAATTAGCCAGTATACTGTTCATGTGAGCAAAAAGGGACGGCTGCTTGGCTGAAATTTCTCATTTTGCAACATCTGCTTGATTATAGCTTTGATTGTTGTCTTCTGGTTGTGTGACATTCTGTATGGTCTCATGTTGGGTGCTTTGGCGTCAGGTAACAATGTTTCAGCCAGAAAGCTAGCTTGGTGGGTGGACAATGCTTAGTGCTGTGTTTTGGCTTTGTGGATACATGCTTCTCATGTCCTGTATGAAAAAAATTAGGCCGTGTCATGGTTCAGGGCAAAAGCCAAATATCCTTGTTTTTTACTCCCTCCTTTCAGATTTGGTTGTCGCAGTTTTACCAAGGATCATGCAAAAACTGCGTACACCTCCAACAGCTAAATTAATTCGACCGGAGGTAGTAACTAATAATGGAGAGTCATTGTAGACAGCTCAACCCTTTTCGAGAAAATACTTATCCACATATACACTCAACACAACCTAATACGGTATCTCCCTAAATATACTCACCAGGGGGTGTCAGAACCAAACGTGGCGCCCGATATTAACGTCAGAGCCAAACTACATGTATCGTATCCGGTGAAAATTAAGTTATATATGTAAAAACTTTGTGTAGACCATATTCAGAAGTTATAGAAATCCTCAAAAGATTATGGTCTGTGGGA
The DNA here is from genome assembly GCA_947311845.1 of Poa pratensis. Lineage (NCBI taxonomy): Eukaryota > Viridiplantae > Streptophyta > Magnoliopsida > Poales > Poaceae > Poa > Poa pratensis. The sequence goes on along the minus strand of CAMZMU010000076.1, from coordinate 36,875,774 downwards.
ACACAATGTTTTGTATGTGAAATTTGAAGTTAAACTCACACCCGTTTAAGAGGTCAATAAAAACAAATTGTGCATGAATATTGTACTATTTGTCACTATTCATTGCAGAATTTGGTTTATTCATACTCCCCAAATGATTTTGACTACGAAGTTGAATTTTGCATTTTTAAACTCTATTGTTCCCTTAAATCATCTTCATTTTTACTATTGCTCTCGCTACTATTACTATTGCTACCAAATTCATGCAATTACCATATCATTGTTCTTACTAATCAATTAGGTTAAGCAAGTATACTTCAAGACGTGGTTGAATTGACAACTCAGCTGTTAAGATTTATGAGTATAAAATTCTTCCCTCGAAACTGTTACGATACCCTACACTTGTGGGTCATCAATCCCATCATGAAAAATCCACATTCTAGTATGTGAAATGATGTTTAGGCAATGTATGAGTAATTAGAATGCCCTAAAATATAGTAGATTGGAAATACCGAAAAAAAGATTGGAAAGGAATATCTGATGGTGCTTACGTGTTTGTTTGGTGTGTGAACTGTATACTTTCAACACTGTTCAAGATATCTTCCGATATGTCGATTAATCGGCCGATTTATCTCTTATCGTTGTCTAACCGATAAAATAAATTGGCCGATAAGTCAACCGATATGCCGATAAATCGACCGATTTACCCTTATCTTGGGGACCGATAAGCGATATCCCCAACATTGACTTTCATTGGACAATTTCACATATCAACGCTTGTGATGGCGTATGTTTTTGCCCAAATTTTTTAACCGAGGCAACTAAGTAATGGCATGTCTCCAACATCAATGCATCACCATTCCTTGAAGCGAGTCCATGATCTTGGATCATTCATCTTTGAAACTTAGAGTTATTATAAATTAATGTACGGATCCTCTATCGTTGCTATAATTATACGAGAAGCTATTTAGTCTTAGAAAACATATATGTTTTTTTATAAGAAAGGTGTAAAGAACGTACAAGACTACAAAGTATTGTATTATCGTGCCAATTGCTTAAAAAATGAGTTGTATTATTGAAAACCACACTATTCGTGAGTATGCAAGAAAAAGGGAAAAGGGATTTAAAATATTTAAGGTGGCAAAGAAATTATGATTCGCACGTCAAGTTCTTTCGTCCAACAAACTAGATCAGGCAAAGCGGCTTGTTAATGGTCTCTCACCGCACTTGGTTTTAACTGTATCTTGATATGTATCTTTTTCCCTTCCTGTTACAAAATTGACATTGACAGTTTAAAATATGTTATTTCCCGAACAAATGATATTCAGTACAAGGCTTTTCTACCGATGTTTCTACATTAAAATAATGTTGCAATGTAAGTCATTATCTCGTACGTGCCCCCCGTGAACACTTACCACCAAATCAACAAATAATATTAATAAAACATCTACTCCTCTGGTGAGTAACACACTTTAGTACCAAGGTATAGGTACAATCTTTTTTAACAAGGGATGGGTTCCAAAGCATCCATAACTCTATTGATTTCCAGTGGTACGATTACATTTTTTACATGAATGTCCATAAAGAAAAGAAACTGCAACAAATACCTTGGATTTTACAACAAAGGATCCTAACCAAAAGAAGGAAACACAATTAAGTCCTTCTCAACCACAAGTGCATGAGTACGAGTTCCAAGATCGAACCAGCACCACTTCTGTGGGGAACGAACCACTTGGGATAGCTCAGTTGTGTGGCCTCCCGGTGAAGCTGAAGATCCTCATTTTCATACTCACTTCAGACTCAAGACTAGAGGAAGAAAACTTGCGCTACACAAAGTGAGGAAGGTCACTAGTTGACGCCATGGTTGGGAGGGCTACCCCCTTGTGACAGAAGAAGCTGAGACGAGACGGTGACACACGAGTAGAAGATCCACTACTTATGAACTTGGGTGTATAGATCGCAGCCTCAATCAGAGCAACACAACACAAGTTGAAGGCAAGAGAATTGAAACATCCTTCATGAGTCATCCATCTCCATGACGACAGGGCAAAAGGAAAAGAAGCTGGCACAACCCTCTAGATTCGAGCCGCATACTAGCTTAACTAGGACTATTGTTCGTTAGGCCCATCCCTAATATTGTCGCCATCCACCATAACCGAACGCCACAACCAACGGTAAAGAAAGAGAAAACCTACACCTGACCTACTACTCCTGGGCACATCAACAACCAGGCCGCCTCTCCCATCCCCACTCCTGCGCGCGCGTGATGCCGAATAGGCACAATCAAAGGATTGTACCACGATGTTAAAAAGAACTTGTACCAAAAGTTCCAAAAACATGTGACACTACTCTCGTCGCGGTTCAGTAAATCACACGAATTCACGATGAACGTCCACAAAGATAGGCGTTCTGTAAGCTTTTATTTAAAAGGTCCGGTCTGTATAGGGGGCCGTCGTGACTGGGAGAATTGACAAAATAACGCGCATTTACACGAAAAAATAATGGAGATTTGTTTGGCTTCAACGAAACAAGGCACTATTGTGTCATTGACACGTGGGATCCACGTTCCGATCGACCGCCACCATCGAGACGGCCAGAAGGCCCAGGGCCCATCCGATCCGACCCACAAACATCTCGCCACCGCAGCAAGGCGTTCGCCGGTTTTGATCACGCATTCTAGAAAGTACGCCTTCGCGCAGATACTGCGTCTCCGCCACCGCGCTTCCTTCCTTGCCGCTCCCATTCCCCAAACTGATTTCGCCTGCCGCGCATTCACGCCACCTTCTCCGCCGCCTCGCCGCCGACCCACGCCACTGCCCTCTCGCCGCCGCGCAGCCGACCCACACCACCGCCCTCTCGCCGCCGCGCCTCCGACCCACAAGCCGCCGCCGCCGCCGCCGCCGACCGATGATGATGGCGGGGCCGTACCACCAGCCGACGACCCTGGAGGAGGCCCGCACGCTCTGGATCGGGAACCTCCCGTACGGGGCCGACGAGAACTACCTCTACGGCTGCTTCGCCCAAACCGGCGAGGTAGGTTTCCGTCCCTGCAAACCGACGAGCTCGGCGTCGATTAGGGCTTGCCTCGTTCCATACTTGGTGATCTGAAGCCGCTTTGGCCCGGATGGCGCACTGGTTGCTTAGATTGAGGGTGCCGTGCTTTGTTTGGTGGCAGGGGTTTGATAGGGTTAGGGTTCGTCTGTTCTGGAATTGGTTATAGCGGAATTCGAGCTATGCTTCACGTACTGTAATTAGCGACTTCCTTTTAAGTAGCGGCGTCAAGGCGGCATGGTTCATATTCTGATTCCAGATGGTTGCTGTTTAGGTCCAGAGAGCCTCCTATGCAGGCTCAACTAAGCACCTAAGCGATTGTTTGTTATGCCCTCATGGGAGATAAACTCGTTGTTGATAGCGTGATTTATTGAAACTTATCATCATATAATAGCAAGGGCGCTTGTTTTCCTCCCTGTGTTCTAGTCCTGTTTTTCTTCACATCGCTCTAGTTTCTGTTTGTGGTATCACCATTATGGATGTTTGATTTGAATGAAGCATCACGTAGTATAGTCCTGCTAAAATATTGTGCCATGGCGTCAGGTAGAAATCAGTGAAATAAGCGTTAGATAGCTAGATGTGTGATCCATGAAGTCCCCATTTCTTGTTTGCCATGTTATGTTCACAAGTCTATTGTGTCATGATGATTTCAATGGACTATATACTCTTTCGGACTCCCTTTCTATTGCCAGCGTCTTTGTTATTCTGTTGAGTATTCAGGTACTTTTCGCACTCGCAGTACCAACAGGGATGTAATTATTCTGAATTGCAGGTACAATCTGTAAAATTAATACGCAACAAGTTATCTGGTCTTCCAGAAGGTTATGGATTCATAGATTTCATTTCACATGAAGCTGCTGAGAAAGTTCTACATACTTACAATGGCGCACAAATGCCTGGAACTAACCATACATTCAGATTGAACTGGGCATCTTTCAGCTCTGGTGAGAAGCGTCCTCATGAAGTTGCTAAAGGTAATGATTATCCGCAACCTACTATTTTGGTGTTCTATTGCTTATGATGTAGGTCTAGTTATGCTGTAGTCTTTGATTAGTTCTATTGCTTCTGGTGTTGTCCTTGATTAGTTCTAGTTCTCTTCTTATTGAGTTGATCTTTTTCGACTTGTATATTTCTGTGCTGATGGAATTACTATTTCATTCTGTAGGCTAGACTTGATTGGGTTATTTGTGGTGTAAATTTTCTTGGTTTGGGGTGGGCTGCACATTTGACGTGCTAGAAAAGTTGCAACATTCATGAGACTTCTAACTTCACTTTAAGCTCAAAACATCTTAAGCTAACCATCCTGAAAGTCAGAGTATGTGACGATGCAGCTATGTTTAGATGTGCCTTACTATAGATTGTTAGAATGGTATGTGCCTTACTATAGAATTTTACACTGGTATGTTCAATCTGAAACAACCATTTGGAAACTGGATACCAGAAAAACGTCAAACTCCGGTGTCTCTTTTGCAGAAGTGGTCCTACTGATAATAGTCACATAAGATCGTCCCCTTACCTTCAATAATGTCCACTACTCCACTCCTATCTCTGTTTCTTCACTCCCTCTATTCCTCTTCCCCTATTCCCTTATATGCAAATTCTCCCTTGCTGCGTCCGACAGGCTGAACATGATGAAAGTTGAGGGAGGAATTGGCAACTATGGAGTTGAGGGCTTCGATCTGGTTTAGCCCTAGCCGACTCTGCCACGTGTCACTGTCATGCTCTACTTCTGCTTCTTCCTTCTTTTCTTCTCGGTTGTTCTTTTTTTATGATTGGTGGCTTTCAGGTCATGGCCGGGTTTCCTGTTTAGTTTGTTAATCGCATCATGTGCCTGCTTTGTAGTTTGCCTTGTTACTTGTGCCTGTCTGTCATCCTTTCCTTTCCCTCAGTTTGTACTCACTCATCTGAGTAGTCGACTAAGTGAAAAGGCGCTTAGCTTGCGTCATCGGTGATATTTCTGCTTGGGACACGTTTTATTTGGCAGTCTATCCAGTGCTAGCCGTCACACTACTCTTGTTATATTGCATTGGCTGCTTTTATCTTGTCCTGTCTAGCAGGACTTCACTGCTCAGCACATGTTGCTCCTTCCCACATTTGTTTCTGTTTACTGTTGAAGCTATATTTGTTTTCTCAGCTGTTAGACGTGTAACTGGTTACTGTAAAAAATATTACAGGGAATGAAGTGGTCATTCCATCTGTTGGGAAAACCATCAGGTAATTTGTTTGTTTCTCTTGTTGCGCAACATTTTTGTTGTAATGTTTACTTGCTTCCATTTTTATTTTCATGATATCTTACTGCTTACTGCTGATGCTGCCAATTTTTTGTTTCAGCAAACTCGTTTGTGCTGCAGATGAAATGCGTCCTGATGCAGGATATTGCTCAACTAGTCCTGTGCGGAGTGCTGCAATTCCTAAGGCATTATCTGGATCTCAGCTTCAGAACGAAGCTGCTAAAGGTAATGATTATCTGTAACCTACTATTTCTATGTACTCAATGCAAGACAGTTAAGTATATGGAGCTTCAGTATAGCTAGTATATGTTCGATATGATAGGCTTGCACCCCTAGACTTATAAGTCAATAAAGCCCAACTCTATTTCCAGATTGTAATAGCTGGTATGGACTTATGACGTACACCTTAAGTATCAATCCTTGTTCAGTAACCATTATTAGATGTACTAAAAGTTGATCTGGATACAATTAGCATGAAAATCAGCATCTTGTGACCAAAAGTAGCATAGGAACAAAAATACCTCTTTGTTTTAAGTTGAATAACGTTCAAGATACCAACGATTCACAATAGCAATTCATGGTTAATAAACATCACTATGTAAGATGAATAGTTCCACTCAACTTTCCCTAATGGAGCTGTGGTAACACTCCAAGTCATTTTTGCATCACTACTCGCCAAGTCAGAAATTTATACGCTTATTTTGTTATATAAAGTATTTTCCACCTATTTACATAATATAACTAATGATCCATGTTTCTTACCAGATATCTGGTGTTCCTCGGAGTCTCTCATGGATGAGCCGCCAATTATCGTGGGAACCATGCAATGCCCGATATATAAGTTTGGAGATGAAAATGAGAAGACCCGTGCAATGACAGAAATGAATGGCGTGTATTGCTCAACAAGGCCTATGCGGATAAGTGCTGCAATTCCTAAGAAAGCCGCTGGATCTCAGCTTCAGTATGGAGCTGCTAAAGGTAATAATTATCTGTGACTAATATTTTGGTTTTCCAAAGCAACCCAGTTCTCTTTGATGTTGTCTACACTATAATCAAATATAATCACAAGGCACTTTGACGAATGGGCTCATATGATTTCTCTCTCCTTAGTGCTAATAAAACAAAGATTCGTGTGTAATGGTACACTGCAATGATTCATCATTATTGTAAGGAAACACAACAAATATTACACATAGATTCTTCGCTATAAGAGGTCTTATTCATTGCTATGTGTTAACCTTATTTTTATGTTTAATATGTAGCGATGTACCCAGCAGCAGCTTATACCGCGCCTCAGGCCCAGACAGTTCTACCAGATAGCGACCTTACAAACACTACTGTAAGAACCTTTATCACATTGATTCGTGTTTGTTATGTTGGTTATGCCATTTACCTTGGGATTCATCTGCAGATATTTATTGGTAATTTGGACCCGAATGTGACAGAAGAGGAGCTGAGGCAGATATGTGTGCAGTTTGGGGAGCTCATATATGTGAAAATTCCAGTTGGTAAAGGATGTGGATTTGTACAATATGCATCTAGGTGAGTACTTGAAGGAATCAAAGACTACATGTTCTATTCCTCAGACTATACAGGAAAATGCATGCATTTTTCTCTAGGCGCTGGACAGGATGCTAAAAACTCAGATTTTCATTTTTCAAATGTTTTCTGCCTAATTTTAATTTTCAGATTGTGGTGTATTCCTAGATGAATTATAAAAAGGCGTAAATGCATCATTTGTAGTGTATTTTTTCCTTTTTACAAATATATCCAAAATGGTTATACTTATAGGAATTACCATATGTTATGAGCCTTTGTGAAAGCAGTTTTGTTGGCGAGAAAAAAAAATTACAAAGGCACATAAATGAAAACTTAACTCTGAAGAATTTGGGGAAGATTGTGCAAATCTCTCAACAGAAACAAATACTGTATGCATAATGGCGACTTGTTTAATTAGTTTGCTTTATTCGACACGTACTACATTTTTCATGCAGAACTATTAATAAACCAGCGCAGTATTGCCTCCCCATTTATAGGTCAGTAGGGAAGACAAAATTGATCTTTGCTGTAATGTAAATATATGCGTATTATTGTTGTTCAGTGGATATTTTCTTCTTACATAGTTGACCGTTTCTTGCATTCTTGGCGGCTCTTTTATGTGCTAGCATCTATTTGTTGTTCCAGTATGCAAGTATGATGTGTTTACCACTAAGATAATTGTTTCAGGGCATCAGCTGAAGATGCTGTTCAACGCCTTCATGGTACAGTGTTTGGTCAACAAGTAGTGAGGATTTCATGGGGCAGAAGTCCTGGCAGTAAGCAGGTATATCTCATTAAACTTCTGGCGCATACCTTAATTAAATTTCTATTTCACAAACCTGACATTCAGTATTCTCTCGATTCAGTTGTTCCGAATCCACTAGAAGCCATTTTGTTCACAAGAAAGTTTTGGGTTTTCACTGATTAGCATTCTAAAAAAGAATTTTATTGATTACTAACTGTTTGAATTGATAAAGTCTAACAGTTGAATGACTTGTTTGTTCGGCAGTTCCCCTTTTGCTGTTTCGGTGGTTATGATATGTCTTCTTGCATGTTGCAATATCTTTAAATCGTGGTTAATAATTTTATGTTATTATCTTGCACAATCATATACAGGATCAGTCAGCTGCATGGACTCTGCAGGCAGATCCTAATCAATGGAGTGCTTATTATGGCTATGGATATGATCCATATGCCTATGCTCAAGACCCATCGTATGCATATGATGCTTATGCAGAATACAGCCAGCACCCCCAACAGGCAAGGCTTACACTTCGCACTTGTAGTACTTAACTTAATGGCCAATATACAGGTGGGCGGACCCACCAAGCCCATTTTCCTCAATTGATTGTTCACTGCCAACATAAATAATGATTCAGTTTGAGCGCATGCTCTTGCATTAGTTCTGGAAGGAAAATTACCAGGATGGACCGCTGGGTGAAGCGAACCTGATTAATTTGCATTCACCATTATGTTGTTGTAATCTTATTTCATGCTCCGTAGCACAGATATGTCATATGATACCCGCCCAAGTCTCAGGTTTCACTGCACCTCCTGAGCAATTTTTCATGTGTATCTCGCCACCAACATAGCTGGCAACACATGTTTAGATATCTTGTATTTTCCTGTCTTGTTTTGTTCTATAAACTAGCTGCGTGTTACATAAATTCATCTGAAAAACAACCCCCGAAAAACATCTACTTATGTCCTTCATATAGCTATAAAGCGTATACTTAAAGCTGGGCAATGCAATATTTGTTGTATTTTTTTTTCAACCTTGTAGGAGAACTAACTCCTATAATTTTCCAGGTTGAGGGAGCAACCGGTATGGCATCAGCGGCCGGGAGCCATGTCCCAAGCATGAAACAAAAGTATGATCCAATGAACTTACCTGACATTGACAAGTAAGCACAGTCCCACTTGTCATGAGTTTGTTGACCGGCTGTTTTACCCTAAGCTCTAAACCATGCATCTCCTCTATTAGGGGGGCCAAGGTTGTGACAGATCCAAATACTGGGCGATCTAAAGGATATGGATTTGTAAAGTCTGCAGCTGAAAACGAGAAGAGCTATGCAATGACAGAAATGAATGGTGCATATTGCTCAACCAGACCTGTGGAGATAGGTGCTGCAATTCCTAAGACATCCTCTACATCTCAGCTTCAGGATGGGGCCAAAGGTAATGATTATCTGTAACCTATTATTTTGGTGTTCGCAATGCAACACAGATAGGTATGGAGCTTCAGTATAGCTAGTATGTTGGATATGATATGTTTGCACCCATAGACTTATAAGACAATAGAGCCTAACTTTATTTCCAGATTGTAATAGGTGGTATGGACTTATGACGTATTCCGTAAGTATCAGTCCTGTTCAGTAACCATTATTAGATGTACTAAAAGTTAATTTGAATACAATAAGCATGAAAATCAGCATCCTGTGACCAAAAGTAGCATAGGAACAAAAACCCCCCTTTGTTTTTAGTTGAATAAACATTACTGTCTCTAAGCCAAAAATTTATAAGATGATTAATTGTAGATCCTGTTTCAGCTCCTCCCTGGCTTACTGCAGAATTACCCCCCCCCTGCTTACTGCAGATATTCTTGAGCTCAAATTGGGAACCTTGCGATACCCGATCAAACAACTTATTTCGTTTCCTGTGAGGATTGGGTCGGTGCAACCAACTGTGTTGGTGGAAAGCAAGAAGAAGAAGAAGAAGAAGAAAAAGAAGAAGAACAAAAGGAAGAAGAGAAAGAAGAGAACTGCGTCCCCTTCGCCAACAACAGATTTGACCTTATCCACGGATTCATACTCATCTGCTGTTGGTTCTTCTGCTCCACTATGCCGGGAATGTTTACCAGTATGGAGTGTTCCATGGTCAGGGTTGCCATGTGGCTGTCCATGGCCGGTTGGCGCACTGGATGCTTTAAACACACAACCAACACAGTATGGGCTGCACCATTTACCCGAGGAGCCTAATGAAATACTTGCTTCTTTCAAGCCATGGCTACAGGTATGTGTGTCTTTTCTGTTACATGTGAATGTGTAGATACTATAAATTTGGGATTGCACTTTTTACATGTCTTATATAGTTGGCAGATTAAAAAATCTAATAACTAAAATATCTGCATATATGTTCTGTTCTGTAATACTACGTGATGCCTTTTTCTTTATTGACAAACAAGTGAACTTAGTTGGAATGCTTGCTGCTAACATAGTTAGAAATCAGGATGCTTGCCCTCAGTTTAGTTTATCTGTGAACTGATGTATAAGACATGCATAAGCTTCTACCTGAAATCCTAACTTAAATGATTCACATTAATAGGTTGGATTGCTGCAAGTTTAGATGGGAAGATCACCAGATGGCCATGCTGTGTTACTTTTACTTTGTGAAAAATGTTTTTTAACTTATTTTCCTTACCATTTTCCCACAATACATCACTCGAGTTGTAATTTCGTTATGATTTATCAATTTGTATTTTCTAACAGAGATTCTATGCCTATGGAGGCAGTATACCTTGCCCTCGTGATTTACTTCCTTTAGAAGAATTCAAGGAAAAGTTTCCGCTTAGTGAACCTTATGTGCTACATAATGGTAAGGAGATCGGATTGACCACCATTAGTGGCAGATTTGTGATTGTGGGATTAGTTGAGGATGTTGTTAGCGCATTCAAGTCGGGTTACAGCTGGGGTGGAAATTTTGGTAAACAAGACTTAACAGTGCAGATTGGGGTCAGGTGCTACATTTCAAAGGTGCCAAACTTGCCCGGAACATACAAGAATCTGTGTAAAGATTTAGATCAATTGGCAGAATCATTAATCCCATATTTCAGAGGAGAGCACATAAATGGGATTGCCTTCATCGAGCATCTATACAACACATTGAAGAATCCTCCTCCTATCTCATCTACCATACAAAAAAGAGAGCGGTATCTGAAGTTTTTGAAGCGGCACCCTGCTCGTGCTGATCCTCTTTCTGCATCAAGTCTCTTGGTTGGCATAGTTCAGACTTACAAGGCAATGGGGCTGAGCGATAAGGAAGCATTTGAACGTGTTGTCGATGAAATCGACTTTTCCGACTTCTTGAAGTGGATAGAAAAGGTAGAGTCTGATCCATTGTGGAATAAAGTCTATACTGCAAAAGAAAGAAAATCAGCCAAGAAGAGGAAGAAGGGAAGATACAAACGTACCCCCATCAGTTTGGCGACCTTTTTGAGGCACTTCGTCATCCATTCTCCCGAGCACACCCTTGTATGTATAATCTATTTATGTTTGTTTACTCTGTCGATTTAGAAAAAGCCATGGTATAAACTAATAAGTTTTCTACAGCTTGATGGTGTGCAGCTCATGAAAATGATAGATGAGGTTGATTACCTTGTTGGTGACTTCTTCGGTAACTTCATTGCTGAACTCTTTAAAGCCTTAGTTTATGAGTTCGACATGGACAAAGATATGTACGTTCTTGAAATAATGTGTTTTCTTTGAAAAAGTAACTCCTCATAACCTTGACAATAATGAACTTTCTGTATGTAGCCTGAAATCTGTATGGAGGATGTATGATGTTGGTGAAGATCGGAATAAGGTCATAAAACGAATTTGGAAGTCTGAGACGGAGCTGGATTTCATGCTTGAGACACAGGAGGTAAAATGATCTTTAACTTCTCTCATATCATTCTGTTTTAGTTACAACAGTTTGCATGCATCATTGTCGATGAACCAAAAGTTCACTTCTTGATGGCTGTCACATTGTAAATATGCATTAAATTATTTAATTAAAACTACAGTTGAGTATTATTCAGAATCGACAAGCCGCTGCTTGCTCATACTGTACTATGTTAGTTTGTCCAGCTTGGCCATTCGATTTTAGCTGCTCATGGCGACAGCCACAGCCAATTTCTATATGGTCGCATAGTCAATCTGAAATCATGAAGCATTTAAGGAGGATCAAATTCTCTTATGTCATCCACAGCTCAGTACAATGCGTCTAACTTTCCATCTGATTCTTGATTTGCATGTATTTGAATGTTAAATTAGAATTCCCAGGGGAAAAAATGTTGACTAAAATTACTCACTTGCAAATTTCAGGAAAATAACTCTTTGTATTACTAGGAGTATATAAACATAAAAAAAATCCATGAAAGACATAGAGAGTGCAGTGTTGTACTTCTCATTTATCTTAATCGGTAATCTTGCTTCTTGCTACTGCTGATGTTCACTTGTCTGGTTTGACATATAATTTCCCTCTTTCTGTCATTGAGGGAACCAAATGATCTCCGATGCCACTTTTATGTAGTATATATCTATGTTCCGTGACAGTTCATGCTTAAGTTTTAGTATTGTACATATACGAAAGTACAGAACAACAGATATCGCCTTTCACTAACCTATAGATACAAAATATTGTGATTACGCTCTTAGCTTGGCAACTAATGTGCTGCGGCATTTCTGATGCTCTAGTACATGTGATAGGTCATATATTCCTTTCCAACATCTGTTTTGAGTCCATATATTATCTTTTGCAATACTTGCCCTTGCTAATAGTTCATTCTCCAACATTTACCGATTAGCCATATTTTTTTAAATGCATTGCAGGTGATGGGAAGATCCTCACCGAATGATAAGCTTCTCCTTGTAAAAGCACTCAGTAAGAATGACCATGTTGTTGCTGTTACTGGTGATGGGACAAACGATGCTCCTGCATTGCACGAGGTAAGGGCACGGGTTGGTACTTTGAAGGTATAAAAGGACACATGTTTGAATGGATACAAGGACTGATCATACATGTGATCATGTACATATTACTACAACAAACATTTACGAGTTGACGTTGTTGTTTTATTTGCTGAACTTTCTACCCCCCTTGAACTTGTACTTTTCTTTTCTTGAACTTGTACGTATTGATATGTAATTGAAACTTACACCGTAGGGGTTTTCCCCTACTAAAAGGCTTCAAAAAAAAAAACAGTCTCTTACCAGTCAACACTCCTATTTTCAGGCAGATATTGGTCTTTCTATGGGCATCCAAGGAACAGAAGTAGCTAAAGAGAGCTCAGACATAATTGTTCTCGATGATAATTTTGCTTCGGTTGTGAAGGTTAGGCCTGCCTGTAGAACTTAATGATCTTCTGATCCATAATGATACAGTGTCTTAAATTCTATTCGTGTTTAACGTTTTAGGTGGTTCGCGGGGTCGTTCTGTTTTTGCCAAAATCCAAAAGTTCATTCAATTCAAGCTTACTGTAACTGTTGTGGCTCTTATTATCAATGTGGTGGCTGCTATCTCTTCTGGCAATGTTCCTCTAAATGCTGTTCAGGTTTGTCAGAATATTATTATTTACGTTTGTTAAAATCATTGCCACATTAAAATTATTTCCAGATCTCATTATAACAGTGTTAGTCTATTTATTTCTGTTTAGCTACTATTGTGGACTAAATACTGCTTGTTCACTGCAATACTTTAACTACATGAACTAAGGCAACAACTAGAGGCATTTTTGCTTATGATTGAAAATTCTCCTATTTCTCTCTTTCCAAATCTCGTACTCGACCAACATGACGAGGCTATTTATGTTTTTCTTCTGGACTCTGGACCGGGCAGGCGTCCTCAATCTTTGAAAAATGCACCGACTTCAGGCTGCAAATCGTGGAGATCCGTCCATAAGAAAATGAGAGAGTATGCACCAATGGGTGTGATATCTTTGAAAAATGCAGAGACTTCATAGGAAAATCAGAGTAACAAGTGATAACCATCATTTTTGTAATATGTATCTTTAAAAAATGTTGAAGATGACAACTATGACAATAATGTTGCCATGGGCTAGTAGGAAACTGTGAATGAACATAAATGAACTTAAAGCGTTAATCTTCTACTGATTTGATATGGCCAGATTTTTACTTGTTTCTGCTGTTGACACAGCTTCTCTGGGTTAATCTCATCACGGTCGCACTTGGTGCACTTGCATTGGCTGCTGAACCACCAACAGGCCAACTTATGAAGCGGACACCTGTTGGACGGAGGTTAGTCCTTCTCCTCTTGAAACTGTTATCTACAACAAAAACAAATATATGTGCATTATGCTTCTATATATGTATTTCTTGCTGTGTTAACATTTAGTCTTTGAAATATTTAAATCATCAACCTATCCTAATAAGAACTGTGAACCACGTTATTCTCTTCCCTGCATAAAGGTTGTTGAATACACCGTTCTTTTTATGAGGGGCCACACATTTGAAGAACTAGAAAGTTTAGCCAATAATTACTCCAACAATTTACAGGATTAGTGATCCGAAAATGGCACCATCATAGACATATTTGGAAGTTATTATAGATTTTTTTGGTACAATCATAAACATATTTGAAACTATTTATGGAATTTTTATTAGCACTATTTGTGTACGCTTATAGCAATTCTATTTTTTCGCGGGTAAACAATTCTAACATTCTTGTGCATATAATGCAGAGAACCTCTTGTAACTAATATTATGTGGAGAAACTTGTTCATTCAGGTAAAGTCTCTTCAGATGTTGTCTGTCAACTAAATGCTTTACTGGGCTGGGTCAGTTACTCAGGTCTTATGTAACCGCAGGCTGTCTATCAAGTTGCTGTTCTTCTGACGCTTAACTTTGGTGGCCAATCTTTTGCATTTGACTCAAGATACCCTTGAACATTCTAATAAAGTGAAAAATCATTTATATTCAACACCTTTGTCCTGTGTCAGGTGACCTCCTGTCTTCTTGAAGCACCTAATCCCTTCCCTTCAGGCTTCAGTATATACCTTCACCATCTTGTTGCTTGACAAAGCTTAACCTTTTCATTTTTCTTCAATAGGTGTTTAATGAGTTCAATTCTCGTAAACCGGAAGAGCGGAACATATTTGAAGGAGTTTCAGGAAACCATCTCTTTTTGGCTGGTGTGAGCGTAGCGGTGGTGCTGCAGGTATGAAGTGATAAAAAAAACACAAATTTATGAGTTAATATAGACAGCTTTTGAGTACATAGGATTTGACTTCCATCCATAATCTACTCCCAGGTTATAATTATTGAGTTCCTGGGGAAATTTACATCAACAGTGAGACTCAGTTGGGAGCTTTGGCTTGTTTCTGTATGTATTGCTTTTGTCAGGTGAGATTCTTGTCTCAATTATGAACCTACTTGTGTTGTAGAGATAAGTATACTTTTGAAAATAATTTAGTTATCAAGTTTGCTAGCAGTTTGAATCAGCACATCAGGTGGTTAGTTTTGGGTGGATACCCTGCAGTGTTTGGACTTTAACCTAACCATTGGCATGTTCATGCAGCTGGCCGTTGGCTTTTGTTGGGAAGTTTATTCCAGTTCCCCGGACTCCATTGAAGAATTTGATCCTCAAGTGTTGGCCAAAAAGGAATAAGCAAGGTAGGTTACTCATGGTGTTTCAGTTTTTAAAATACCTGCTGCATCTGCAACTTTTATCCTGTCTGGATCCGGGTATCTAGCAACTGCACAGAATCCACAGTTTGTTTCCTTTGTTGATGTATGATAAAAACGGCTGTTTTTTCCTTCTCAATATTAAATCATCTGCGTGTCCCAATATACAGGTGACGAAGGACCAACCCCACCGGTCTGAGACCGAACATCTCTCCAAGTGTCAGAAATTATCAGCTGCCGAATCCCAGTGCTTCTGCGATTGATTCTTGTGTAGATTTGAATATGGATTTCTTCTAACCACGCTCTGATTGAATACGTTAAGGTTGAATACAACGTTAATGAGATGCTGCATTATCACTGACTCGTAAACTGGGGTTTGATGCCGATGTGAATGAAGATCACTTTCACTAGCCTAACAAAGGTGTGGAACTCGGCAGCTATACACTGTACAAATGACGCATCAAGTTTGGAATGGTCTCATCAGTTGGGAAGCTCGCTAGTGAACAATTTTGTTTTTGGACAGGAGTGATGTGCATATCATTTCGTCTTGGTTTTATTTTCTGTTGTTCTAGTAGTAGTAAAGTAAGCTCTTGAGGAAAGATTGCTTGGGCTTTCTTTTGAGTGCTACTGATGTGTGAAGCTTGAACTTGCGTGCATTGAATTAGTGCTGAAGTTAGTAAGCTAACTTCTGTGTTCCAGCGACCATCTACCTTGCATCCTCAATGGGTGCCTTCGCGCGCTCCACTTCGGGACCTCTGGGCTCTGGCTGCCGGTGTGTCACTGAAGCGGTTCCTGATCGAGGGCGGTATCTGTGTCTGTAAGTCGGGCGAGACTTGCTGGGTGTGGTCGGCGGCTGCCCCGTTTCACGTTGAGGCGCGTACTCAAGGACGTCGTGCACCACTGTTGTGGTCCGTTGATGTAGCCACCCGGGTGCGAGAGAGCTGCGGCACGGGCTCGGCACACTGCTCGAAGGCCGACCTTTCTTGCGCTAGTGACGGGCCGCATGCCCGAGACACGACGGAATAGAAGTTGAAGGCCGGCGTGCTGGTGCTCATCCAGCAAATCAGCCAGTCGAACGTGAGATCGTGCTGGAGCGGAAGCTGTAGAGGCCATCCTCCTGGACATGTACGGGCTATCTTCGTGCGTCAATCTGTCGAACACACTTCGTGTGCTCTGCAACTTCATCCTCACCATGCGTTGTTCACCTCTTAGGCACGGTCACACGACGCCGATTGATAGCGCCATGCACGATCACCGTTCGTCAAGAGCGTAGGACAGCAGCTCCTCGTCATTGACGTGTTCCGCATGAGCGGCTCTTCCTCCTGCACGACCGGAAGCGGTTGTATGTCCTGGTCATTCGCCGTTGCTATACCATGGACATCACGCCCTCGCCACAGACGATCTGGTCGCCCTGGCTACCGGCGCCGAACACACGGTGCATGAGCTTGACCTGCTCCTTCACCGCGCCCCGGGAACAGGTCATCGACCTGGTGGCTAGCATGGCGGGCGCGCAGGCAGCCCACCCGAGTTTAAGCCTTGGCTCGCGGGGTGCTCGTGGAGTTTCTCCTATAAAAAAATGCCATCGAGTGCTAGTGTCTGGGATGGTCTCGTCTTTTTTTTCACCGCGCCCCCACCTTCTACTTCTACGACGTCCTCGCCATGGACGACCTGGTCACGCTGGCTACCGGCGCCGAGCACGCCATGCATGATTGGCTCTTGCTCCCGCATGAATGGAAGCAGGCAAGCAGCTGCATGTCCTGCTCCTTCACCGCACCTGGACCAGGGACTTCGACGTACGGTCTACCACGTACTCTCTATGGATGACTGGTCCTCCTGGCAGCCGGGGCCGACCAGTACGTCACCGTCTATCGGTCCATGACCGACATCTCCTCCGGCGCGACCCGTAGCAGCTCCTCGCCCCGGATCAGCAGCTCAGCACCGCCCTCGCCATCCGTATATATCTATGAACACGATGATGCACGGCGGAGGCGGCGGAAGGGGGAGTCGGAAGTTTCTCTGCTCGCTTTCAGACGCGCTTCGGCCATCGAGTCCGAAGCGCAGCCCAGCCGTCGATGAAACAAAACTAGAACGGATGAAAACCGGACTCTGATCGTGCGATGGCAGGTTGCAGGCAGGAGGACTCGAGGGCAAGGTACAAAACGAAATTTAACGAGATTGGGTAAAGAGATTAGTCATGTATAAAAACAGGTTAGTGGAGTAGAAAAGACGACAGAATCCGATCGGATCCCTGAATCCAGTTTGTCTCGGAGTCGGGCTGCACACCCACCCCGGACTTTGAATATATATAAGTCCCGCTCGAGGCTCAAGCAACAACAAATTCCAAGCAGGAATCGAGTCTGAAGAGCAAGGAGGATTCCCTCCCAAATCCACCGGGGATCCATGCCAAGGTCTAACATCATGCCCGCATCCTTCCGCCCACCGGGCGTACCCGACCCTGCCGGCGCGTCCCGCGCGCGCCCCAGTGTCCTCCTTGACCCCTGCGGTTACCTCGCCGACGGCGAGAACGCCACGACGGCTCAAGCGGAGACGAGCAAAGGGCAAGTCGTGAAGGTGTCCTTCACCCTCGCCGACCCCCGGCCGTCTCCTATGTGTGCGTCCAATGCCCCGGTATGGAAGCAGACGACTTCGC